>JAQQFT010000408.1:0-27414 GCA_029582265.1 Zoroaster sp. YZ-2022 | reverse complement strand
TGAATTTGGAAAATTTTCCTTAAACGCTATTCCCCCAAAAATACGCCCAACCTGGGTTTTCACAGAAAACAATACAGCACTGTACACTGTTACGAAAGAAACATTTCTAAGGTTGGGAATAACTTTTCAAGTTTTTTAAGGAGGCAGATAAATTGATATCTAAATTAAAGCTTAGGGTTCTCCCTCTCGGAAAAACAAAAATCTTTGAATTTGGATAATGTCTTCATACCTTAAACGGCCTCCATGGACACTTAGCCCCTGTAAAATACGGTCAACTTGCATGCGGTTTCACAGAAAACAATACAGCACTGTACACTGTAACGAAAAAACATTTCTAAGGTAAAAACTTTTCAACTTTTAATGGGAGGCAGAAAAAAATGATATCTAAATTAAAGCTTAGGTTCTCCCTCCGGAACAACACAAAATCTTTGAATTTGGATAACGTCTTCATACAAAAAACGTCCTCCACGGTAACCTAGCCCCCTGTAAAATACGGTCAACTTGCATGCGGTTTCACAGAAAACAATACAGCACTGTACACTGTTACGAAAGAAACATTTCTAAGGTTGGGAATAACTTTTCAAGTTTTTAAGAGGCAGATAAAATTGATATCTAAATTAAAGCTTAGGTTCTCCCTCTCGGAAAAACACAAAATCTTTGAATTTGGATAATGTCTTCATACCTTAAACGGCCTCCATGGACACTTAGCCGCCTGTAAAATACGGTCAACTTGCATGCGGTTTCACAGAAAACAATACAGCACTGTACACTGTACGAAAGAAACATTTCTAAGGTTGGGAATACCTTTTCAAGTTTTAAGGGAGGCAGATAAAATTGATATCTAAATTAAAGCTTAGGTTCTCTCCTCTCGGAAAAACACAAAATCTTTGAATTTGGATAATGTCTTCATACCTTAAACGGCCTCCATGGACACTTAGCCCCTGTTAAATGGGGTCATCTTGCATGCGGGTTCTGAAAACAATACAGCACTGTACACTGTTACGAAAGAAACATTTCTAAGGTTAGGAATAACTTTTCAAGTTGTTAATGAAGGCAGATAAAATTGATATCTAAATTAAAGCTTAGGTTCTCCCCTCTCGGAAAAACACAAAATCTTTGAATTTGGATAATGTCTTCATACCTTAAACGGCCTCCATGGACACTTAGCCCCCTGTAAAATACGGTCAACTTGCATGCGGTTTCAACGAAAACAATACAGCACTGTACACTGTTACGAAAGAAACATTTCTAAGGTTGGGAATAACTTTTCAAGTTTTTAAGGGAGGCAGATAAAATTGATATCTAAATTAAAGCTTAGGTTCTCCCCTCTCGGAAAAACACAAATCTTTGAATTTGGATAATGTCTTCATACCTTAAACGGCCTCCATGGACACTTAGCCCCCTGTAAAATACGGTCAACTTGCATGCGGTTTCACAGAAAACAATACAGCACTGTACACTGTTACGAAAGAAACATTTCTAAGGGTTGGGAATAACTTTTCAAGTTTTTAAGGAAGGCAGATAAAATTGATATCTAAATTAAAGCTTAGGTTCTCCCCTCTCGGAAAAACACAAAATCTTTGAATTTGGATAATGTCTTCATACCTTAAACGGCCTCCATGGACACTTAGCCCCCTGTAAAATACGGTCAACTTGCATGCGGTTTCACAGAAAACAATACAGCACTGTACACTGTTACGAAAGAAACATTTCTAAGGTTGGGAATAACTTTTCAAGTTTTTAAGGAGGCAGATAAAATTGATATCTAAATTAAAGCTTAGGTTCTCCCCTCTCGGAAAAACACAAAATCTTTGAATTTGGATAATGTCTTCATACCTTAAACGGCCTCCATGGACACTTAGCCCCTGTAAAATACGGTCAACTTGCATGCGGTTTCTGAAAACAATACAGCACTGTACACTGTTACGAAAGAAACATTTCTAAGGTTGGGAATAACTTTTCAAGTTTTTAAGGAGGCAGATAAAATTGATATCTAAATTAAAGCTTAGGTTCTCCCCTCTCGGAAAAACACAAAATCTTTGAATTTGGATAATGTCTTCATACCTTAAACGGCCTCCATGGACACTTAGCCCCTGTAAAATACGGTCAACTTGCATGCGGTTTCACAGAAAACAATACAGCACTGTACACTGTTACGAAAGAAACATTTCTAAGGTTGGGAATAACTTTTCAAGTTTTAAGGGAGGCAGATAAAATTGATATCTAAATTAAAGCTTAGGTTCCCCCTCTCGGAAAAACACAAAATCTTTGAATTTGGATAATGTCTTCATACCTTAAACGGCCTCCATGGACACTTAGCCCCCTGTAAAATACGGTCAACTTGCATGCGGTTTCACAGAAAACAATACAGCACTGTACACTGTTACGAAAGAAACATTTCTAAGGTTGGGAATAACTTTTCAAGTTTTTAAGGAGGCAGATAAAATTGATATCTAAATTAAAGCTTAGGTTCTCCCCTCTCGGAAAAACACAAAATCTTTGAATTTGGATAATGTCTTCATACCTTAAACGGCCTCCTGTAAAATACGGTCAACTTGCATGCGGTTTCACAGAAAACAATACAGCACTGTACACTGTTACGAAAGAAACATTTCTAAGGTTGGGAATAACTTTTCAAGTTTTTAAGGGAGGCAGATAAAATTGATATCTAAATTAAAGCTTAGGTTCTTCCGTTCTGGAAAAACACAAAATCTTTGAATTTGGATAATGTCTTCATACCTTAAACGGCCTCCATGGACACTTAGCCCCTGTAAAATACGGTCAACTTGCATGCGGTTTCTGAAAACAATACAGCACTGTACACTGTTACGAAAGAAACATTTATAAGGTTGGGAATAACCTTTCATGTTTTTAAGGGAGGCAGATAAAATTGATATCTAAATTAAGCTTAGGTTCTCCCCTCTCGGAAAAACACAAAATCTTTGAATTTGGATAATGTCTTCATACCTTAAACGGCCTCCATGGACACTTAGCCCCCTGTAAAATACGGTCAACTTGCATGCGGTTTCTGAAAACAATACAGCACTGTACACTGTTACGAAGAGAAACATTTCTAAGGTTGGGAATAACTTTTCAAGTTTTTAAGGAGGCAGATAAAATTGATATCTAAATTAAAGCTTAGGTTCTCCCCTCTCGGAAAAACACAAAATCTTTGAATTTGGATAATGTCTTCATACCTTAAACGGCCTCCATGGACACTTAGCCCCTGTAAAATACGGTCAACTTGCATGCGGTTTCACAGAAAACAATACAGCACTGTACACTGTTACGAAAGAAACATTTCTAAGGTTGGGAATAACTTTTCAAGTTTTTAAGGGAGGCAGATAAAATTGATATCTAAATTAAAGCTTAGGTTCTCCCCTCTCGGAAAAACACAAAATCTTTGAATTTGGATAATGTCTTCATACCTTAAACGGCCTCCATGGACACTTAGCCCCCTGTAAAATACGGTCAACTTGCATGCGGTTTCACAGAAAACAATACAGCACTGTACACTGTTACGAAAGAAACATTTCTAAGGTTGGGAATAACTTTTCAAGTTTTTAAGGGAGGCAGATAAAATTGATATCTAAATTAAAGCTTAGGTTCTCCCTCTCGGAAAAACACAAAATCTTTGAATTTGGATAATGTCTTCATACCTTAAACGGCCTCCATGGACACTTAGCCCCCTGTAAAATACGGTCAACTTGCATGCGGTTGAAAACAATACAGCACTGTACACTGTTACGAAAGAAACATTTCTAAGGTTGGGAATAACTTTTCAAGTTTTTAAGGGAGGCAGATAAAATTGATATCTAAATTAAAGCTTAGGTTCTCCCCTCTCGGAAAAACACAAAATCTTTGAATTTGGATAATGTCTTCATACCTTAAACGGCCTCCATGGACATAGCCCCTGTAAAATACGGTCAACTTGCATGCGGTTTCACAGAAAACAATACAGCACTGTACACTGTTACGAAAGAAACATTTCTAAGGTTGGGAATAACTTTTCAAGTTTTTAAAGGAGGCAGATAAAATTGATATCTAAATTAAAGCTTAGGTTCTCCCCTCTCGGAAAAAACACAAAATCTTTGAATTTGGATAATGTCTTCATACCTTAAACGGCCTCCATGGACACTTAGCCTCTGTAAAATACGGTCAACTTGCATGCGGTTTCATAGAAAACAATACAGCACTGTACACTGTTACGAAAGAAACATTTCTAAGGGTTGGAATAACTTTTCAAGTTTTAAGGGAGGAAGATAAAATTGATATCTAAATTAAAGCTTAGGTTCTCCCCTCTCGGAAAAACACAAAATCTTTGAATTTGGATAATGTCTTCATACCTTAAACGGCCTCCATGGACACTTAGCCCCCTGTAAAATACGGTCAACTTGCATGCGGTTTCACAGAAAACAATACAGCACTGTACACTGTTACGAAAGAAACATTTCTAAGGTTGGGAATAACTTTTCAAGTTTTTAAGGAGGCAGATAAAATTGATATCTAAATTAAAGCTTAGGTTCTCCCCTCTCGGAAAAACACAAAATCTTTGAATTTGGATAATGTCTTCATACCTTAAACGGCCTCCATGGACACTTAGCCCCCTGTAAAATACGGTCAACTTGCATGCGGTTTCTCGGAAAACAATACAGCACTGTACACTGTTACGAAAGAAACATTTCTAAGGTTGGGAATAACTTTTCAAGTTTTAAGGGAGGCAGATAAAATTGATATCTAAATTAAAGCTTAGGTTCTCCCCTCTCGGAAAAACACAAAATCTTTGAATTTGGATAATGTCTTCATACCTTAAACGGCCTCCATGGACACTTAGCCCCCTGTAAAATACGGTCAACTTGCATGCGGTTTCTAAGATAACTATTCAGCACTGTACACTGTTACGAAAGAAACATTTCTAAGGTTGGGAATAACTTTTCAAGTTTTAAGGGAGGCAGATAAAATTGATATCTAAATTAAAGCTTAGGTTCTCCCCTCTCGGAAAAACACAAAATCTTTGAATTTGGATAATGTCTTCATACCTTAAACGGCCTCCATGGACACTTAGCCCCCTGTAAAATACGGTCAACTTGCATGCGGTTTCACAGAAAACAATACAGCACTGTACACTGTTACGAAAGAAACATTTCTAAGGTTGGGAATAACTTTTCAAGTTTTTAATGGAGGCAGATAAAATTGATATCTAAATTAAAGCTTAGGTTCTCCCCTCTCGGAAAAACACAAAATCTTTGAATTTGGATAATGTCTTCATACCTTAAACGGCCTCCATGGACACTTAGCCCCCTGTAAAATACGGTCAACTTGCATGCGGTTTCACAGAAAACAATACAGCACTGTACACTGTTACGAAAGAAACATTTCTAAGGTTGGGAATAACTTTTCAAGTTTTTAATGGAGGCAGATAAAATTGATATCTAAATTAAAGCTTAGGTTCTCCCCTCTCGGAAAAACACAAAATCTTTGAATTTGGATAATGTCTTCATACCTTAAACGGCCTCCATGGACACTTAGCCCCCTGTAAAATACGGTCAACTTGCATGCGGTTTCACAGAAAACAATACAGCACTGTACACTGTTACGAAAGAAACATTTCTAAGGTTGGGAATAACTTTTCAAGTTTTTAAGGAAGGCAGATAAAATTGATATCTAAATTAAAGCTTAGGTTCTCCCTCTCGGAAAAACACAAAATCTTTGAATTTGGATAATGTCTTCATACCTTAAACGGCCTCCATGGACACTTAGCCCCCTGTAAAATACGGTCAACTTGCATGCGGTTTCACAGAAAACAATACAGCACTGTACACTGTTACGAAAGAAACATTTCTAAGGTTGGGAATAACTTTTCAAGTTTTTAAGGTAGGCAGATACAATTGATATCTAAATTAAATCTTAGGCCCTCTCGGAAAAACACAAAATCTTTGAATTTGGATAATGTCTTCATACCTTAAACGGCCTCCATGGACACTTAGCCCCCTGTAAAATACGGTCAACTTGCATGCGGTTTCACAGAAAACAATACAGCACTGTATACTGTTACGAAAAAACATTTCTAAGGTTGGGAATAACTTTTCAAGTTTTTAAAGGAGGCAGATAAAATTGATATCTAAATTAAAGCTTAGGTTCTCCCCTCTCGGAAAAACACAAAATCTTTGAATTTGGATAATGTCTTCATACCTTAAACGGCCTCCATGGACACTTAGCCCCCTGTAAAATACGGTCAACTTGCATGCGGTTTCACAGAAAACAATACAGCACTGTACACTGTTACGAAAGAAACATTTCTAAGGTTGGGAATAACTTTTCAAGTTTTTAAGGAGGCAGATAAAATTGATATCTAAATTAAAGCTTAGGTTCTCCCCTCTCGGAAAAACACAAAATCTTTGAATTTGGATAATGTCTTCATACCTTAAACGGCCTCCATGGACACTTAGCCCCTGTAAAATACGGTCAACTTGCATGCGGTTTCACAGAGAAAACAATACAGCACTGTACACTGTTACGAAAGAAACATTTCTAAGGTTGGGAATAACTTTTTAATTTTAAGGGAGGCAGATAAAATTGATATCTAAATTAAAGCTTAGGTTCTCCCCTCTCGGAAAAACACAAAATCTTTGAATTTGGATAATGTCTTCATACCTTAAACGGCCTCCATGGACACTTAGCCCCTGTAAAATACGGTCAACTTGCATGCGGTTTCACAGAAAACAATACAGCACTGTACACTGTTACGAAAGAAACATTTCTAAGGTTGGGAATAACTTTTCAAGTTTTTAAGGAGGCAGATAAAATTGATATCTAAATTAAAGCTTAGGTTCTCCCCTCTCGGAAAAACACAAAATCTTTGAATTTGGATAATGTCTTCATACCTTAAACGGCCTCCATGGACACTTAGCCCCTGTAAAATACGGTCAACTTGCATGCGGTTTCACAGAAAACAATACAGCACTGTACACTGTTACGAAAGAAACATTTCTAAGGTTGGGAATAACTTTTCAAGTTTTAAGGAGGCAGATAAAATTGATATCTAAATTAAAGCTTAGGTTCTCCCTCTCGGAAAAACACAAAATCTTTGAATTTGGATAATGTCTTCATACCTTAAACGGCCTCCATGGACATAGCCCCCTGTAAAATACGGTCAACTTGCATGCGGTTTCACAGAAAACAATACAGCACTGTACACTGTTACGAAAGAAACATTTCTAAGGTTGGGAATAACTTTTCAAGTTTTAAGGGAGGCAGATAAAATTGATATCTAAATTAAAGCTTAGGTTCTCCCCTCTCGGAAAAACACAAAATCTTTGAATTTGGATAATGTCTTCATACCTTAAACGGCCTCCATGGACATAGCCCCTGTAAAATACGGTCAACTTGCATGCGGTTTCTGAAAACAATACAGCACTGTACACTGTTACGAAAGAAACATTTCTAAGGTTGGGAATAACTTTTCAAGTTTTAAGGGAGGCAGATAAAATTGATATCTAAATTAAAGCTTAGGTTCTCCCTCTCGGAAAAACACAAAATCTTTGAATTTGGATAATGTCTTCATACCTTAAACGGCCTCCATGGACACTTAGCCCCCTGTAAAATACGGTCAACTTGCATGCGGTTTCACAGAAAACAATACAGCACTGTACACTGTTACGGAAGAGAAACATTTCTAAGGTTGGGAATAACTTTTCAAGTTTTTAAGGAGGCAGATAAAATTGATATCTAAATTAAAGCTTAGGTTCTCCCTCTCGGAAAAACACAAAATCTTTGAATTTGGATAATGTCTTCATACCTTAAACGGCCTCCATGGACACTTACCCCCTGTAAAATACGGTCAACTTGCATGCGGTTTCACAGAAAACAATACAGCACTGTACACTGTTACGAAAGAAACATTTCTAAGGTTGGGAATAACTTTTCAAGTTTTTAATGGAGGCAGATAAAATTGATATCTAAATTAAAGCTTAGGTTCTCCCTCTCGGAAAAACACAAAATCTTTGAATTTGGATAATGTCTTCATACCTTAAACGGCCTCCATGGACACTTAGCCCCCTGTAAAATACGGTCAACTTGCATGCGGTTTCACAGAAAACAATACAGCACTGTACACTGTTACGAAAGAAACATTTCTAAGGTTGGGAATAACTTTTCAAGTTTTTAAGGGAGGCAGATAAAATTGATATCTAAATTAAAGCTTAGGTTCTCCCCTCTCGGAAAAACACAAAATCTTTGAATTTGGATAATGTCTTCATACCTTAAACGGCCTCCATGGACACTTAGCCCCCTGTAAAATACGGTCAACTTGCATGCGGTTTCACAGAAAACAATACAGCACTGTACACTGTTACGAAAGAAACATTTCTAAGGTTGGGAATAACTTTTCAAGTTTTTAAGGGAGGCAGATAAAATTGATATCTAAATTAAAGCTTAGGTTCTCCCCTCTCGGAAAAACACAAAATCTTTGAATTTGGATAATGTCTTCATACCTTAAACGGCCTCCATGGACACTTAGCCCCTGTAAAATACGGTCAACTTGCATGCGGTTTCACAGAAAACAATACAGCACTGTACACTGTTACGAAAGAAACATTTCTAAGGTTGGGAATAACTTTTCAAGTTTTTAAGGGAGGCAGATAAAATTGATATCTAAATTAAAGCTTAGGTTCTCCCCTCTCGGAAAAACACAAAATCTTTGAATTTGGATAATGTCTTCATACCTTAAACGGCCTCCATGGACACTTAGCCCCCTGTAAAATACGGTCAACTTGCATGCGGTTTCACAGAAAACAATACAGCACTGTACACTGTTACGAAAGAAACATTTCTAAGGTTGGGAATAACTTTCAAGTTTTTAAGGGAGGCAGATAAAATTGATATCTAAATTAAAGCTTAGGGTCTCACCTCTCGGAAAAACACAAAATCTTTGAATTTGGATAATGTCTTCATACCTTAAACGGCCTCCATGGACATAGCCCCTGTAAAATACGGTCAACTTGCATGCGGTTTCAGAAAACAATACAGCACTGTACACTGTTACGAAAGAAACATTTCTAAGGTTGGGAATAACTTTTCAAGTTTTTAAGGGAGGCAGATAAAATTGATATCTAAATTAAAGCTTAGGTTCTCCCCTCTCGGAAAAACACAAAATCTTTGAATTTGGATAATGTCTTCATACCTTAAACGGCCTCCATGGACACTTAGCCCCTGTAAAATACGGTCAACTTGCATGCGGTTTCACAGAAAACAATACAGCACTGTACACTGTTACGAAAGAAACATTTCTAAGGTTGGGAATAACTTTTCAAGTTTTTTAGGGAGGCAGATAAAATTGATATCTAAATTAAAGCTTAGGTTCTCCCCTCTCGGAAAAACACAAAATCTTTGAATTTGGATAATGTCTTCATACCTTAAACGGCCTCCATGGACACTTAGCCCCTGTAAAATACGGTCAACTTGCATGCGGTTTCACAGAAAACAATACAGCACTGTACACTGTTCGAGAAAGAAACATTTCTAAGGTTGGGAATAACTTTTCAATTTTTTAAGGCAGGCAGATAAAATTGATATCTAAATTAAAGCTTAGGTTCTCCCCTCTCGGAAAAACACAAAATCTTTGAATTTGGATAATGTCTTCATACCTTAAACGGCCTCCATGGACACTTAGCCCCCTGTAAAATACGGTCAACTTGCATGCGGTTTCAGAAAACAATACAGCACTGTACACTGTTACGAAAGAAACATTTCTAAGGTTGGGAATAACTTTTCAAGTTTTTAAGGGAGGCAGATAAAATTGATATCTAAATTAAAGCTTAGGTTCTCCCCTCTCGGAAAAACACAAAATCTTTGAATTTGGATAATGTCTTCATACACGGCCTCCATGGACACTTAGCCCCCTGTAAAATACGGTCAACTTGCATGCGGTTTCACAGAAAACAATACAGCACTGTACACTGTTACGAAAGAAACATTTCTAAGGTTGGGAATAACTTTTCAAGTTTTTAAGGGAGGCAGATAAAATTGATATCTAAATTAAAGCTTAGGTTCTCCCCTCTCGGAAAAACACAAAATCTTTGAATTTGGATAATGTCTTCATACCTTAAACGGCCTCCATGGACACTTAGCCCCCAATAAAAATACGGTCAACTTGCATGCGGTTTCACAGAAAACAATACAGCACTGTACACTGTTACGAAAAACATTTCTAAGGTTGGGAATAACTTTTCAAGTTTTTAAGGAGGCAGATAAAATTGATATCTAAATTAAAGCTTAGGTTCTCCCCTCTCGGAAAAACACAAAATCTTTGAATTTGGATAATGTCTTCATACCTTAAACGGCCTCCATGGACACTTAGCCCCCTGTAAAATACGGTCAACTTGCATGCGGTTTCACAGAAAACAATACAGCACTGTACACTGTTACGAAAGAAACATTTCTAAGGTTGGGAATAACTTTTCAAGTTTTTAAGGAGGCAGATAAAATTGATATCTAAATTAAAGCTTAGGTTCTCCCCTCTCGGAAAAACACAAAATCTTTGAATTTGGATAATGTCTTCATACCTTAAACGGCCTCCATGGACACTTAGCCCCCTGTAAATACGGTCATCTTGCATGCGGTTTCACAGAAAACAATACAGCACTGTACACTGTTACGAAAGAAACATTTCTAAGGTTGGGAATAACTTTTCAAGTTTTTAAGTGAGGCAGATAAAATTGATATCTAAATTAAAGCTTAGGTTCTCCCCTCTCGGAAAAACACAAAATCTTTGAATTTGGATAATGTCTTCATACCTTAAACGGCCTCCATGGACACTTAGCCCCCTGTAAAATACGGTCAACTTGCATGCGGTTTCACAGAAAACAATACAGCACTGTACACTGTTACGAAAGAAACATTTCTAAGGTTGGGAATAACTTTTCAAGTTTTAAGGGAGGCAGATAAAATTGATATCTAAATTAAAGCTTAGGTTCTCCCCTCTCGGAAAAACACAAAATCTTTGAATTTGGATAATGTCTTCATACCTTAAACGGCCCCCATGGACACTTAGCCCCCTGTAAAATACGGTCAACTTGCATGCGGTTTCACAGAAAACAATACAGCACTGTACACTGTTACGAAAGAAACATTTCTAAGGTTGGGAATAACTTTTCAAGTTTTAAGGGAGGCAGATAAAATTGATATCTAAATTAAAGCTTAGGTTCTCCCCTCTCGGAAAAACACAAAATCTTTGAATTTGGATAATGTCTTCATACCTTAAACGGCCTCCATGGACACTTAGCCCCCTGTAAAATACGGTCAACTTGCATGCGGTTTCTGAAAACAATACAGCACTGTACACTGTTACAGAAAGAAACATTTCTAAGGTTGGGAATAACTTTTCAAGTTTTAAGGGAGGCAGATAAAATTGATATCTAAATTAAAGCTTAGGTTCTCCCTCTCGGAAAAACACAAAATCTTTGAATTTGGATAATGTCTTCATACCTTAAACGGCCTCCATGGACACTTAGCCCCTGTAAAATACGGTCAACTTGCATGCGGTTTCACAGAAAACAATACAGCACTGTACACTGTTACGAAAGAAACATTTCTAAGGTTGGGAATAACTTTTCAAGTTTTTAAGGAGGCAGATAAAATTGATATCTAAATTAAAGCTTAGGTTCTCCCCTCTCGGAAAAACACAAAATCTTTGAATTTGGATAATGTCTTCATACCTTAAACGGCCTCCATGGACACTTAGCCCCCTGTAAAATACGGTCAACTTGCATGCGGTTTCACAGAAAACAATACAGCACTGTACACTGTTACGAAAGAAACATTTCTAAGGTTGGGAATAACTTTTCAAGTTTTTAAGGGAGGCAGATAAAATTGATATCTAAATTAAAGCTTAGGTTCTCCCCTCTCGGAAAAACACAAAATCTTTGAATTTGGATAATGTCTTCATACCTTAAACGGCCTCCATGGACACTTAGCCCCCTGTAAAATACGGTCAACTTTGCATGCGGTTTCACAGAAAACAATACAGCACTGTACACTGTTACGAAAGAAACATTTCTAAGGTTGGGAATAACTTTTCAAGTTTTTAAGGGAGGCAGATAAAATTGATATCTAAATTAAAGCTTAGGTTCTCCCCTCTCGGAAAAACACAAAATCTTTGAATTTGGATAATGTCTTCATACCTTAAACGGCCTCCATGGACACTTAGCCCCCTGTAAAATACGGTCAACTTGCATGCGGTTTCACAGAAAACAATACAGCACTGTACACTGTTACGAAAGAAACATTTCTAAGGTTGGGAATAACTTTTCAAGTTTTTTAGGGAGGCAGATAAAATTGATATCTAAATTAAAGCTTAGGTTCTCCCCTCTCGGAAAAACACAAAATCTTTGAATTTGGATAATGTCTTCATACCTTAAACGGCCTCCATGGACACTTAGCCCCCTGTAAAATACGGTCAACTTGCATGCGGTTTCACGCAAAACAATACAGCACTGTACACTGTTACGAAAGAAACATTTCTAAGGTTGGGAATAACTTTTCAAGTTTTTAAGGAAGGCAGATAAAATTGATATCTAAATTAAAGCTTAGGTTCTCCCCTCTCGGAAAAACACAAAATCTTTGAATTTGGATAATGTCTTCATACCTTAAACGGCCTCCATGGACACTTAGCCCCCTGTAAAATACGGTCAACTTGCATGCGGTTTCACAGAAAACAATACAGCACTGTACACAGGTTCTCCCCTCTCGGAAAAACACAAAATCTTTGAATTTGGATAATGTCTTCATACCTTAAACGGCCTCCATGGACACTTAGCCCCTGTAAAATACGGTCAACTTGCATGCGGTTTCACAGAAAACAATACAGCACTGTACACTGTTACGAAAGAAACATTTCTAAGGTTGGGAATAACTTTTCAAGTTTTTAAGGGAGGCAGATAAAATTGATATCTAAATTAAAGCTTAGGTTCTCCCCTCTCGGAAAAACACAAAATCTTTGAATTTGGATAATGTCTTCATACCTTAAACGGCCTCCATGGACACTTAGCCCCCTGTAAAATACGGTCAACTTGCATGCGGTTTCACAGAAAACAATACAGCACTGTACACTGTTACATAAGAAACATTTCTAAGGTTGGGAATAACTTTTCAAGTTTTAAGGGAGGCAGATAAAATTGATATCTAAATTAAAGCTTAGGTTCTCCCCTCTCGGAAAAACACAAAATCTTTGAATTTGGATAATGTCTTCATACCTTAAACGGCCTCCATGGACACTTAGCCCCTGTAAAATACGGTCAACTTGCATGCGGTTTCACAGAAAACAATACAGCACTGTACACTGTTACGAAAGAAACATTTCTAAGGTTGGGAATAACTTTTCAAGTTTTTAAGGGAGGCAGATAAAATTGATATCTAAATTAAAGCTTAGGTTCTCCCATTCGGAAAAACACAAAATCTTTGAATTTGGATAATGTCTTCATACCTTAAACGGCCTCCATGGACACTTAGCCCCTGTAAAATACGGTCAACTTGCATGCGGTTTCACAGAAAACAATACAGCACTGTACACTGTTACGAAAGAAACATTTCTAAGGTTGGGAATAACTTTTCAAGTTTTTAAGGGAGGCAGATAAAATTGATATCTAAATTAAAGCTTAGGTTCTCCCTCTCGGAAAAACACAAAATCTTTGAATTTGGATAATGTCTTCATACCTTAAACGGCCTCCATGGACACTTAGCCCCCTGTAAAATACGGTCAACTTGCATGCGGTTTCACAGAAAACAATACAGCACTGTACACTGTTACGAAAGAAACATTTCTAAGGTTGGGAATAACTTTTCAAGTTTTAAGGGAGGCAGATAAAATTGATATCTAAATTAAAGCTTAGGTTCTCCCCTCTCGGAAAAACACAAAATCTTTGAATTTGGATAATGTCTTCATACCTTAAACGGCCTCCATGGACACTTAGCCCCCTGTAAAATACGGTCAACTTGCATGCGGTTTCACAGAAAACAATACAGCACTGTACACTGTTACGAAAGAAACATTTCTAAGGTTGGGAATAACTTTTCAAGTTTTTAAAGGAGGCAGATAAAATTGATATCTAAATTAAAGCTTAGGTTCTCCCCTCTCGGAAAAACACAAAATCTTTGAATTTGGATAATGTCTTCATACCTTAAACGGCCTCCATGGACACTTAGCACCCTGTAAATAAGGTCAACTTGCATGCGGTTTCACAGAAAACAATACAGCACTGTACACTGTTACGAAAGAAACATTTCTAAGGTTGGGAATAACTTTTCAAGTTTTTAAGGAGGCAGATAAAATTGATATCTAAATTAAAGCTTAGGTTCTCCCCTCTCGGAAAAACACAAAATCTTTGAATTTGGATAATGTCTTCATACCTTAAACGGCCTCCATGGACACTTAGCCCCTGTAAAATACGGTCAACTTGCATGCGGTTTCACAGAAAACAATACAGCACTGTACACTGTTACGAAAGAAACATTTCTAAGGTTGGGAATAACTTTTCAAGTTTTTAAGGGAGGCAGATAAAATTGATATCTAAATTAAAGCTTAGGTTCTCCCCTCTCGGAAAAACACAAAATCTTTGAATTTGGATAATGTCTTCATACCTTAAACGGCCTCCATGGACACTTAGCCCCCTGTAAAATACGGTCAACTTGCATGCGGTTTCACAGAAAACAATACAGCACTGTACACTGTTACGAAACACATTTCTAAGGTTGGGAATAACTTTTCAAGTTTTTAAGGGAGGCAGATAAAATTGATATCTAAATTAAAGCTTAGGTTCTCCTCTCTCGGAAAAACACAAAATCTTTGAATTTGGATAATGTCTTCATACCTTAAACGGCCTCCATGGACACTTAGCCCCCTGTAAAATACGGTCAACTTGCATGCGGTTTCACAGAAAACAATACAGCACTGTACACTGTTACGAAAGAAACATTTCTAAGGTTGGGAATAACTTTTCAAGTTTTTAAGGGAGGCAGATAAAATTGATATCTAAATTAAAGCTTAGGTTCTCTCCTCTCGGAAAAACACAAAATCTTTGAATTTGGATAATGTCTTCATACCTTAAACGGCCTCCATGGACACAGCCCGCTGTAAAATACGGTCAACTTGCATGCGGTTTCACAGAAAACAATACAGCACAGTACACTGTTACGAAAGAAACATTTCTAAGGTTGGGAATAACTTTTCAAGTTTTAAGGGAGGCAGATAAAATTGATATCTAAATTAAAGCTTAGGTTCTCCCTCTCGGAAAAACACAAAATCTTTGAATTTGGATAATGTCTTCATACCTTAAACGGCCTCCATGGACACTTAGCCCCCTGTAAAATACGGTCAACTTGCATGCGGTTTCACAGAAAACAATACAGCACTGTACACTGTTAGAAAAGAAACATTTCTAAGGTTGGGAATAACTTTTCAAGAGGCAGATAAAATTGATATCTAAATTAAAGCTTAGGTTCTCCCCTCTCGGAAAAACACAAAATCTTTGAATTTGGATAATGTCTTCATACCTTAAACGGCCTCCATGGACACTTAGCCCCCTGTAAAATACGGTCAACTTGCATGCGGTTTCACAGAAAACAATACAGCACTGTACACTGTTACGAAAGAAACATTTCTAAGGTTGGGAATAACTTTTCAAGTTTTTAAGGGAGGCAGATAAAATTGATATCTAAATTAAAGCTTAGGTTCTCCCCTCTCGGAAAAACACAAAATCTTTGAATTTGGATAATGTCTTCATACCTTAAACGGCCTCCATGGACACTTAGCCCCCTGTAAAATACGGTCAACTTGCATGCGGTTTCACAGAAAACAATACAGCACTGTACACTGTTACGAAAGAAACATTTCTAAGGTTGGGAATAACTTTTCAAGTTTTTAAGGAGGCAGATAAAATTGATATCTAAATTAAAGCTTAGGTTCTCCCCTCTCGGAAAAACACAAAATCTTTGAATTTGGATAATGTCTTCATACCTTAAACGGCCTCCATGGACACTTAGCCCCTGTAAAATACGGTCAACTTGCATGCGGTTTCACAGAAAACAATACAGCACTGTACACTGTTACGAAAGAAACATTTCTAAGGTTGGGAATAACTTTTCAAGTTTTTAAGGATGGCAGATAAAATTGATATCTAAATTAAAGCTTAGGTTCTCCCCTCTCGGAAAAACACAAAATCTTTGAATTTGGATAATGTCTTCATACCTTAAACGGCCTCCATGGACACTTAGCCCCCTGTAAAATACGGTCAACTTGCATGCGGTTTCACAGAAAACAATACAGCACTGTACACTGTTACGAAAGAAACATTTCTAAGGTTGGGAATAACTTTTCAAGTTTTAAGGGAGGCAGATAAAATTGATATCTAAATTAAAGCTTAGGTTCTCCCCTCTCGGAAAAACACAAAATCTTTGAATTTGGATAATGTCTTCATACCTTAAACGGCCTCCATGGACACTTAGCCCCTGTAAAATACGGTCAACTTGCATGCGGTTTCACAGAAAACAATACAGCACTGTACACTGTTACGAAAGAAACATTTCTAAGGTTGGGAATAACTTTTCAAGTTTTTAAGGGAGGCAGATAAAATTGATATCTAAATTAAAGCTTAGGTTCTCCCCTCTCGGAAAAACACAAAATCTTTGAATTTGGATAATGTCTTCATACCTTAAACGGCCTCCATGGACACTTAGCCCCCTGTAAAATACGGTCAACTTGCATGCGGTTTCACAGAAAACAATACAGCACTGTACACTGTTACGAAAGAAACATTTCTAAGGTTGGGAATAACTTTTCAAGTTTTTAAGGAGGCAGATAAAATTGATATCTAAATTAAAGCTTAGGTTCTCCCCTCTCGGAAAAACACAAAATCTTTGAATTTGGATAATGTCTTCATACCTTAAACGGCCTCCATGGACACTTAGCCCCTGTAAAATACGGTCAACTTGCATGCGGTTTCACAGAAAACAATACAGCACTGTACACTGTTACAGAAGAAACATTTCTAAGGTTGGGAATAACTTTTCAAGTTTTAAGGAGGCAGATAAAATTGATATCTAAATTAAAGCTTAGGTTCTCCCCTCTCGGAAAAACACAAAATCTTTGAATTTGGATAATGTCTTCATACCTTAAACGGCCTCCATGGACACTTAGCCCCTGTAAAATACGGTCAACTTGCATGCGGTTTCACAGAAAACAATACAGCACTGTACACTGTTACAGAAAGAAACATTTCTAAGGTTGGGAATAACTTTTCAAGTTTTTAAGGAGGCAGATAAAATTGATATCTAAATTAAAGCTTAGGTTCTCCCCTCTCGGAAAAACACAAAATCTTTGAATTTGGATAATGTCTTCATACCTTAAACGGCCTCCATGGACACTTAGCCCCTGTAAAATACGGTCAACTTGCATGCGGTTTCACAGAAAACAATACAGCACTGTACACTGTTACGAAAGAAACATTTCTAAGGTTGGGAATAACTTTTCAAGTTTTTAAGGGAGGCAGATAAAATTGATATCTAAATTAAAGCTTAGGTTCTACCGCTCTCGGAAAAACACAAAATCTTTGAATTTGGATAATGTCTTCATACCTTAAACGGCCTCCATGGACACTTAGCCCCTGTAAAATACGGTCAACTTGCATGCGGTTTCACAGAAAACAATACAGCACTGTACACTGTTACGAAAGAAACATTTCTAAGGTTGGGAATAACTTTTCAAGTTTTTAAGGGAGGCAGATAAAATTGATATCTAAATTAAAGCTTAGGTTCTCCCCTCTCGGAAAAACACAAAATCTTTGAATTTGGATAATGTCTTCATACCTTAAACGGCCTCCATGGACACTTAGCCCCCTGTAAAATACGGTCAACTTGCATGCGGTTTCACAGAAAACAATACAGCACTGTACACTGTTACGAAAGAAACATTTCTAAGGTTGGGATAACTTTTCAAATTTTTAAGGGAGGCAGATAAAATTGATATCTAAATTAAAGCTTACGTTCTCCCCTCTCGGAAAAACACAAAATCTTTGAATTTGGATAATGTCTTCATACCTTAAACGGCCTCCATGGACACTAAGCCCCCTGTAAAATACGGTCAACTTGCATGCGGTTTCACAGAAAACAATACAGCACTGTACACTGTTACGAAAGAAACATTTCTAAGGTTGGGAATAACTTTTCAAGTTTTTAAGGGAGGCAGATAAAATTGATATCTAAATTAAAGCTTAGGTTCTCCCTCTCGGAAAAACACAAAATCTTTGAATTTGGATAATGTCTTCATACCTTAAACGGCCTCCATGGACACTTAGCCCCCTGTAAATACGGTCAACTTGCATGCGGTTTCACAGAAAACAATACAGCACTGTACACTGTTACGAAAGAAACATTTCTAAGGTTGGGAATAACTTTTCAAGTTTTTAAGGGAGGCAGATAAAATTGATATCTAAATTAAAGCTTAGGTTCTCCCCTCTCGGAAAAACACAAAATCTTTGAATTTGGATAATGTCTTCATACCTTAAACGGCCTCCATGGACACTTAGCCCCTGTAAAATACGGTCAACTTGCATGCGGTTTCACAGAAAACAATACAGCACTGTACACTGTTACGAAAGAAACATTTCTAAGGTTGGGAATAACTTTTCAAGTGCAGATAAAATTGATATCTAAATTAAAGCTTAGGTTCTCCCCTCTCGGAAAAACACAAAATCTTTGAATTTGGATAATGTCTTCATACCTTAAACGGCCTCCATGGACACTTAGCCCCCTGTAAAATACGGTCAACTTGCATGCGGTTTCACAGAAAACAATACAGCACTGTACACTGTTACGAAAGAAACATTTCTAAGGTTGGGAATAACTTTTCAAGTTTTTAAGGGGGCAGATAAAATTGATATCTAAATTAAAGCTTAGGTTCCCCCTCTCGGAAAAACACAAAATCTTTGAATTTGGATAATGTCTTCATACCTTAAACGGCCTCCATGGACACTTAGCCCCCTGTAAAATACGGTCAACTTGCATGCGGTTTCACAGAAAACAATACAGCACTGTACACTGTTACGAAAGAAACATTTCTAAGGTTGGGAATAACTTTTCAAGTTTTAAGGGAGGCAGATAAAATTGATATCTAAATTAAAGCTTAGGTTCTCCGCTCTCGGAAAAACACAAAATCTTTGAATTTGGATAATGTCTTCATACCTTAAACGGCCTCCATGGACACTTAGCCCCCTGTAAAATACGGTCAACTTGCATGCGGTTTCACAGAAAACAATACAGCACTGTACACTGTTACGAAAGAAACATTTCTAAGGTTGGGAATAACTTTTCAAGTTTTTAAGGGAGGCAGATAAAATTGATATCTAAATTAAAGCTTAGGTTCTCCCCTCTCGGAAAAACACAAAATCTTTGAATTTGGATAATGTCTTCATACCTTAAACGGCCTCCATGGACACTTAGCCCCCCTGTAAAATACGGTCAACTTGCATGCGGTTTCACAGAAAACAATACAGCACTGTACACTGTTACGAAAGAAACATTTCTAAGGTTGGGAATAACTTTTCAAGTTTTTAAGGGAGGCAGATAAAATTGATATCTAAATTAAAGCTTAGGTTCTCCCCTCTCGGAAAAACACAAAATCTTTGAATTTGGATAATGTCTTCATACCTTAAACGGCCTCCATGGACACTTAGCCCCCTGTAAATACGGTCATCTTGCCTGCGGTTTCACAGAAAACAATACAGCACTGTACACTGTTACGAAAGAAACATTTCTAAGGTTGGGAATAACTTTTCAAGTTTTTAAGGGAGGCAGATAAAATTGATATCTAAATTAAAGCTTAGGTTCTCCCCTCTCGGAAAAACACAAAATCTTTGAATTTGGATAATGTCTTCATACCTTAAACGGCCTCCATGGACACTTAGCCCCCTGTAAAATACGGTCAACTTGCATGCGGTTTCACAGAAAACAATACAGCACTGTACACTGTTACGAAAGAAACATTTCTAAGGTTGGGAATAACTTTTCAAGTTTTTAAGGGAGGCAGATAAAATTGATATCTAAATTAAAGCTTAGGTTCTCCCTCTCGGAAAAACACAAAATCTTTGAATTTGGATAATGTCTTCATACCTTAAACGGCCTCCATGGACACTTAGCCCCCTGTAAAATACGGTCAACTTGCATGCGGTTTCACAGAAAACAATACAGCACTGTACACTGTTACGAAAGAAACATTTCTAAGGTTGGGAATAACTTTTCAAGTTTTTAAGGGAGGCAGATAAAATTGATATCTAAATTAAAGCTTAGGTTCTCCCCTCTCGGAAAAACACAAAATCTTTGAATTTGGATAATGTCTTCATACCTTAAACGGCCTCCATGGACACTTAGCCCCCTGTAAAATACGGTCAACTTGCATGCGGTTTCACAGAAAACAATACAGCACTGTACACTGTTAGAAAAGAAACATTTCTAAGGTTGGGAATAACTTTTCAAGTTTTTAAGGGAGGCAGATAAAATTGATATCTAAATTAAAGCTTAGGTTCTCCCCTCTCGGAAAAACACAAAATCTTTGAATTTGGATAATGTCTTCATACCTTAAACGGCCTCCATGGACACTTAGCCCCTGTAAAATACGGTCAACTTGCATGCGGTTTCACAGAAAACAATACAGCACTGTACACTGTTACGAAAGAAACATTTCTAAGGTTGGGAATAACTTTTCAAGTTTTTAAGGGAGGCAGATAAAATTGATATCTAAATTAAAGCTTAGGTTCTCCCCTCTCGGAAAAACACAAAATCTTTGAATTTGGATAATGTCTTCATACCTTAAACGGCCTCCATGGACACTTAGCCCCTGTAAAATACGGTCAACTTGCATGCGGTTTCACAGAAAACAATACAGCACTGTACACTGTTACGAAAGAAACATTTCTAAGGTTGGGAATAACTTTTCAAGTGCAGATAAAATTGATATCTAAATTAAAGCTTAGGTTCTCCCCTCTCGGAAAAACACAAAATCTTTGAATTTGGATAATGTCTTCATACCTTAAACGGCCTCCATGGACACTTAGCCCCCTGTAAAATACGGTCAACTTGCATGCGGTTTCACAGAAAACAATACAGCACTGTACACTGATACGAAAGAAACATTTCTAAGGTTGGGAATACCTTTTCAAGTGTTTAAGGGAGGCAGATAAAATTGATATCTAAATTAAAGCTTAGGTTCTTCCCTCTCGGAAAAACACAAAATCTTTGAATGTTGATAATGTCTTCATACCTTAAACGGCCTCCATGGACACTTAGCCCCTGTAAAATACGGTCAACTTGCATGCGGTTTCACAGAAAACAATACAGCACTGTACACTGTTACGAAAGAAACATTTCTAAGGTTGGGAATAACTTTTCAAGTTTTTAAGGGAGGCAGATAAAATTGATATCTAAATTAAAGCTTAGGTTCTCCCCTCTCGGAAAAACACAAAATCTTTGAATTTGGATAATGTCTTCATACCTTAAACGGCCTCCATGGACACTTAGCCCCCTGAAAAAAATACGGTCAACTTGCATGCGGTTTCACAGAAAACAATACAGCACTGTACACTGTTACGAAAGAAACATTTCTAAGGTTGGGAATAACTTTTCAAGTTTTTAAAGGAGGCAGATAAAATTGATATCTAAATTAAAGCTTAGGTTCTCCCCTCTCGGAAAAACACAAAATCTTTGAATTTGGATAATGTCTTCATACCTTAAACGGCCTCCATGGACACTTAGCCCCCTGTAAAATACGGTCAACTTGCATGCGGTTTCACAGAAAACAATACAGCACTGTACAGTGTTAAAAAACATTTCTAAGGTTGGGAATAACTTTTCAAGTTTTTAAGGGAGGCAGATAAAATTGATATCTAAATTAAAGCTTAGGTTCTCCCCTCTCGGAAAAACACAAAATCTTTGAATTTGGATAATGTCTTCATACCTTAAACGGCCTCCATGGACACTTAGCCCCCTGTAAAATACGGTCAACTTGCATGCGGTTTCACAGAAAACAATACAGCACTGTACACTGTTACGAAAGAAACATTTCTAAGGTTGGGAATAACTTTTCAAGTTTTAAGGGAGGCAGATAAAATTGATATCTAAATTAAAGCTTAGGTTCTCCCCTCTCGGAAAAACACAAAATCTTTGAATTTGGATAATGTCTTCATACCTTAAACGGCCTCCATGGACACTTAGCCCCCTGTAAAATACGGTCAACTTGCATGCGGTTTCTGAAAATACAATACAGCACTGTACACTGTTACGAAAGAAAAATTTCTAAGGTTGGGAATAACTTTTCAAGTTTTTAAGGGAGGCAGATAAAATTGATATCTAAATTAAAGCTTAGGTTCTCCCCTCTCGGAAAAACACAAAATCTTTGAATTTGGATAATGTCTTCATACCTTAAACGGCCTCCATGGACACTTAGCCCCCTGTAAAATACGGTCAACTTGCATGCGGTTTCACAGAAAACAATACAGCACTGTACACTGTTACGAAAGAAACATTTCTAAGGTTCGGAATAACATATCAAGTTTTTACGGGAGGCAGATAAAATTGATATCTAAATTAAAGCTTAGGTTCTCCCCTCTCGGAAAAAACAAAAATCTTTGAATTTGGATAATGTCTTCATACCTTAAACGGCCTCCATGGACACTTAGCCCCCTGTAAAATACGGTCAACTTGCATGCGGTTTCACAGAAAACAATACAGCACTGTACACTGTTACGAAAGAAACATTTCTAAGGTTGGGAATAACTTTTCAAGTTTTTAAGGAGGCAGATAAAATTGATATCTAAATTAAAGCTTAGGTTCTCCCCTCTCGGAAAAACACAAAATCTTTGAATTTGGATAATGTCTTCATACCTTAAACGGCCTCCATGGACACTTAGCCCCCTGTAAAAATACGGTCACAATACAGCACTGTACACTGTTACGAAAGAAACATTTCTAAGGTTGGGAATAACTTTTCAAGTTTTTAAGGGAGGCAGATAAAATTGATATCTAAATTAAAGCTTAGGTTCTCCCCTCTCGGAAAAACACAAAATCTTTGAATTTGGATAATGTCTTCATACCTTAAACGGCCTCCATGGACACTTAGCCCCCTGTAAAATACGGTCAACTTGCATGCGGTTTCACAGAAAACAATACAGCACTGTACACTGTTACGAAAGAAACATTTCTAAGGTTGGGAATAACTTTTCAAGTGCAGATAAAATTGATATCTAAATTAAAGCTTAGGTTCTCCCCTCTCGGAAAAACACAAAATCTTTGAATTTGGATAATGTCTTCATACCTTAAACGGCCTCCATGGACACTTAGCCCCTGTAAAATACGGTCAACTTGCATGCGGTTTCACAAAACAATACAGCACTGTACACTGTTACAGAAAGAAACATTTCTAAGGTTGGGAATAACTTTTCAAGTTTTAAGGGAGGCAGCTAACATTGATATCTAAATTAAAGCTTAGGTTCTACCCTCTCGGAAAAACACAAAATCTTTGAATTTGGATAATGTCTTCATACCTTAAACGGCCTCCATGGACACTTAGCCCCCTGTAAAATACGGTCAACTTGCATGCGGTTTCACAGAAAACAATACAGCACTGTACACTGTTACGAAAAACATTTCTAAGGTTGGGAATAACTTTTCAAGTTTTTAAGGGAGGCAGATAAAATTGATATCTAAATTAAAGCTTAGGTTCTCCCCTCTCGGAAAAACACAAAATCTTTGAATTTGGATAATGTCTTCATACCTTAAACGGCCTCCATGGACACTTAGCCCCTGTAAAATACGGTCAACTTGCATGCGGTTTCACAGAAAACAATACAGCACTGTACACTGTTACGAAAGAAACATTTCTAAGGTTGGGAATAACTTTTCAAGTTTTTAAGGGAGGCAGATAAAATTGATATCTAAATTAAAGCTTAGGTTCTCCCTCTCGGAAAAACACAAAATCTTTGAATTTGGATAATGTCTTCATACCTTAAACGGCCTCCATGGACACTTAGCCCCTGTAAAATACGGTCAACTTGCATGCGGTTTCACAGAAAACAATACAGCACTGTACACTGTTACGAAAGAAACATTTCTAAGGTTGGGAATAACTTTTCAAGTTTTTAAGGAGGCAGATAAAATTGATATCTAAATTAAAGCTTAGGTTCTCCCCTCTCGGAAAAACACAAAATCTTTGAATTTGGATAATGTCTTCATACCTTAAACGGCCTCCATGGACACTTAGCCCCTGTAAAATACGGTCAACTTGCATGCGGTTTCACAGAAAACAATACAGCACTGTACACTGTTACGAAAGAAACATTTCTAAGGTTGGGAATAACTTTTCAAGTTTTTAAGGGAGGCAGATAAAATTGATATCTAAATTAAAGCTTAGGTTCTCCCCTCTCGGAAAAACACAAAATCTTTGAATTTGGATAATGTCTTCATACCTTAAACGGCCTCCATGGACACTTAGCCCCCTGTAAAATACGGTCAACTTGCATGCGGTTTCACAGAAAGAAACATTTCTAAGGTTGGGAATAACTTTTCAAGTTTTTAAGGGAGGCAGATAAAATTGATATCTAAATTAAAGCTTAGGTTCTCCCCTCTCGGAAAAACACAAAATCTTTGAATTTGGATAATGTCTTCATACCTTAAACGGCCTCCATGGACACTTAGCCCCCTGTAAAATACGGTCAACTTGCATGCGGTTTCACAGAAAACAATACAGCACTGTACACTGTTACGAATGAAACATTTCTAAGGTTGGGAATAACTTTTCAAGTTTTTAAGGGAGGCAGATAAAATTGATATCTAAATTAAAGCTTAGGTTCTCCCCTCTCGGAAAAACACAAAATCTTTGAATTTGGATAATGTCTTCATACCTTAAACGGCCTCCATGGACACAGCCCCCTGTAAAATACGGTCAACTTGCATGCGGTTTCTGAAAACAATACAGCACTGTACACTGTTACGAAAGAAACATTTCTAAGGTTGGGAATAACTTTTCAAGTTTTTAAGGGAGGCAGATAAAATTGATATCTAAATTAAAGCTTAGGTTCTCCCCTCTCGGAAAAACACAAAATCTTTGAATTTGGATAATGTCTTCATACCTTAAACGGCCTCCATGGACACTTAGCCCCCTGTAAAATACGGTCAACTTGCATGCGGCATATCTGAAAACAATACAGCACTGTACACTGTTACGAAAGAAACATTTCTAAGGTTGGGAATAACTTTTCAAGTTTTTAAGGACGGCAGATAAAATTGATATCTAAATTAAAGCTTAGGTTCTCCCCTCTCGGAAAAACACAAAATCTTTGAATTTGGATAATGTCTTCATACCTTAAACGGCCTCCATGGAACCATAGCCCCCTGTAAAATACGGTCAACTTGCATGCGGTTTAGATGAAAACAATACAGCACTGTACACTGTTACGAAAGAAACATTTCTAAGGTTGGGAATAACTTTTCAAGTTTTTAATGGAGGCAGATAAAATTGATATCTAAATTAAAGCTTAGGTTCTCCCCTCTCGGAAAAACACAAAATCTTTGAATTTGGATAATGTCTTCATACCTTAAACGGCCTCCATGGACACTTAGCCCCCTGTAAAATACGGTCAACTTGCATGCGGTTTCACAGAAAACAATACAGCACTGTACACTGTTACGAAAGAAACATTTCTAAGGTTGGGAATAACTTTTCAAGGGAGGCAGATAAAATTGATATCTAAATTAAAGCTTAGGTTCTCCCCTCTCGGAAAAACACAAAATCTTTGAATTTGGATAATGTCTTCATACCTTAAACGGCCTCCATGGACACTTAGCCCCCTGTAAAATACGGTCAACTTGCATGCGGTTTCAGAGAAAACAATACAGCACTGTACACTGTTACGAAAGAAACATTTCTAAGGTTGGGAATAACTTTTCAAGTTTTTAAGGGAGGCAGATAAAATTGATATCTAAATTAAAGCTTAGGTTCTCCCCTCTCGGAAAAACACAAAATCTTTGAATTTGGATAATGTCTTCATACCTTAAACGGCCTCCATGGACACTTAGCCCCCTGTAAAATACGGTCAACTTGCATGCGGTTTCACAGAAAACAATACAGCACTGTACACTGTTACGAAAGAAACATTTCTAAGGTTGGGAATAACTTTTCAAGTTTTTAAGAGAGGCAGATAAAATTGATATCTAAATTAAAGCTTAGGTTCTCCCCTCTCGGAAAAACACAAAATCTTTGAATTTGGATAATGTCTTCATACCTTAAACGGCCTCCATGGACACTTAGCCCCTGTAAAATACGGTCAACGTGCATGCGGTTTCTGAAAACAATACAGCACTGTACACTGTTACAGAAAGAAACATTTCTAAGGTTGGGAATAACTTTTCAAGTTTTTAAGAGAGGCAGATAAAATTGATATCTAAATTAAAGCTTAGGTTCTCCCCTCTCGGAAAACACAAAATCTTTGAATTTGGATAATGTCTTCATACCTTAAACGGCCTCCATGGACACTTAGCCCCCTGTAAAATACGGTCAACTTGCATGCTGTTTCTAAGAAAACAATACAGCACTGTACACTGTTACGAAATAAAACATTTCTAAGGTTGGGAATAACTTTTCAAGTTTTTAATGGAGGCAGATAAAATTGATATCTAAATTAAAGCTTAGGTTCTCCCCTCTCGGAAAAACACAAAATCTTTGAATTTGGATAATGTCTTCATACCTTAAACGGCCTCCATGGACACTTAGCCCCCTGTAAAATACGGTCAACTTGCATGCGGTTTCACAGAAAACAATACAGCACTGTACACTGTTACGAAAGAAACATTTCTAAGGTTGGGAATAACTTTTCAAGTTTTTAAGGATAAAATTGATATCTAAATTAAAGCTTAGGTTCTCCCTCTCGGAAAAACACAAAATCTTTGAATTTGGATAATGTCTTCATACCTTAAACGGCCTCCATGGACTCAACTTGCATGCGGTTTCACAGAAAACAATACAGCACTGTACACTGTTACGAAAGAAACATTTCTAAGGTTGGGAATAACTTTTCAAGTTTTTAAGGATGGCAGATAAAATTGATATCTAAATTAAAGCTTAGGTTCTCCCCTCTCGGAAAAACACAAAATCTTTGAATTTGGATAATGTCTTCATACCTTAAACGGCCTCCATGGACACTTAGCCCCCTGTAAAATACGGTCAACTTGCATGCGGTTTCACAGAAAACAATACAGCACTGTACACTGTTACGAAAGAAACATTTCTAAGGTTGGGAATAACTTTTCAAGTTTTTAAGGGAGGCAGATAAAATTGATATCTAAATTAAAGCTTAGGTTCTCCCTCTCGGAAAAACACAA
>JAQQFT010000407.1:0-27415 GCA_029582265.1 Zoroaster sp. YZ-2022 | reverse complement strand
GCGGATTAATGAAATCGTCGATGAGGGCGACCGTCAGAAATTCGCCCTAACATTTTGGCTGGACCAATTAGCTCCGCCGGTCGTAAAATAATACGTTTGCAAAGGTGATTTGTATCCCTGGTCTGGAACAATGACCACAAATATGTGCCATTTGGCGCCCGCGGTATGGATAGGGTTAATGGGCAAATGAAACATGATCCATCTGCGGTTACTGTGCTTTAGCTATATGGAATACCAGGTGCTCGCTGGTAATTGGATAGCTTTGAAAGTCCGTGTGTTTGCATGTATGTTGTGTGAGGGATCAAACGGGTAAAGCTAGGGGCCTGTGATTGGCCATCATTTTTAAACCGCCCACATCTTGCATACCACGTTCCATTGGAAATTCAATGGAAAAATAAAGAACACATAAGCTTTCGCTACAGAAGGATCAAGGCTGCTGTTTGAGTTCGAACGTACGAGGTCGCAATGCACAACCGTATCCACGACTTAGTTATTGATCTCGCTGTACAGTGTAGGTATCCGGGGCCAGGTACGGCGCAACTTGCAACGTGTGTGTGTGTTTCTGAATTTCTCGGGTTAGTAATTGGTACGGGCCGGGGTGGGAATCGTGGTAAGTGCGCACTACGACAACATCCTTGAATCAAGGCTACAGGACTTGTTGAATATGCAAGGATGATATTTAACCCTATAACTTCCCTAATTTTCATCTGTTGGCCATGATATTTGGCACAAATTTAGCTTCAGTACAGGTAATGTGACGTCACTTAGAACACTGTTTGAGGAACTGTAACCGACATTTTAGTTCACTTTGTTCTAAGAAACAACATTTAAAAATAATTTACCCAAAATTACAATAAAGACATATATAATAACATCCATGGTATATTCATGTATAAAACATATATACGAAGCAACACAAAAAAACAAAAAACATATTTTGGACAAATATAAGATATGTTTTGATTTAAATGCAATGACGACCATATTGATTCAAGTTGTCACATTGAAAGTTGACAACAAACCAAAACACATAATATCTTACAGTGTAAATAATCTAGTATTCTTATCCCGTTTTCCTGCCAGAAAATGGGTGTTTATAGAGGTGAGCGCTTATGTGAAGATGACAAATTCATATGAATAACCAAATACAACGGCTTTAAGATGTGTTAAAGTATACTACTTTGTTTTCCGATCGTAGATCTCTGGAAAACAACAAATCAGCAAATTGCTCCAGGAACATTTGACGATGTACAAAATCTCGGGTCCTTGTAAGTATTCATGTTGTGAATTTCAATCAGCAGCATCGAGCCATATATTTATCTTGACTGAATAAACGTTTGACGGAAACAATTTTATTGCAAAGTTCATGTTTGACGTTTGAACAATCTGTATGTATTTTCTGTATGTATTTAACAGCACAACAATCTGTATGCATTGAACAAAACAAACTATTTTACGGTCAGTTATTTAATGTATATCTGAAAATGTATATTTAGATATGTTGTTGTATTCCAAGAGAATTGTAATTTCCGTTTTCATCTAATTTATAATACGTCCCACACTGTAACACTTGTCAATGGTAGACAGTATGCCACTGATCCGTCTTTATATTGATGTACTAAAGCGATATGACTACCAAAATACAAGTTGTAATTTTTTGATTGAGTGATCTTCAATAGTCATGATTATCTTTTAGATTCCGACTACTTTTCAAAAAGTATGGTTTTAGGATAATTTTGGAACATTAATGTACATTAATAATGTATGTTTTGCAGAACACTTGCACCCAGAACATTTTGTGGTCTACAAAAGCTCAATTAATTGGCATAAATTTTTAATAAATCAGGAACAGGAACGACCCACAACTTATGTTCTGACTCGCTGAGTTTTAAACGACTTCTTTACATAGGGGTATGAACGTTTGTCTGATTTGTGCAGCCACTCTCAGCAACCATACTTTGTGTATGAGAAATTTGCTCTGGTTCCAATAAGCGCGTACACATATATCACATATTTTACTGGTTGACCAAAAAACCATTTCCTGAAATTTTAATGAATAATCTTTAAAAATTATTAATAATCTTCTAAGTATTTTTACATTATCTTTTCCTTGTCAAACCGCTGCGACCAATAATTTTGTTTAGCGTATCAGAAATTTGTTTACGATAGAGGATGTGCTTGTGTTTGATAGAATTAAAAAGGCAAAAGTAATCCAAGGTGATTTGGGTTGAGATTTCCCACAAGCAGTCATTGTTTGAAAAAAGGAATGTTTTAATTAAACAAATTATTAAAAATTTTCATTACGTTATTGAAAGAAACATTATAATTAAGTAAAGGATAATACCTGAGGTACGCGACGTTCGTGGGTAAGCTGACTTAACCTCCTCCTGCAACGTCGTCCCATTGTTACTTGCTCGTGTGTTTGCCTGGGAGGCCCTGCTCCGCTAAACCCCATCCCCTTGATTGCACTTTGTAAAAGACATGCCCCAATCGCTAATCACCCTACCTCTTGCGGGCGCCCTTAGAGGTCTGTGGGAAAAGGAGATCCTCCAATCGCTAATCAACCTACCCTGGCGTTGCCCTATGGAGAACTACTGTCAAAAGAGATCCCCGTCGGAAAAGTGCAGAATACACAGATTAAAATTCCATAGACTTAATTTACATGAAAGTATTCAAATAGGGTCTCGGTTTCGGTCCCCTCAGGCGTAAGAATTTTTAATTTATATATGCGTAGGCTATCACGTATTTCCTGTTGGCCACCAAAAAAGAAAGAAAAAGGAAAAATAATAATAAATATAAACATTTACCAAAAGCGCAGTCTCCTCCCTATATTATCACTTCCTGGGACAACACATCTTGAAAATCAATAAGACTTCTCTCGTACAGATCGTCAGATCATGCAAATGACTAGGCAGTCCACTATACGATTCCCCATGTTCATTCTCGAGGGCGGGGCCTCACCAATTGGTGTTACCGTGCGGCAGTTGTTCCTGCTCGAAGTATACGTTTTCCCGAGTGGCATTCAACCCTAACGGTACCACCTCGGTCGATATATCCAGAACTAAACCTCGCTCGCTGCCGTCCTCCGCCTCAATCGGTTCAACAGTACAGGACCAATCAGTCCTTCATGCTGGCTAACAATAGTTCCTGCAACAACAGCCTCATGACCTGATGGGATCACCGTAGTTTCAGCCACTACTACTCGTCCAACAAAAGGGTGGCCAGCACTCCATGCACTTAATCCTCTCATCGTTGACGCATAATTTGAGTCTTCTAAAATCCAAATTTCCGCCTGTCTGTAACAACCAATCCATCCCCAACAGTGCGGGTTTTTATGTTCATGAAAACAGCTTTCACCTTCAATGGATATCATCCACCTGCTTCACCTTTGCCTCGCAAATCTGCAAGACAGGCGACAATTCATATTTGCCTTCGTTCTCTTCCACAGGGTGAGGAACCACCAATCGCCCGGGTACCATGTCAGATTCCTGCTTCGCCTGTTGCTGTGATAACAACACGCCCAGCATATTCCCCAATTGTTGAGCCAAATCGCTCACACTTCGAATGCTGACTTAAAATCTGCTCAACTGAAATCATCCTCCATGTCTCTGTCTATTCCCAAGCAAACTTGAACGACCTTCCATTGTTCGCTGCGCTCCACCGTCTGAAAATTTACTGTCTCAAGAGCAGCCTTAGCGCATCCGACAAATCCTTTGCCTTGCCCGAAATATGCCCTCTCGCAAAAACTGGTCGGACACAGCGTCTAAAAAATGATTATTTTCCAAACGATCCCTTGTCTCTCGGAGATCCAGGTACGCCTTCACAGCTAACTTATGGATTGCTTGACACAACTCTTGAAGTGTTCTTTAGGTTTTGCTGTCGATGATGTAATTCATCAAGAAAATTACGCTATCACCTTACCAGGCGGGCGTAGCAAAACTCAATATCTCACTATGTAGCTTTTGCATCAGGTGTTACCTACTCGTCAACAAATGGATTCTTGTTCACACTTATCCACCGCAAAGACAGCTGGGCTAGACATCTTACCCCTAATTGGAGTTGTCCAATCAAACATACTAAACTCACCACCCCTTTTCCCTTGGGATGGGATCTGATGTCTCAACTTCACTCGCTAATGGGTCCTCCAAAGTGAGGTACCAGAAGTCCCCTTTAATTTCCGTCAAACTCCGACCAGGAAGGTTGAATTCAACATCTGAGTCCACTGCTACGTGCTTGATACGTGACCCTTGCACATCACTACGGGGCTTATTGATTGGGCTTGCCCAGTCGACTTCATCTCCTTCAAGGCTGTTCCAATATCAGAATTCGCTCTATATACCGAACTTTCTCTAACTGCAAAAGCTGAACCTCCACCCAGACCTATGAGGTCCATAATGACGTAACCGCACTCATAGCAACACGGAAAACCAGAAAACAACAATAATTAATCATCAAATTAACAAATTCACCAATACAAATCCACTTCTGACACCAATTGTTTACGTCACACCCTGACGTCTGAGGGGAGACAACGGGCAACCTCCCCACCCACAGGGTGTGACGTGGACGGCACTGACGAGAACGTCCCGAGCGGTTAGAACGCGTCCGTTGGGATGGAAATATACCGTCCCAGTATCGGTGTGTCGTTGCCCAATTTTCCCTAAAGGGTAAATATTAACACAACAGCTATGAATCGGGTGACAAGGGCCCCTCAAACCCATTATTCATATCTTAATGAGGGTTTCCTGAAATATAGCTGCATGAGAACTATGCGTCATAGTAGACGTAACAGAGTCCCCCATGCCCACAAGTTATACTAGCTATGAACCTCGTTAACCACTTTAGGGACCATACAGGGATGTCGTTTTACAATGACCGTGTGGGGGTTGCAGCAACAAACCCTTTTTCGAACCCGGTCTAAATGGAACGTACCGCACACACAATAGCCCTCATTGATCAACACTGCTCCGGCTCAGTCACCTGTAACGGGACTTCCCTTTGCATCTGCACTGTTCGACTACCCAGCCAAACCCCGCTGCAGCCTTCCGCACGTGACATAGCGCTCCCAATCACTGCACGCTGGAGCGATCACCGCTTTCGGCCTTTTCCCATGACGCGGGGGGTGAACTATAACCTGTCGCGCCACAACCCTTTCTTCCCTAATTTTCATCCGTTGGCCATGACATTTGGCACAAATATGGTTCAGTACAGCAACAGTCTGACGTCATAGATCACCGTTAGAGGCACTGAAACCCGACATTGTAGGTCACTTTGTTCCAAGAATAAATGGTTACGGTTTTGACCCAAAATTGCAATAAAGACAGATATAAATAACATCCATGGTATACTGAGCAACACAATTCTGAAAACCTTGAAAAAAATGTTTTTGGGGACATTTAAATGCAATGAATTGGTCACATGACTCAATATTGTCCAGATCAGAGTTTGAAAGTTGACAACAAACAAAAACACATAAATATCTTACAGTATAAACAATCATGTTCTTACTCCGTTTTCCTGCCAGGAAATGGGTGTTTATCAAGGCGGAGCGCTTAGTGAAGATGACAATTCATATGAATAAAACCAACACAATGCTTTAAATAAGATGTTTTAACAGTAACTACTTTGTTTTCCATCATAGATCTCTGCCAACAACAACATCAGTAAAAATTTTTCCAGGAATTTCAAGATCTCGAAATTCTCTGACTTGTAGTATTCTATTGTGAATTTCAATCACGCAGCAATCCCAGCCACATAGTTCTCTTGACTGAATAAACGATTGACGGCTAAACAATTTAATTGAAAGTTAATGTTTAACGTTTGAACAATCTGTATGATTAATAAATAATTTGTTATTGAACGACACAACAAAACAAACTATTTTAACTATCAGTGAAATTTCTCAGGGCCATTTCAACATCTCGAAATTTCAATAAGTTGTAAATATTCATATTGTGAATTTCAATACGCAGCATCGAGCCACTGTTCTCTTTACTGAATAAACAATTGCAGCGAACAATTTCATTGCAAAGTTCATGTTTGACGTTGAACAATCTGTTTTATTTTCTTATGCATTTAACAGCACAACAATCTATATGGATTTAACATCATAACAAACAAACTATTTTACAGGTCAGTTGTTTAATGTATATCTGGAAAATTATTTAAATATGTTGTTGTATTCCAAGAGGATTGTAATTTTTCAACTAATTTACAATTCTCTCACACTAACACTTGTCAATGGAGGGCAGTATGCCACTGATTTGTCTTTATTATTAATGGACTCGAGCGATATGACTAGCGAAATTCTTCTGTTATATGTTATGAGTAATATTCAATCAGGACACTCTTTTAGATCCCGACTACTTTTCATAAAGTATGATTTCAGGATAATTTTGGAACATTAATGAGTATGTTTTTCAGTCACTTGCATCCAGAACATTTTATGTGTCTACAAACTACTTACTTGTCATTACGGTTAATAAAGCAGGAACAGAACGAGCCACAACTTATGTTCTGCCGTGCTGTGTTTTAAACGACTTTTTCACATAGGGGTATGAACGTTTGTCTGATTTATGGTCTGGTTCCAATAAGCGTGTATACATGTATCACATTATTTCACTGGTTGGCCAAAAACATTACCTACAATTTTAATAATTAATCTTTAAATAATAATCTTCAAGTTTTTTGACATTTTTTTTCCCTTTTAAAACCACTGAGCATAATAATTTTATTTTATTAAATGTTTAAAATTTTATTTACACACCCAACAGAAAAGAATTAACAACAAATATGGAAATAATTAACAATTAAACATTTGGCATAAATTCAAACTAGTTTCAGACTCTAGGCCCAACAAGGGTGGAAGTGGGGAAGGGAGGGTGAACTATCTATTTGATTGATTTTCAATTTGAATTAAGAGATGGACTGGTGAAAATATTAATACTAAGGTTGGTTTAGGAGATGGAATGGCAGCAAAGTAGGCGGGTGTGTGGAATCATTTCAGTGCATTGACCCTGATGTTAGGGACAATGAACAGACCTCGATTACGAAGATTGGGACGGGGTACCTTAAGGGGAAACACAGAAGACAAATTACAGGTGAATTAGAGTTAAAAATTTTAAAAAAGACAAGTCAGGTTCAGAGTCTGCTCGTTTTTTAGCGAAACTAGAGGAACTCTTCTGGAGCCGACTCGTTGTTCCAAGGAATCAGATAAATTTATTTTGAATACGCTCAATAACGTCTCGTGAGTGATGGTTAACACATTAACGCAAACAGAAGCAAAATTCAAGACCAGGTTAACAAGAGAGTAAAGAGGATTTGTTTTGTTTTAGGGTCCCGGTTTCTGCAATGACACCAAAAAAAACCAAAGTACGGGGGGCCTTTGCCAACAATGTAGTCGACATGTGGAACAATTTTGAATTCCATATTTCCATATAGATGACCAATAAACAGCCTTTCCATGTCTTCCTGAAGCAGTATGGCATCACCAGGCGACTGGACCATGGAACAGTTTCAAGTCATCAACAAATAAATGACTTTATGAATGATTAAAAAATTTGAGAGGAATATTATTAACAAACATTGAAAAATAACGGACCAATTGGGTAAGAACCATTTAAAAAGACAGATACTGTCAATCCAAGAATAAAGATTTCCTAAATGCCACACTTGTTGATCTTATGCATTGAAAGTGCATGACTGACAAAAAAATGCCTTTGGGAAATCATTGTAGATGATATCATGGACCTTTTCATCCAGTGTCTGATATGCACTAAACAGCATTGTGAGATTAGTTTCAAGACCTTCCTGGGACAAAGTCTGTTGGTTTCGGACACCACGGAATATTGTTCACTGTGACGTCACACCCTGACGTCCGAGTGGGAACGGGCAACCCCCCACCCCCAGGGTGTGACGGACGACTGACGGGAACGTCCCGAGCGGTTAAGAACCCTCCGTTGGGATGGGAATATACCGTCCCAGTATCGGTGTTGCACTGTCAATTTCCCAAAAAGGGGGTCAATATTTATTAACACAACAACTATGAATCGGAGGACAAGGGACCCTTAAACCCAACTATTCATATCTCATAGAGGGTTTCATGTACTATAGCCTGCAGAAAAACTATGCGTTGTAGCAGAGAACAGTGTACCCCATGCACCATGTTATACGCGTATGAACCCACGTTAATCACTTTAGGGACCATACGGGATGTCGCCCTCACAATGACCGGTGAGGGTTGCAGCAACAAACCCTTCTTCGAACCCGGGAAACTCCTAAAGGAACCGTACCGCACCACAATAGCCCCTCAGTGATCAACACTGCTCACAACTCAGTGACTATACTAGGTGACTTACCTTACTTCGCACAGTTCGACTACCAAGTCAAAACCCAACCCCGATACTGCCACGCGCGCTTTATAGCCTCTGTCACGCAGCGTGTGACCCGCTCTAACCAATCAAAGCACGCTGGCGGGCATCGCTGCCGTGCAGTGCATCCGCAGCTCTCGCCAGCCAAACAAGCGGGGCGCTAAAGCATATCCTGCCGCGTCACAAAGCCTCCTGGCAGGCCTGAAATGTCCTCATTCAGATTAGCCGACATCCTAAAAAATGGCGGCAGGATGTACATTTCAAACCTGAACCTATTTATTTCTTTAACACCTTAACAACAGCAAAAGTTAAGTATAAAAGTATAAAATATATTATTTAACCCTTTTAAAAGTAGTAACACTTAAATAAATACTTAAGAAAACATGATTACAAAAATATTTAAAAACATTCTAAGAGGTAGACAACTTACCGAGTGTTAACATTAGAAAAATCATCCAACACAGCTTATGGAAAACCCACACTAGTTTTGTTTAAACAATGATATTTACTTTGAGTACTTTTGGCATCATAAACAATTAGGCAATAATTACTTTATTTATTAAAATAACATTAATTAGCAGCCATTAGAAACCTGATTTCGACTCAAGAATACAAAAAGTTCCATTGTACAAAACTCAACAAGATAATGCTTAAATGGCACAGCAGTGGCAAAACAGTTCAGGCTCCAAAACAAAGTCTAAATGTTCGTTGTTGGCTTCACAGTGTTCCCATCAGGGAAGGCGTACGTACAGTCAACGAGGACGTCCTGTAGAAGGTCCGTTGTCTCGACTCGCGATGGATCAGGATATTGTCGACGAGTGTAGGTTTGGTGTGTTCCACGATCGTAGCCAGCTTCGGCACCCTTGGTTTTAGTGGTTGAACACGGGCGGTGCATTGGGTTTCTACATGAAGGTGTAACCAAGGGGCCACTGGTGAGGTTGACGCTTGAACTCCACGTCTTCCTCTACATCCGACATTGGCTCCAAAGGTGGTAGTGATGATCGATGCTGATGGTATCAACATCGGCTCCTGGTGGCTTTTGCTCGGCTGGTCTCCGATTCCTCCATGACTTCCGGTACAGGTGACGGGTATTTCGAGTGAGTCCCGGAGTGGCGAGATTGGGGCCGCAGTCGGCAGAGTTGTTCCAGAGGTGGATAAATGTGCTCGGCCACCTGACTTGGCCGCAACTCAAACTGCCAGATTGATCTTGCTTCATTCTCCTGACTGGTGACCCGTCTCACGTCTATGTTAGCTCCCTTACGAGCACTCCCAGTGCCTCCCAGGCTAGGGGCGTTTGTGCCTTAACGGCTCCAGCTTGATTTCTGCCACCCGTTCACGTAGTCTACATGATGGAGCTTATAGTGCCTCTTGAGATTGTCTCGCACTTTTCAGAGAACACATCGCCGACAGTATAGAAATGCTGCCGGACCGTGACTTAGCTCTATGGCGGAGCAACCTCTTAGCTGGCTGTACGACTTCTCACACCGAGTGCATTTAAACTGCTTATTGGCCTCCATCTTGATTTCACTCTGCAATAAAACAGAGATACAACGAGAAATTACTCTCTATTCACAAACAATGTACTGCGTAATTATATTAACGATATCTTAAGGCAACCTATGCTCCCTTCTTGATATCTTCCAGTCTCAGAAGACTGTGATGCATCATGGGTCGATAGGTACACTGCTACTGCTACTACTCGTATAGGACACACGCATCTTCTATGGATCTCTGAGCCTGGAGGTCCTGGGCTGTTCTGGTAAGGGTTCTTCCTCATCAGCTACTATAACTGCCTCCTGCTCTTCGACGGAATCACACCAATGTAATCCATGGATTGATAGGATCTCCTGGACGGCTTTAACCGGTCCGCGTGTACAGCGTGGTTTCGCGCCCTTGACCGCTGTATCCGGTATACCACATCCGACAACCTTTCAGTACAAGATACGGTCCTTCCCATTTTAGTCGCAGTTTATGGCAAACCCCCTTTCGTCTTGCGGGGTTAAACAGCCATAAACTCGTTCTCCCGGATGTCAGATTCTGCAGCCTCCGGTCATAGTTTTCTTCTGCCGTCTCAAGCTCGTCCCCAGACATTCTTGCGCCCCATCATGAGCCTTCTGATCCGGCTCTTAATTGACCTGCATAGTCAGTCTGAACCTCCTCCTTACCGATATGATAATGCTCCATCGTTAAGTCAACGGGCAGTGTTACCCCGTCCCAGCATCATCATATTTGGAGATTCACTAATGCTTTTGTGGCCTACATCGGTATGCACTAGTTGCGAATGTGAGGTATTTGTTCCAATCGCTGACTCTTGTGAGGATTGATCATCATTGAGACCATGTTGATGAGGGTTTTATTAAACCTTCTACGAGGCCGTCGGACTTAGGATTATAAGCCGTTGTCCTCGTCTTCCTGATTCCAAGAATACGACACATTTCTTGAAAACCTCCGATTCGAAATTGGTCCCTGATCCGAATGGACCTCCTGGTACTCCAAACCGGCACACACTCGCTAACAAATTTAGCGGCAACCGTCTCGGCCTCTGCGTCAGGAAGCACGTAGGCCTCCAACCACCTGGTGGAATAATCCTACACCAAATCCACTGGTTCCCATCCTCCGTTCTAGGAGAGGACCAACTAGATCCATGGCTACCCTGTCCATGGTTCCTCTTACATTATACTGCTGCAATGGCGCAACCTCGCCTCTTCGGAGGGGTTTCCTCTTGCACACTGGCTCATCGGCAAAGACAGGTCCTCACGTCGGCCGCCATGCCAGACCAAAATACCTCTGCTTTACACAGGCCAGTGTCTTCCTGACACCAAGATGACCCTCGAGCTTGCCACCATGCATTCCTAATGAACTCATACCATACTTATCTGCATTACTAATCTCCATCGAAAACTACTGTCATCCGATTCCATCGATGGTGAAGTACACATCACGAATTTCAACTGGTTCCAGTAAGACCAGTATGTCTACTGGCTGGAGACATATGAGCCACGTCCTCGCACTTTGCAACCATCAACCATCTAATGGTCGTATCTGCCATCTGGGCATCCCTAACGTTTATGTTGCTTAGCAACGGTTCCAGCACAGCAACTCTGCTTCCGTATCAGCACTATGGTTTGAGGTTGATTGCTCCTTCCCATTATTCTCATTATCAACAATATAATAATAATAATAAAATATTTTATATAGTGATGTACCTACGTCTCACAACGCTTTACAGATAGAAGTTATAAAAAGTATAAAATAAGAACGCACTAAAATATACTGTTTATACAAATTAGATAAACGGCGACATAACGAATGCTGCTGATAAAACTTTTAAAAACACGAAAATACAAAAATAATCTTTCACTTAAATCCCAAATAAAACCACTAAAACTATTTTAAACATCAAATTGCTTTCTAAAAAATGAGATTTCAAAATTCTCTAAAATGTAACTTCTCAGACTGCCGAAGTAACATAGGAGGTTATTCCATAGAAAAGGCGCGTAAACACTAAAAGCTCGCCAACCATAAGTCTTCGTAGTAGATTTAGAATCTGTCCTTTTTAAAAGGAACAGATCCGGATTAGCTGATCTAAGGCTACTCCTACCAGGAACATAACGATCAACGAGGGCACAGATACACCGAGCGAGATCATTCAAAATTTTATATACCATCAATAGTACTTTGAAAACAATTCGCTCGCGTACACCCAACCAGTGGAGATCGAATAAAATAGGTGTAATATGGTCATGTTTTTTCCGGCATTTGACTAGCCTAGCGGCAGCATTTTGAACAGATTGAAGTTTATTTAGTTGAAATTCAGGGCAACCATACAGCACACTGTTGCAATAGTCCAGCCTGGATGAACAAATGCATGGACAAGTTTCTCGTAGCAGCTGGTCTAACAGTGTACAAATTACCAACACGGTGAAGCGCAAAGGAAGCAGATTTACAGATCTGATTGACATGACCCGACATATCGCCACTGGATTCAAATAAAACACCAAAATTACGAACAGAACTAGAAGGACTATATCGGAATTGCCAACTCTCAGTGACTCCAATTCCTCAACAACTCTTTTTATGACGAGAAGTGAAATGTACAACTTCGGTCTTGTCTGAATTGAGAATAAGCGAATTGGACTTCATCCAAGAACATATTTCTTGAAGGCATTTATCAATAGCATCACTGACATCATTAGGCTTATCACAGACCATGTACAATTGGGTATCATCTGCGTAGAGATGAAGTCAATATCATGACGAGCAAAATGTCCTCTAGTGGAGCAGTGTATGATTAAACAAAATTGGGCCCATGATGAACCCTGAGGAACACCGAATAACAATTTAGCCAGTAGACGAAAATGAAGAACTCAACGAAACAGTTTGCGTTCGATCACTAAGATAAGATCGGAACCAATTCAGAACCATGCCAGTGATACCAAATCGATGTTCAAGACGATGTAATAAAATGAGTGGTCTAGAGTGTCGAAAGCCGCTGATAGATCGAGCATGACAAGGACGACGTCTTTCTTACAATCCAACGCATTCATAATGTCGTTGTGAACCTTCAATATGGCTGTCTCTATGCTATGGTTAACTCTGATAAGCAGACTGAAATTTTGCAAGTATGCCATTCTGAGTAAGAAATTCACACAATTGATCGACTACTACACGCTCTAGTGTTTTGGATAAGAATGAAATATTTGAAACTGACGGTAATTATTCAGGACATTCTGATCAGTCCAGTTTTCTTCAGCAATGGTTTACCAACGCTTTGAAATAACGAGGAACGACACCAGACAACAACGATGAATTAAAGAGCGATGAGAAAAGGGGATAATATAGTTATATTATCCTTCAGAAACTAGTAGGAAGAATGTTAAGGGCACATGATTTACCCAAAGAATGTTTCACCAGTTTAACAACATCCCTGTGGTTAACGAGAGAAATCGGTAAACAAATGACTCGGACTAGACAGTGAAGAATGAAAATCTGGTGTAAGACCTTTCGCAGTCGTTCCACTTTGCCCTGGAAGAATGATGCGAAAACATCGCATAACCGATCAGAAGGAACGTTGGTCGGTGTTATCATTGCTCTACACTCGGTGTTATCAATGCGTGCACCGGTGTTATCAATGTGCACTCGGTGTTATCAATGCGTGCACTGCCGCACGGTCGCCTTGATAGACTGTCGGCGTTCATGTTTTGCACCAGGACGATGCTGTATCGTGAGGTCATATACTGACACTACCTCTAGCCAACGAGCAGTTGACCTTCCGGGTCTTTTGAGGTCATCAACCATCTCAGAGATGAATGGTCTGTCCGTACAGTTACCTTCTGCCCATAAAGGTACTGGTGGAAATACTTCAAATAGACAACCACTGCTAGCAGCCTCGCCGAGTCACAATAATTTTCTCAGCTTTGTTAAGCTTCCGACTTGCAAATGCGACCACCTTCTCCACGTCATCATGGACCTGAGATAGTACTGCTCCTATCCCATCCGCACTAGCATCCGTATCCAAGATGTACTCCATACCGTGAAGTGTATGCCAAGACGGCTCTCAGTGACTCCTCCTTCAATTTGGAAAATGCATCCTGACATGTGTTATTCCACAAAATTATCTTGATTTAGACGTCAGAGCATGTAATGGACTTGCAATACTTGAATAAACCCTGAATAAATCTTCGGTAATACGAGGCGAGACCGAGAAAACTTCTCCTCCTTCACACTCATTGGTACTGGCCAATCAGCAACGGCCTTTCTTAGCGGGTCCGCTGCAACGCCCTCATTTGACAATATGTCCCAGGTAGGTCACAGATCTCTGAACAGTATACATTTACTGGTTTAAGTTTAAGCCCAGCGCCCTTAGCGTTCAAACACCTGGCGTAGGCGTTTCAATTCTTCTTCAACTGTCTTACCAAAACAATGACGTCATCAAGATATATCAAACATGTCCCATTGTAGGCCTGCTAACACTTTCTCCATAAGGCTCAAACGTGGCCGGTGCATTGGCCAAGCCAAATGGCATAACTTTCCAACGATATAATCCAGTACGCACCACAAATGCTGACTTTGTTGAGCATCTTCATCCAAAAGCCACCGCAATAGCCTGATGTAAGGTCAAGGGTTGAAAACCACTTAGCACCTCTAGGGCGTCCAGTGTCTCATCAATTCTGGGGACAGGGTAAGCATCTTTAATTGTTACTGAGTTCAGCCTCTATAGTCAATGCACAGACGTTTTAAACCGTCCTTTTTCATAAGCACCCATTAGCCGCCCACGGACCATCAGACGCCTCAATCAAACCCCTTTATTTAAGTATTCCACCTGCCGATTGATTTCTTGTGGTTACACACGGGATGCTCATAGGCCTCTGCTTGACTGGTCTGGCATCACCAGTTACAATACTATGTTTAACCATCATTAGTGTGGCCTATATCATCACTTCCACGGAGAACACATCTTGAAAATCAATAAGACATCAACTTTGCATGATCCAATGGCTGCAACTTTCCTTTGCTTCTTTCGTACAGATCATGCAAATGACTAGGCAGTCCACTATAAGATTCCCCATGTTCATTCTCGGGGCGGCCCACCTCAATTGGTGTTACCGTGGCGGCAGTTGTTCCTGTCGAAGTACACGTTTTCCGAGTGGCATTCAACACCCTAACGGGTACCACCTCGTCGATATATCAATAGGGTCTTAGCCAGAACCAAACTGTGGAACTTTGTAACATTCTGATTTCTTGACGCGGTAGGATGCTGACCTGAGTTGGGAGCCAATAAATTTGCGGATGTTGCACCACAGCCATCAACAGACGAGACGAGATAACGACTCTTGCACAAGATTTGTTGCGATCACTGTAGAGGTACACTAAATCACCAACTTCGACCGGAGTGTCGGTGGAGGAGACTGAATGGTGCTTTACACTTTTCGCTGCTGGATGGTTACTGGACCGGAGTTGATATTGAGCCTGAATCATATTGAGATCTGAGAAGGAATTTGTTGGTTAGTGAATTGGTCACGTTGAAACCACATCTCACGAGCTGACAGTCCGGTTACGTATACGAGCATTGAGGGTGCAGAGAGGTGCAAGAGGGTGCTGGGCCACCAACGGTCCTGCGTAGAAGCTCATCCTCTAATTCGCGAACCGCTTTTTCTGCGACAGGATTTTGTTAGGGTTTTGGTGCGACCGATCTCAATGCCAATACGATGTTGTTTGAGCAGTTTGTCTGAACAAGGCGTGTAAATCGCGGGCGGGTCTGTAGAATGACTGCAGGGGTCCGTCCAAGCGGAGTTCTATGCACAGGCGAATGAGGGCATCGCGAAGTGTGAGGTGGCACATTCTCTCAGAATAAGGATTAATGAGGTTGCGCTTGATCACATCAGAAGCGAATGAGATGCCGACGGAATCAGGGGTTCACCTGTAGACTGTTTAATGATGGTGTGGATGTGTTGCGCAATGAAGCACAATGGTGACAGCTGGAAGTAACTTGTTCCAGACTTGTCCATGTCGAGGGCAAAGAAATAGCGGCAATCAGTGAATTGAGCTGATGACGTGTCGGTGATCAAGTTGATATGGAGAGCGGTAAGGAGGCCATTGAGTACCTGAAGGGGAGAATGATGCATTCACGAGTAGGGAGCAGGGCTCATTACGGCGAACTATCAATATGCCATCTCTGGCAACTGAGGCGACTTGCAAGTAACGTTTGACATCTTTGACGTTGGTTGACTAAGTGAGCGTGGGTACGTCTGAGGTCTGGACACCGACTGGACAGCTGACCAAGCGGTTCTGCTCGTGAATGGAGCTTAGCTTCACCGGAAATAACTTGCTGGGGTCACACGCATGACCGTTGACGACTGACATGCGTGACAAATGCATATTTGGCAGGTGGGTTTGTGCATTCCGGTGCGTTGGCTGGCGAAGTCAGATGGAACATTGGCAGAACGGCAAGGTGACGAATTGTGGTTTGGAAGCGACTGACGGTCGATAAGAATGTTGCGATACGGGACTTGCTGAGAACTCGCCACGTAGCTTGAATGCTTGTACACAAGGTTTGCTATCAGTGAGAATGCAAGCGTGGTGTTTGGACTGGATGATGAAGGACTGAAATGTTTAGTGGCGGTTGCAATGGAAGAGCCTCAATTCACAGGGTAACCACGTTGGCTGACGACCACGGAGCTTGGCTGAAGAAACCTGCGAGGCAGGGTTTACCCGGGGGTAACGTACAAAGTAGCACTATGCTGTGTTTCTAACGGAACCGTCAGGTGACAATCCATAGTTGGTCATTGGGCTGTGGAAGGGTGATGGTTGTGTTCCAGTGAGGGCTGCTTGGGCTTTGCTGAAGGCGATACGCAGGTCATCGGACCAATCTACCTTCTCCTGGGTCTGACGACCAGCTACTGCTTCATCCAAGGGGAGAGGAGAGAGGAGCATTCGGAATGACACGAGCAAGGACTTTGAAGGCCCCTGATGAAGGAACGCAGTCCTAACCTTCCCGGGTATTGCACAAGTGGAGAGTGTGGCGATGCGGTGAGGGCTTGCCTGGATGTGCCATTGGACCAAATCCAACCCAATATGAGTAGTTCTTTCGGGCAGACGATTGTCTTGTGGGAGGAAGGCGGAGGTTATTTTTGTACAAAGCATGTAAGACCTGTCTCAGTTCTGAAGAAGTTCTTCAAATGTATCTCCGCCGCAATAGAGGTCATCCGCAAGCTTCGCCACGATGCCTTTCTCGAGTAGGTCGCCAAGGATGCGGCACATGAGCCCTCAGTGCGGTTTCGAAGCCAGGCATACCCATGCAGATCTGGTATACACGCGGGTCTCTTTGAAAGGCGTAGCCACTCCGGCAGTACTTATAGACTGACGAGAGTGGTATTTGGTAAAATCTAGTGAGGTCGTTGCGACGAGAACGCCACTGGGCGATTTTGCGGAGAGTAGAGTCGACGTCTGGCATGGTGACGGTTGTGGCTTGCTGTATCTCCTGACATCGGCAATGCTGTGACCAAACGAAAACCTCCATTGGGTTTTTTTATTAGGAAGGAGGGTTAAGGTACTCAACCGAGATGCCAATGTCTTCTGGGGGGTGAAAACCTTAGTTTGTCCAATTCGTCAAATTTTTGTTGGAGCTCCTGAAGTTTGTCCTGAGAATATTGAGGGAGCGACCCTACGTTGGGTGGTTGAACTGGCCCATGTTAACGACTGCTGAATGGTCCCGAAACCATTGTAACCGGGAAAGGTCAAATACCTGTCATATTCTCATGCAGCGAAACGAAACTTAGACTTAGTGGCTGTGGATAACATATCATCAGGGTCGAGGAGATGGAAGCGGGTATTGGGGTCGAGGTAGGTTTGTGAAGGCTTACGAGGGTATGGTCACGGTTAAGGCCATTGTTTGTTTGTCAGCTGGCTGGGGAGTGAACAGCGACTGGATTTGACAAAATTGCTCTTGTCGGCAAGACTTGAGGCTCAGTGGTGAGTTGATTGAACCTGCAGCAACGCTATGGATGAGGCTTGGAGGAGGCCATAGTGTGGAGGACGTGATACGGCAGCTGAATTGGTGCGAGTTCAAGCGCGAACAAGTCATCGTGGGTACAAATGTTTCGGAAGCTGAACCTCAACTAATTCGCTGGCCATACGGTTGTACGGTGGAGGGGCTCGGAGCACATGGGCACGACGGACGGTGTGGTCGACAGGGTGTCCCCTGAGAACCGTACAAGTATGTGGTGCCATCTCTAGGATAACTTGGTGTTTGCTAGGGCGAATGGAGATGTCGTTGACTTCCATAAAGGGGTACCTGCGAGTATCTCGACATCAAGGTTCTCAACTACGAGACCCTCAAACAGGAATTTCTGTCATCCCGTGTGAGTTGGAGTTTTATCTCTCCAATGACATTGAGGTGATGATCCATCAGCCTGGTGGGCTGACTGGAGCTCTTCAAAATTTTAACACCGTTTCATAGCTGTAGAATTCGAATCAGATTTCCTGTTGCTCCACTGTCAATGATGATACGGGCTGTTGATGGCCTGGAATGTGTCTAAGTATGGAGATTGGCGGATTTGCACGAAGTGCGGATAGCTCTAATTACAACGGCTTTAATGCGACAACAATAACAAGATGGCAGAAACAATAGCCGCCTGAACAGGAGACAACAGCGCAGCGACCAAGAGAGGGCGCTAGACCGAACTGGCGCAGTTCAATCGACATCAATTCACAGTCGTTATTTACAACTCAACAATATTTTGGAGACGAACGAGTTGTTCACCAAAGTCAAAAGTCCCGTCTCTCATGTTGTCAATTCTATCACGCTGGCGTATAGCAAAGTTGTTGAAACCAAGTTTCACATAGGCACACAACCTGTAAGTTGGTGTTACAAGATTAGCTGTAAAGTTGACTTGAAGTCATCCATCTTGTTTTTAAAACAGCACATTCTGGTAGTACAAGATACTTGTTGATAAGGTTGAAGATTTGTTTCTGACCCGGATTAAGTTAAAATTTCCGGCTAGCACTACCTTGGGAAGGATACAGCACGAAATGTGGCAACGTGGTTCAGATAAAGTGATGGTTACCAATACTCTGAAAGATTGATGTACTAGCACTGGAAGAGTATGGTTCTTTTAGATGGTAAAAGAACCAAAGCCCCATACAGTTTAACGTTTGGTAGACTGACAAGCATGGCAAGAGAGTTAGCTGATAAAACCCTCATTCGCATTACGTCACTTTATGAGCAGGAACATAAGTAGTGTGATGAGCTAGCTGTTGATGAGCCCAAAAAAACAGCCCAAATAGTGATAAGAGGGAAAAAGATGATGACAGAAGATTACCAGGTTCCAAATTATTTTGCAGAAGCGGGATAGGCAGAATGAATAGTTCTTCAGTTACACACACCAAGAGGGGTGCCATAATTTAGTAAAAAAAACGCCAAACATTTGTCTAAAAAAATACACCAAAATAAGCAAAGTTGATAAATTCAAAATTTGGCAGAAAGTTTAAAGAATATACAATCCGTTGATAACAAGACTGAATTTAGATGACAGTTAAAACAGAAATTTTGTTTGCGGATGTAAGAAAAGTGGAATATTCCTAAAGTGGGGAAAAGTTCTTAATTTTATCTTAGGAGGCCCAAACACCTTAAATATAAGGATTGGCCTCACTAAGGATGAAAATTTACATAGAGGATTTTGTGTTTGACAGACTTAAAAGGGTAGAAGTAACCCAGGTGATTTGGGATGAGATTTTCACAGGAAGTCTTTGAGGAATATTTTAATTAAACAGATTATTAAAATGTTCATAAAGGTATTGAAAGAAACGTCAACATCTATCAATATTGAAGACCGTATACCAGTCCGGGGAAATTTCAGTTCGGACTTAGTTATCTAACTTCGGACAGTTTACTATAACTTCTGGAATGAGAAGTTTCGCCGTATTCAGTCCGTTTAAATTTTGTAGCTCTCTGGAAAAGATATTAGACCCTCAAAACTTAAACTGAGAGTTTTCTTTGGGTCAAATTTCACAACAATTGGTCTTACTGTGCTTTTCCTGATTTGTTGAGAGGGGACCCGATGCGGGGGGATCTGTCGTATGGCTTAGGGGATCTCAAAGGCCGAGATAGCTGCTATCAGTGCTGGGTTCTACTAAAGGAATTACCTGGGAGGTTGGGGTTGATGCCCCTTTGGAGGCATTATGACAAATGGGGGCCACGAAAGTAAATAATGAAAGTACCAAGGCAGAGAATATACAAAAAGGAAATTCTGGAAAATACGCACAAAGATAGTCTTATCAATGTAAACGGTAAATTATCGGAGCTACCAAAAAACACGCCCGTTCGCCTGTTTAAGCTATAGGTCGTCCGACCAGTTTATGTTTGAGTTGGGCTTTGAATTCTTCTGACCACACAAATGTGGTATTTTGTCAGATTCACTGTTTTATCCGGTTATAAATAGAAAAGTTTACTTTGACACAGTTTTGGGAACTGTAAGTTATTTTCTCGATCAGTATAAGTTTTCCCGTCTTTTTTTATAACATGACCTAAATATAACATTTTAAAAGGCCTGTATAATTGAATTTTAGGACTTGTTGAAAATGAAAGGATGATATTTAACCCTATAACTGCCTAATTTTCATCCGTTGGCCAGACATTTGGACAAATGTGGGTTCAATACAAAGAACAATTGACGTCACGTTAGATCACCGTTAGGGCACTGTAACCAACATTTTAGGTAACTTTGTTCCAAACAACATGGTACTATTCATGTCATAAACATTATTGAGCAACACATTTTTAAAAAACCTTTTAAAAACAAAACATGTTTTGGGGACAAAATAGGATGTTTTGCATTTAAATGCAATGAGGCCATTTTGGGATTCCCAGAAATGTTGGATGTGGTCACATGACTCCATATTGTCCAGATCAGAGTTTGAAAGTTGACAAAAAACCCAAAAAACACATAATATCTAGGTTAAACAATCTAGTATTTTTCCCGTTTTCCTGGAAAAATGGGGTGTTTATAGAGGTGAGCCTTATGTGAAGATGACAAATTCATATAAATAACCAAATACAACGGCTTTAAGATGTGTTAACAGTATACTACTTTGTTTTCATCGAGATCTCTGGCAAACAACAAATCAGCGAAATTACCAGGAACATTTGACGATGTACTACATTTTGGGTTCTTGTAAGTATTCATGTTGTGAATTTCAATCACCAGCATCGAGCCATATTTTTTTCTTTGAATAAACGATTGACGGCGAAACAATTTTATTGAAATTATGTTTGACGTTTGAACAATCTGTATGTATTTTCTGTATGTTTTAGCACAACAATCTGTATGATTGAACAAAACAAACTATTTTACAGGTCGTTATTTATGTACAGGGTATCAAAAGGTAATCCAACCGGGGCGTTAATAGCCAAGGTTATTTGTTTGACAATTTACATGTAGTGTCCCAAAAGAGAGAAACCCTCAGCTTCCATTGATAGTATCGATCCATTGCATTAACCCCTGGAATTGGTTTACCTTTTTAATACCACTGTATATCTGGAAAATATATTAATTTAGATATGTTTTTTATTCCAAGAGAATTGTAATTTTTTTATCTAATTTAAATGGCACCTTGTCAATAGGACAATATACTGATCCGTCTTTATATTGATGTACCAAGGATATGACTACTAAAATATAAGTTGTAATTTTTGAATGAGTGATTTTCAATAGTCATGATTATCTTTAGATTCGACTACTTTTAACATGTTCAAAAGTACTTTGACTTAATCATAAGTCCATTTTCCTAATTTTCATGAAAAAAAAATTTCATTTGAAAGACAAAACAAATTAATTTCATATTTTTTATTAATGAAATTTGTACTTTATTGCAATTTTTCTAAATTGAATTTATTACCAATAAATATGTAGTTTTGTCGCGTTTTTGTCCATTTTGGCCCACACAGAATTTTTTGTAATATTGTTGTTTCCCTTTTTTTCGCCCTAAAAATTATTTACAAACAATTACACAGATTTTGCATTTAAATTCAACTTTACATGAGGAAAGAACAAAAACTGGACCCCAAAAAGTATGAATTGTTTTTTTAACTATTTTTTTTTTTTTTTTAATCTAAATTTCTAATTTGCTTTCTATATTTCATGGTTTCACCATTCATTTGAAAAAATTGTTACATTAATAGAAAACACGTGTAGATGGTTTAATTATTTCTAAATTTACAAATAAGTTATCGAAATGGCTCTAAATAGACATATTTTAGATTGATGGATTCACAAAATTTTACCATAGAATGGAAGGTTACTTTCAAACCTTCCATTTTATCTTGGAATGGAAAAGGGTTTCAATTAAACCTTCCATTCCTTCTTGGAAAAGGAAAGGTTACAATTACAAACCTTCCATTCCTATCTTAAAAGTAAGGGTTTCAATTCAAACCTTCCATTCCTATCGGAATGGAAAGGTTACAATTGCAAACCTTCCATTCCTATCTTGAATGGAAAAGGGTTTAATTTCAAACCTTCCATTCCCATCTTAGAATGGAAAGGTTAAATTGCAAACATTCCCTTCCTATCTAATGAGAGGGTTTCAATTTCAAACCCCTTTCCCTTCCTATCTTGGGAATGGAAAGGTTAATTGAAACCTTCCCTTCCCATCTTAGAATGAAAAAAGGTTACATTGCAAACCTTCCATTCCTATTCTTTGGGAAAGGAAAGGTTAGTTGCAAACCTTCCATTCCTATCTTGAATGGAAAGGTTAAATTGCAAAAACCCTTTATTCCTATCTTGGAATTGAAGGTTACATTGCAAACCTTCCATTCCCATCTTAGAATGGAAAGGTTACAATTGCAAACCTTCCTTTCCCATCTGGGAAAAGGAAAGTAATTGAAACCTTCCATTCCCATCTTGGAATGGAAAGGATACAGTTGCAACCTTCCATTCTTATCTTGGGGAAAAGAAAGGTTACAATTGCAAATCTTCCTATCCTATTAGAATGGAAAGGTTACATTTCAAACCTTCCATTCCTATCTTTGGAATGGAAAAGGGTTTCAATTTCAAACCTTTAATTCTATATTAGAATGGAAAAAGGTCAATTGCAAACCTTCCATTCCTATCTGGAATGGAAGGTTACAATTTCAAACCTTCCATTCTATCTTGAATGAAAAGGTTAAATTTCAAACCTTCCCTTCTATTCTGAATTAAGTTAAATTGAAAACCCTTTCCCTTCCTATCTTGAATTGAAAGGTTACAATTGCAAACCTTCCATTCCTATCTTAGAATGGAAAGGTTACAATTATTGACCCTTAATTCTTCTAATCTACATACTGGTTTTTAAAGCAGATCTATAATCGATGTTTAGATTGACATTGTTTCAATTTAAATTTCAAGAGGTAATGTATAAGTAAAATATTGTCAATGAGAGTAGTAGAGGTACTATCATTCCAGTCGGCATTAATTAAGGGAACACAAGAATAAGCAAAAATTACAGTTGTTATTTTCTAACTCAACAACCTTTTGGAGACAAACGAGTTGTTCACCAAAGTCAAAAGTCCCATCCTCCGATGTTGTCAATTCAATCACGCTGGTGTATAGCAAAATTGTTGAAACCAAGTTTTAAAAGGCAAACAACCTGTAAGTTGGTGTTAAGATTAGCTTGTAAAAGTTGACTTCAAGTCATCCATCTTGCTTTTAATCACGCAAAATTCTGGTACTGCAAAGACACTTTAGGATAAGGGTTAGATTGTTTCTGTCCGAGTAAGTTAAATTCTCCGCTAGTACGAACTGGGGGATACTTGTACACGAAACGTGGCAACGTAGTTTGATAGTCAAGGGATGGTTACCCAAAACTCTGAATGATCGATGTACTAGCACTGGCAAGAGCAAGCATGGCAAGATAGTTAGTGATGAGATTCATTCGCATTACTGTCACTAAAGAGCAGGAGATAAGTAGTGTGAGAGTCACAGCTGTAAACCCAACAAAAAAAGCACAAATAGTGATAGATGGAAAACATGATGACAACAGATTATCAGTGCCGATATTCATAAAGCCTGCTAACTAGCAGCCAACTAGGCCTTATACAGCCCAAAATTTGTAGTTTCCGCTTCGCGGTTACCAACTAATTGTGTATTCATAAAACCTTTAAGAATTTGCAGTAGTTGCCAGCTAGACATTTCTGAGGGCTAGGACGTTAGGCAGTTGCAAACCACAAAATCAGAGAATGAATTTATTTCAATAGGGTATTAAAGATGTCAATGGGGTTTCGTCTGTCTCTGAAACACGTTCTATGCGCATTGCAAGGTTTAGTTGTGCGTCAAGTATTCATCTCGCCATGTTCGCTGCTCGATGGTAACCCAAAGATTTAGTTCAACCCAGTGACTTAGAGACACCCATATCAACCCCAGCGTTAGCAGCCAATTAAGCTAGCAAGTTTTATGAATATCACTTAGCTTAACTAGGCTTAGCTGTCAACAGAGGCCATTTTAGTTGCCAACAGGCTTACCCTTTTATGAATATGGGCCCCTCGTCTCCAAATTACTTTGCAGAAGGGAAAGGCAGAATGCACATGGTTCTTCACGTTACACACAACAAGATGGCCGCCAAACACCAACGTTTTCTTGAGAAATACACTCAAAATAATACAAAGTTGCATAAACACAATTTAAGAACGTTATGGAAAATGCAATCCGTTGATAAAAGATTGAATTTAGATGTAAATCTAAAAGTTAAAACTAATATTTGTTGAGCGGAGAGTGAGAGTTTTTAAAGGTGATTACTTCACTAGATGAAAATTGTTTACGATAGAGGCAGTTTTGGTTTGATGACTTACAAAGAAGTAATCCAAGGTGATTTGAGGTGAGATTTTACATGAGGCTTTGAGGAATATTTTTATTAAAGATTATTAAAATGTTCATAAAAATATTAAGAAACGTCAGCATTTATCAATACTGAATACCGTATACCAGTCAGAGGAATTCAGATCGTACTTGAAGTTATGTAACTTCTGGACATTTTACACAAAATGCGGGAATGAGAAGAACACATGTTTAGAAAGGGTTGAAAAAAGGAAAAAGGAAAATGATCAGAGATATCATCAATTGATAAAATGGCAGAGTTAGGAATCAGTAAAGTATTGTCAATGAGAGTAGCAGAGATACTGGTAATTTAGTTGGCTTTTTAATTCGGAAACACAAGAATAAGCATAACGAATGTCTGGGAAATTTCTGATAGTGGTTATCAAGGTGATTGATACTTAAGTCTCCAGAATTAAAACATCATTTATTCACAGATCTAAAGATTGACATGATATTCATTAAATAAAATGGCTGCCCAATAACAAAAATGGTCAACAAATTCAAAAATGGCCACTAGTGTTATTCTAAAAAGAAATTTTAAGGCAAAAAAGGGTTTATGGTACTTTGTTGTATATTTCAGAGCTAATTTAGGTTTATATAGTTTATTTGCACTTATACCATACAAGAAAGAATTCCTTTACTTTAACCGTATGGTAGGCCATCTTGGTTTTTAAAATTTTAGTTTCTAGTTTTCTTAAGAACTCGGGGAGTGAAGTAATGTTATTTATGTGGCAATTACCAATTTTTAATGACAAGGAGTTCAACAAATCTGAAATTGATAAGTTAGCAGAATGGGTAGCTGCCATCGTAGTTTCTTTTAACTTCAGAATCAAGAAAGCCACTTGAGACAAATTATTTTTTTTTAAACTATTACCCACATTTGTATCAGAGGATTTTTTAATTCATTTCGGTGGCAGTACCGATTCTTCTGTATTATTAAGTGACACAATAGTGCTGATTTGCTACTTGGTTGTGAAAGGGAACAACATTGGGATGACACAAATTTTTATGGCACTGGAACAAGAAACGTTGATTTGCCACTCTTTGGTTGCGAATATGGACATTTGTTATTGTTGCTGTTATGTGGGCATTGCATTGACTGACAATCAGTTGTGCTAATTTGCGCTTTTATAGTTCTGACAATGTGTCCTTCAATAGTATTGATGGCACAATAATATAAAATTTGCCATCTTATAATATGGCCCTATTATGGTATTAGAACTGCACAGTTCCGCAGCATTCCCGCACAGCCCAATCTTCTGTGTGGGTCCGCTGTTACCCCGTCACCGACACTAAATGCCCAGGCCACCTCTGTCAAAAACAAGGTTTGTAAAAGTCAACGGAAATCGGAGGCGGCATCCTTAAATTTCCCGGGAATAGCTGTTCTCCAGGGAGGTTCCCTGGGTATCTGTGATGGTTTGATGGGTGACTGAGGTCTAATGGTAAGATGGGTCCTGTCATCGGAGGAGTACCGGCACGCTCGGGAGAAGACTCCCCTGAGGAGCCGAGTCTGCACTGTAAAACCCCTTTTTACGATAAAAATAGATGGCGCGAGTCAGTAACACATTTATAGGCAATAGTCAATGTTTTGAAATCAACCCGGGTCTTGAACGGAAGCCAGTAAAGCTGTCGTAGGAGAGGGAAAATGGTCATACTTTTAGCCTTGAAAATTAAATTTTTGCAGCACGTTTTTGAAGCCGTTGAAGACGTTTGATCTCTTTGCTAGAGGATCCTTGGAGAAGTGAATTGTGTAGTCCAAAAATGCTGTGACCAAGCACGGTCGCATGATGACAAGTGATTTAACAATAAAGATACGAACTTGTGACAGATTTCAATGAAAGTTAATGGTTTTGTATATTGAAGATACATGGTTAGGCATACTCATAGTACTGTCAAAAAAAACACCAAGGTTTTTTATACAAGGAGGGTTTGATAACCTATAGGCCTATTAACCCAAATTGTAATGGTGACGTCAGATAATGTTTAAAAGTCTAGTTGGCAGCAACAAACAAATCAGTTTTTTCATCATTGAGGAGATATTTTTGACATCCATGCCTGATCAGAAACACAAACAGATAAAGTTGAAAGTGCACGATCTGTTTCACCAGGTTTCCCGGGATCAACATATATATAATTGGTTCATCAGCATAAAATGGAATTTTCACAGAATGATGCTTAATAATATCTGAGAGTGGGTATGTAGTAAGAAAACATCTGAGGTCCGAAAACAGGGAAACCCTTTTGGTAAACATAATCAAAAGTTGCGGATCAGAATAGTTATTGTAATCTTAACCTACAAGTCCTACCAGTAAGATAAGACTGAAACCAGTTGGAAACATTATTATGAAACCAAAAAAACTAGACAATCTATTTAACAAAATACAATGGTCAATGATGTCAAACAGCAGACAGATCTAGCAACACCACAAAACGGCTTGTCGATTGTTAATCGCACGTATTATCACTTTTGACTCTCAACAACGCCATCTCCGTGTGTAGCCAGACTTGTATAAAGCTGATTGAAATTTACGGTGTAAGTTATTATCGATATGATCAAACACGGTCAAAGCAGTCTTCCCAAAAACTTTGGATAGAAAAGTGTTTGATACTTAATTGTTTGATACTGGTCTGTAGTTTTCATAGTGTCCTTTTCCAAGGAAGGCTTTTTTAAAAAGAGTTCCCAGGGATGTTTCAAACATTGGG
>JAQQFT010000406.1:5000-27419 GCA_029582265.1 Zoroaster sp. YZ-2022 | reverse complement strand
AACAAAAAAAGGCCATGTAAATTAAGCGATTAGAAAATGGAATATTTTTTGGCCAACAGGAAATACGTGACACAATATATACGGCAACAAATCTCCATATACAAAGTATGGTGGCTAAGAGAGGCCTCTGAAATCGGGTAAACGTTCATAATTTCTTGTGTGAAAAAGTCGTTTAAAGTACAGCATAATTTGGAGAATTCCAGTCGATCTAGCAATTGTGGCTGCACTGGACATCGTTTCACAGCAAAAACAATTAAGAAAAGAAAGAAAAGAAATTAAAATGCTGGACGCGCGGGTCTGCCAGCGACGCGTGCGGAGACCAGAAACCGCGACTTTTTTTGGCCTAACAGGTCTGTCTAAGATTGTAGATCTGTGCAAGCGTGTAGTTGAGCTATGTAGGGGTTCACCTTACAACAATCAGAATCACGACTTCTGGTGAGTTCTAATTGCTTTAAATTCATAAATTTTTATGTAGAAGAAAGAGTTATTTGTGCCTACCCCTCAGTAGCCAGGATAGCCTAACATTAAAAAGCCAAAATCACTATTTGCATCCCATAATCCCATTTGTCGTCGTTGCTCTCCATTATTCCTGTGTTGCTCTCCATTATTCCTGTGTTGTTCTGCCTTGTGTCCTAGTGCCCCACATACAAAACACACCTATTTCTCCTGTCACAGTCCTCTTGCTAGGTGCCCTGCTTGTTGACATAATGCGACACGTTCTTATTTTGCCCGCGATGTCGTAACAGAAGCGTGAAATTACCGACCTCGAAGAAACCTCGGTACAGCCTTTTTGATGTTCTTATCAGTAGACTTCGTACACCGGTTTCGATATCGCTGTCAACATGATGATACTGCCGGACGTATGTTGATTATCGTCCCAAAGGGAGAGAGTGCTGTCATTACTACCTGGTCGGACATTTCGTGGCGCAGTCACGTAAGCTACCACAGATTCTTTCTACGCTGGTTTCGCTCACACGGTATTAGTATGCCTGGAATTTAAAACCATTGTTCGCAAGCTGCCTCAAAGTGACCCGTATTGTCGAAGTGACACACATTGAACCATCCTGTATTCAGTTTACATGCATTTGATCGGTCCTGTTGACCTAATGTCCTTCATAATGATGTCGCACACATCCTTCCGGTCGCCAGTATCAACTCCTCTTGGGTTGAATTCCAATGGTACATTATCACGCTCAATACGCCCTGCAAAATTCTGTGGTAGGCAGCCAGGGTTTTTCTTAAAGACATAGTGGCGTATACGCCAGCCCTTGTTTGCGACTGAAACAAACTTAAATTTCTTCTTAGTTTTTGTTGCTGTGCAGTATCAAAAGCGAATCAATATTGCAATACTATATTTTAAAATATGAACGTACCGTTAGGTAACATGTTTGATGCCCCTTACAAAATGAAGGACACTCAGCCTTTCTGGAGCACGATGACACACGTCTTGCGCCGTCGAACATTATTATTATTATTATTATTGTGGTTGTGGCTGGTGGTTGTGGTTGTGGTTGTGTGGTTGTTGTTGTTGTTGTTGTGGTTGTTGTTGTTGTTGTTGTTGTCATGTTAGCACAGCATGAGGTGTCGGGCCGAGCGGTCTAGCTAATGGATTCAAGTTCTGCGTTAGCTACAGAATGTGGGTTCGAATCACGGCTGTGACACTTGGTGTCCTTTGAGCAAAGAGACTTAATCATACTTGCTTTCCACCCATAGGGGTTAAAATGGGCACCTGTGAAGGCAGAGTTGGTTTGTCTATATGCGCTAGAAAATGGCAGCAATTGAGCTGTATACTCCCCAGGAGCTGAGATGGTTTGTGAATGATTTATGAGCCTTATGACGCAGGATAATAATATAATGCCCTTGAGCAATCACTTAGTTGGTGGATACGTGCGCTATATAAATCCGGCCACATTATTATTATTATTATTATGTTTTCATACACGTAACCAATCAGTAAGACAATTTTGGTTCTTGCGTTGCTTCTTAATCCTGTTGTAAGTCAGTATTCTGTTTGTTTCTGAGATGGCATACCGTTGTGTGTAATGAACCTAAATTCTGACTTTGAGGCAGAAATTGACTTGTAAGATCTGAGTCTTGACAACACATGTTAAAGGCTCCTTCGAATTCTTTGCGTAAATCCTTAAACAAAAAGCGATCAGTGCCTTTTCCACTGGGGCCCTGATGATCTTATGGAGAGAGCACCTGCAATGGGCGTGGTTTTATGTTAAATTATGTCACACTTATCAACAGGATGTCGTCAAAACAATGTTCACCCATTGATATTATTACCTGTCAGCTATGTAATTACCAGCGAGCGACACTAAATTGTTTAATGGCGTAGTTAACATCACCGATAATGCCAAAGGTCGTTCGTGTACCAAGTTAATTTGACGCGCTTGCGTCTGGCACATGTCGTGGAAAGAAATGTCAAATTCAACCGCAGTAGTGAGCAAGAGAGCATCCTGCACCTTGCGGAGTGCGGAGGTTCAGCCCGCACCTACTCCTCCCAACCTATTGCCTCAACTTCAGACCTCCCCTCCAACTGTGAGAGGTGAAATTGATCAGGCGGCGCTATAATAGAGCAGAACAGCGCGCACTACGGATAATGGTGTTACGGCTGAGTAATCACTCACGGACAGGTCTGTACGGGCCAAATATAACAAAAACAAAAAAAGGAGCAGGTCTGGGGCCAATGAATGAAATAAACCAAAAAGGGTATGGAGAATATGGCCACTGTTGATAATAATTCGTTAAAATATGATTTCATCGCGAAAGTAACAAAACTGGATAGCCATTATTATGACGAAGGAACGATCGGTAAGCAGTCACCATGATAGAATGACTACTATAACGGTGCGTTGCTGCTGTGGGAAAAAAAACATATTTATATAATAGTTTTAATTTATTTATTTTACGATTATATTTTAATTAATAATTAACTTGGTGTAAGGATGAGTTTGTTTGTGAACAGGGTACTCAGATATCATGTATTAGTGTTTTCTGTCACCGGGCATGTAAGGGCGAGCTAAGACGTTGACCTCGTGATGAATGAAGGTTCGTGACTTCACGGACAAGTCTGGGCAAGCCGTAACCATTGTATTGTGCTTAGTCTTCTCCCAATATCTCGCAGTTTAGCTTCGCAATTAACTTTAGACAGTATTGAAGAAATTCTTTCTAAGGAGGGTGAAATCATGGTAGAGACAATTATCCTCTTGTTTCAAGTTGATGTTGAAGAGTTTATCTCATGGTTTAATCTCTACAATTTAACTTAAGAAATTATTATTTTCGGTAGAGACAATTATCCCTCTTGTTTTGTCAGATTTTGGAAGTGTTTATCTCATGTATTAGTATTAGTATTAGTATTTTTTATATATTTTTTCCTGTTCCATTGGAGTCATATAACCCATTTATTTCACTCCAGAAAAGAATTCACAACAGTTATACATACAAGTAAAACAAAATTACAATAAATAAAATATTACATTAAATTACATGAGAGGAAAGGTTAGAAAGAAAATAATATTGCCTTCATTCACCCCATAGAGAGTATTGTTTTTATTGTAGATTGAAAGCTAACTATACTTTGACAAGCCTTTTTTCATGACAACAACTTTAAATTTTTTGTAGATCTCTTAGAGCTGTAAATCAACACCGACTGTTTTTCTTCCAGATTCAGACACCAGTAGTCCAAATAATTTTTGTGAAGTTTGCTATTAAAACAAAGGAATATCGTCACATGTTTCCCCTATATCCTAAAAATTCTGTTACTGTCATTCAGAAAATAATACGGATTCTCAAACACGCAATATGTTTTCTATAAATAACCACGACGGCAAAGTTTTACAGCAATAAATAAACAAATGCTCTCAAAGTTTATTTGGAAAAATTTATAAAGACCATATTTAGTTTCATATAAACCTTTTTCATTTTGTATAATACATCTTTAGTTGGTGAACTGTTCAAACGATAGAATAAGTCTTTGTCGTCATGATCTAAGATCTTACTACAAGCTTTTATGCCATATTTCTTTTCCAAATTTAAAAAGGAGTTGATGTTCAGTTTATTTTACAACGACTTTCACACTGCTGGGAAAAAATAAGCATCTTCAATCATATTAATATATGTATCTTTAATGGTGGTACCCTGATATTGGATGAAAACATCGTTTCTTAGTTTGATATCCAAAATTGTTGAAATATTTTACGGGTCTCTTCTTTTTTCGTTGAAGAATTTTTATGGGATACGATCTTTAATCCAGCGTGTGGATTCTACCCGTATTTATTGGTCAATTTTGCATTTCTGGGCTAAGTTGTTATTAGTTATCAGACGCATTTTCTTCTAATATGCTTGAATTGGAACATTCCCAAACTTTTTGAATTCTAGTGTCAATACTTTATTCCTTCAGTTACATAGTATTATTCCATATTGGAGCTTCAAAAGCCTATTGAGGCAACCATTGGAAGGAGATCTTGCCATTTAATTTATTAAAGCACGGCACTTCTATAAAAAAGGAGGAGGCCAAGGACTTATAGCTATGACTTGCTAAAAATGCACCCCCCAGTCTGTCTCTTCACCACTGCCTCTATTAATCCAATAGTCAAATACCTTGCCCATTTACCCCTGATTTTGTGTGTAATGTTAAGCCATTGTAATTTCAAGGCTCCTAATTTGAAAAACAATATTTATTACCCTGTTCCTCCCATTTTGAAGGCTATTAACAGTGGCCTTTTCATCCCGTCGCCCTCAAGCGCCCAGTAAAAACTCCATACGTCATCTAGTTTTTTATCAGATGACGGGCATGAAAGGATTGACCCATAAAAGGCCGTTACTACCACTAGACTATTAACAGTTATATGCGGCCCTTCAAAGTAAGGGGGTTCAACCTTTCCATCTATTGGGAGACAATAATTGATTTTATTGATTTTTTTCATCCCAATTATTCTTCAGGGTGTAACTTGTTAACAAATATATTCCTCCCAAATTTTGTTTTTATCATTGCACCATTGAAAATTTATTTGTCTATTCTGTTTTTTCCATGCCCGGAGCCAAAATATTAATTCAGCGTTTTTGTTTACATTAATTTTGGAGTTCGATCCTTCACTGTACGTATAAAATAATTTTCTAAACATTGAAATCGTTGTTACTGTAAACAAAATGTTCGTGTCATCAGGTATGTTGTATACGGTTATATTTTCCTGGCAAATATAATACCTTTGATTAACCATTTTCCCACAAGATTACTCAACCTTCAGCACATATTGTATATAACAAAGGAGAAAGAGGGACAACCTTTGACGAATTCCTCTCTTGCTTGGAAAGGTTCTAAAGAAATTATTAACACGAGTAATTAAAGGATCCGAGAAAGTTCTAATCCAGTTAATGAGTCCCACATATTAATTTTTTCATACGGCATACATATTTTCCCATTCTATTCTCTGTCAAATGCTTTTCTTTGGTCCACGCCGATAAGAGCGGCTTTCTTTGTGAGTAATGTTGATGTAGTCACAGTATCTCTAATTGTCATTAAATTTTCCTGAATACTTCTTCCTTCACCCTACAAGTTTGGGATTCATATTAATCAATAAAGGTATTGAGTTTGGCCATTCGTTGGGTGATAACTTTTATATACTTATTTAAATCAACGTTGAGTAAAACTAATAGGTCTCCAATTTCAGATAGTCTCTTTTCTCCTTGTTTTATTTATATCATCTTACCAGAGCCATGTTCATTGACCTTTGGCAGTTTCCCATTTAATATTGTCATAACATGTCACTACATCAATAAAATCATTTTTAATAATATACCAAAAGGTTATATAAAATTCGGCCAGGCTCATCTAAACCAGGCGCTTTGGTCTCAGAAATTACTTTTGCGCATTATAAACCTCGCTACTTATATCATTGTTCATTTCAAGAATGGTTTCTTCTGTCAAAAAGAAAAGGGAACTCCACTCTTATCTAGTATTCATTCAAATGATGATTGCTTATACCTTCAGAGGAGAACAGATTGAGAAAAATTCTGGACGTGGTCTATCATATCATTGCTTACTTATAATTTCCTTTCATCTCTAAGACGAGCACACATTTGATTTTTGCTGCAGTTTTACAGCTGAAAAAGGTTTTGCTTGGTTTCTCACCATCAATTGTTTAGGTGTAATTTGAGTTTAGCTTTTTCCCCATTCCCGGTGTTCGTGAACTGAAACCCTCTGATTTCATTAAAGTGGCTTTTTATCCATTTTGCTCCGGAAAAATTTAAAGGTTTTTAATCTGTTTTGAAGATTACATTTATCTTTCTTTTCTTCATGTTTTTCCCATTGCTATAATCCTTATTAATTTCCTGTAATCTATTTTGCCCATATCCCACCATTCAAGAATGTTAACATATTTATATTTCTTTGATTGGTCCAGACTTTTCCAAAAACCATTCTATTCTCTTACATTCTTCATCTTTAAAGAATCGTATTATCACATATCCACCTTTCCCTGACCCAAAAGTATAGACGAATTCTCCAGTCGAACAATGACTGCTCTGATCTGATAGACTGGTACTTTCAAATGACATTTCTTTTATTTATGGTTATTAGATTTTCGAACAAAAATAGTCTATCCGACTAGTTTATTCAAACCTTTATGGAAAAAGTAGGCTGGTAGGATTGATATTCCTCCAACGTCAAACAAATTATTTTCATCTAAAGAATTACTCCAAAGTTTTGGAACTTGAATCCTGAATATCAGGTGTTTATTTTGACAATTAAAATCACCGGCTATAATACACGCCATCTTCCATGTTTCTCCTTTCCATAAAAGGTTTCCTAAATTCTTTAAAGAACTGGTTTCTCCCTCTGCATTTATGACAGGGGCTGTATATCGAAAACAAAGATACTTTATGTCCGTTTATTTCTATATCTCCCTTAATCCATCTTCCTTCTTTATCACGACTTATTAGAAATAGCCATTAAACAAAACACTTTTTATATGATGTTAAAATTGCAACCCCTCTAGAAGTTTTTCAAAGCATGGCTAAAAATAACATTTCCTCCCCACTGCTTGGCCCAGTATGTTTCATCGCACTTTTCACTGTGTGTTTCTTTTGGGAGAGGAAAACAATGGCTATTTTCTTCCCGGGTAAGATGGTTGAAAATCACTTCCTCTTTTCTGGCCACATCTGAGTCCATTTTCTATATTAAGAGTAGCTATGGTTAGTGCCATCAGAATTAGAAATAAAAAAACTAAAAAAAACCATTGTATTAAGAATTTTGTAAATTTACCTATCATTCTTTCTTCCTCCTCTTCCTCTTGTTGGGTACGAATCTGAATGTTGAGTACTGTCCCACGTATGTGTTATTACTGTGCTCCTGTACCTCTCTTCTTCCTGAAATGTTGAACCCTTTCTTAAATGTAATGGAACAAAATTCTCCGTCGTCAAATTCTGTTTTTCAGAGTCCGTAGCATTTTCGGATTCTCCTATCGTGTTCCATGTCTGATTCATCAGTTACCTCTTCATCTTCTTTGGCGAGTTTACCCTGTCTCTGACTGTTCTTTCCGAGTTTTCGTTTTCTCCAGCGCGAAGGGGCAACAAATTCTTTGACGCTTTCGTCCCAAAAAACCCTGTGGCTTCCCTGCTGCTTTTTCCTGTTTCTTCTCGTCTCTTCGTCCCCTATGCCTTTCCTGCTTCAGTTGGCCCACGATTTTTTGCTCATGATTTGCGTTTCCTCCGTTTTTCGTTTTTACCCGTTTCTCGTTGTTTCTCTGTTACCCGACTCTGGTGGTTTTTTTCTTTCTTTTCCGCTTGTTGTGTTTCGTCTCTTCCCTTGTTTTGGATTTGCCTGTCCCGTGCGGGTTTCACTCCTGCCTCTGCTTTGTTTGTCCTCTGTCGGTTTCTGTCTTCCTCTCTGTCTTCCGCTTTTCTCTCGCCACTTTTTTCGCCCAAGTTGCTTTCTCTTCATTATTTTTCTCCGGTCTGCGTTTCATTCTCATCGTGTATTACTGGTTGGGTTTGGGTCTGCTGGTATTTCAAGTACTGTATACGATCCGTTATCACTACCGTCATCATAGAAGGGCCTGAGGTTTCTTCGTCGTCCATACCATGGTCACCTGTGTCTGCCGGCTAATGATTCTTGTGGGTCTCAGCCCGGTGGTCACGATTTCCACATATGAAACATCTCCTTCATATTTCAATCTTTTCGCAAGTGTCACCGGGTTGCTGGACAGATTCGGCACGTTCTTTCGTTCCCTTCATAGTCTTGAATCAGGGAAATTGTAAATGCTCCAACCTTAATAAAACTGTATTGGTTTCTGTAAACGTTTCTAATCAGGAGACTTTCAATTCATTTTTCTACTGCTTCATCAGAAAGAATGGTATTGTCTTCTGATGTTTGCCACAGTGCCAAATCGTATGAGTGCATTCACCACGATCACGTTATCGTCCATTTCGTAAGGCGCTTCACGTATGCCACACAATTGAATTGAAAATGTTAGCACGTTCACACTGGATTAATATTCCATTTATTGTTAACCTCTAGCTGCTATTACATCACATTGACTTTCATCGGTGAGAGTTATGTTGTACCAGCCATTGTAGAGTTGAGCAATTTTTTAATGGACACACACAATAATAATAATATAATATAGCGATGTACACTACGTCTCGACACTACGTCTCTAGCCTTTACAGATAGAAGTATACAAAAGTGTAAAATAAGAGCACACTAAAAATATACTGTTTAACATACAAATTGGGATAAAACAGCGACATAACGACTGCTGATAAAACTTTTTTAAAAAATGACGAAAATACAAAACTTAGTCTTTTTCACTTAAATCCTCAACAAACCACTAAAACTATTTTAAACATCAAATTGCTTTCTAAAAATAAGATTTCAAATTTCTCTTAAAATGTTAACATTACTCAGACTGCCGAAGTAACATGGAGGTTATTCCACAGAAAAGGCGCGTAAACACTAAAAGCTCGCCAACCATAAGTCTTCGTAGTAGATTTTAGAATCCGTCCTTTTTGAAAAAGGAACAGATCCGGATTAGCTGATCTGTTACCATACCAGGAAACATAACGATCAACGAGGGCACAGGGATACACCGGAGTTGAGATCATTCGGATTTTATATACCATCAATGAGTACTTTGAAACATACCCGCTCACATGTACACCCAACCAGTGGAGATCGAATAAAATAGATTATTGATATGGTCGTTTTTTTCCGGCATTTGACTAGCCTAGCTGCAACATTTTGGAATAGATTAAAGTTTATTTAGTTGAAATTCAGAACAACCATACAGCACACTGTTGCAATAATCCAAGCCTGGATGTAACAAATGCATGGACAAGTTTCTCTGTAGCTTGGTCTAACAGTGTACGAATTTTACCAATACGGTGAGAAGTGCAAAGCAAGCGAGATTTACAGATCTGATTGACATGATGGCCGACATGTATCGCCACTGGATTCAAACAAACACACCAAGATTACGAACAGAACTAGAAAGAAGGACTAATATCGGATTCGCTAACCAACTCTGTGACTCCAATTCCTCGACAACTCTTTATGACGAGAAGTGAAATGTACAACTTCAGTCTTGTCTGGATTGAGAATAAGCAAATTGGACTTTATCTCAAGAACATATTTCTTGAAGGTATTTATCCAATAGCATTACTCGACATCATTAGGCTTATCACAGACCATGTACAATTGGGTATCATCTGCGTGAAAACATTGAAGTCAACATCATGACGAGCAAAAACGTCCTCTAAGTGGAGCAGCGTGTATAGATTAAATAAAATCGGGCCCATGATAGAACCATGAGGAACACCAATAACAATTTAGCCGAAGGCGAGACCGAGAGAGGAAGAACTCAACGAAACAGTTTGCGTTCGATGCACTAAATAAGATCGGAACCAATTCAGAACCATGCCAGTGATACCAAATCGATGTTCAAGACGATGCAATAAAATTGAGTGATCTCAGAGTGTCGAAAGCCAGCTTGATAGATCCGAGCATGACAAGAACGACGTCTTTTTTACAATCCAACGCATTCATAATGTCGTTGTGAACCTCTTCAATATGGCTGTCTCTGTGCTATGGTTAACTCGATAAGCAGACTGAAATTTTGGCAAACATGCTATTCTGAGAAAAGAGAAATTAATAATTGATCGGCTACTACACGCTCTCTAGTGTTTTGGATAAGGAAATGAAATATTTGAAACTGGACGGTAATTATTCAGGACATTCTGATCAGAGTCCAGTTTTCTTCAGCAATGGCTTTACCAACGCAGCTTTGAAATAACGAGGAACGACACCAGACAACAACGATGAATTAAAGAGCGATGTGAGAAAAAGGGATAATATAGTTATATTATCCTTCAGAAACTGAGTGGGAAAGAATGTCACAGGTGGTTGGCGATTTACCCAAAGAGATGTTTCACCAGTTTAACAACATCCTCTGCTTAGTTAACGGAGAAAGTAAACTGCGTAAACAAGTGACTGACCTAGACGGTGAAGAAATGAAAATCTGGTGTAAGACCCTTTCGCAGTCGTTCCCACTTTGCCCTGGAAGAATGATGCAAAACATCGCACAACTTGATCAGAAGGAACGTTGGTCGGTGTTATCATTGTTTCACACTTCTTAGTGCCAGTCAATTCATCCACAATGGCGAAAAGTCCTTTCGTATCAGAGTTTTCGATACGATTGCGATGGTAGATCGCGCTTTAATTCATCGCAACGTCGACAGGTATTTCAACCTCCTGGCAATAAAAAATGTCACGATGAACATCTAGATACAAGTTCGCGCTACCTGGCTCCCACTGTCTAACAGAGATCTTTTTTGAGAGTGGTGAGCTCTTATCCTGCATTTTCTGAGTACCAAGCAGCACGTGGCTTCAGTCACGAACTTTATGTAACAATTGGCGCAAATTCATCTAAAATGGAAGTTATAGACTAGTTATAAAAGTCACATAACTGATCAGGGCCTGAATTTGGTGACGGAAAGTGAGAAAAAATGTAGACTGGAGCTTGTCATCAGATCATCTGATCACAGTCATGCATTACTGAATTTCCTATACGAGCGTGTAATCCTGGAATTCACTGGGCGAAAAAAATATTTACGGCAAAATTAACCAAAGTATGAGGATACTAGAGACCAAGTCCTCACTAACACGAACATCAGTAACCAACTGATCAGATGCGCGCGCGTTATGAGCAGATCTAAAAAATGCCCATCAACGTGATAGGTGGCATCAAACGCTGCTGCTGAAGACCTCGCGACTCATGAGAAGATCCAAAACTTCTCAGAAGCATGAGACTTCATATCATCCATGTGGAAATTGAAATCACCGCCAATCAACAGTTTGGTAAACCAGGCAAAGGAACAATTTCTCCAACAAACAAGAAAATCACGAAAAGTCACTCCTGGTAGCCTTATTTCTCTCTTGACCCGGACTCAGGGGCCTATAAACAACAACATTTCGCAGAAGTACACTTTGAGACCGTAACGTGACCTCTAAGCACTCAAATGACTTGAATTTGTGAGATTTCATCAACACCCAACTTGAGGTTTGATCTGGCTAAAATTGCTACACCTCCACCCTCCGCTGAGAGCGCGATTACGGATAAATTGAGTATCCAATGACAGCAGGCGCTGGAGGTCCGAAATCATCGGATCGTCATTGACACTTTAACCATGTCTCAGTTAGAAACATTAAATCGAGGTTTCTCTTCAATAAGAAAGGATGATAAAGGCCTATCTTGCCTGTAAAGCGACCTTACACGATTCCAAAGTGCTCCTTTCAATTTCAACTACAGACATTAGTTGGAGACTCTTTGAATAGGCACCCAAATGGACACACGATCGTCTTGGCTGGTAGACAATGCCAGTTTACGAGCATGAGAAACAACAGTGTCAATAGGCTGTAGTGGTAGTCTGTGCCTAATCCCTCCCTTTGGAGCCACACGAGGACGAGGCTCCAAAGCGTCTAATCTCTACAGGCCGCCTCTACTCCCACAGAATTTGAACTGGAGGCATTATGTCGCAGGAGAGAGTATGAACCCCGAGTCATCGAACCATGAACACATTCGGAAACGCCATTTTTGAACCTGGAAAGGATTGATATGAAACTCTAAAATGTCGGAAAATAACAATCTAAAACACTTCGGCGACGCTACCAAAACAATCCAGAAACCAATACTCAACTCTATGTTGACAAATTACAAAAGCAAGGATGGCAAGAAAAGTGCGTAAAATTGAGTAAAAGTCGGAGCTCTTTAAAAGCGCGTGCAGCAGCCGAGATCAGCGCCCTTGTCGTCTGTAGGTTCGCTGACTGCTTGATAAACCCTTCAGGTGTTATTTCCATAGCACGTTGTTAACAAATCTTATTGTGTTTGGCCTCTTCAGTCCTGTAGATTGGGTATGTGTACCCATGACAAAATGGCGTCAGTGGTTCTGAAAAACCATGATACTTGATGAAAAAGGAAAAAAGCGCTCCTGTCATAATGGGCCTTCTTTCTTCACCGTATCCGCAAATTTCTGTCCGTAAATGATCTTGAATTACTTACAGTAATATACTAATAAAGGCTAAGCTCGCTTTCTCCTTTTCTAGGGGCGAAAACTCGGAGCCGTTTTAAAGCACGTCTTGCGCCATGGCCCCATTATTATTATTATTATTATTATTATTATTATTATTATTATTAATATTATTATTATTATTATTATTATTATTATTATTATTATTATTATTATTATTATTATTATTATTATTATTATTATTATTATTATTATTATTATTATTAATTATTATTATTATTATTATTATTATTATTATTATTATTAATTATTATTATTATTATTAATTATTATTATTGATTATTATTATTATATGTTTTTCTATATTTCCAAATGAAGTTAAGCTCCCTTTTTTATTTCTAAAAGCACAAGAAACAAAAACAGCATAATACGTAAACAATAATACAGGTGCTAAAGAATAAGTACAAATTAAAAACTTAAAGGTGAAGTACATAAATTAATATTACATAAATACATATATACATATACACATACATATATACATATACATATATATATATACATATACATATACATACATACATATACATATACATATACATATATACAGGAAGAGAAACACAACAAATCAATTCAAGCACATGTAGAGAATGAAGCAGAAAATACAAAATAATACACGATGGATTAATTAATTAATCATTTCCAGGCTTTGCCATTAAAACAAAAACCAAAAAGGAAATTAATCTCAAATGTAAACCAAATAAATTAATTTGATACAAGAAAATCAATTAATAAATAACAAACACAAGCAAATATCAACAAAAATTACACAATCAATAAATTGCAACAAGTATAAATCACCACAAAAAATAATTTACACGTATTAGCATAAAAAAATAATTCATATCAAAGGTGAATCAAAAATATAACAAAAGCGCATGATTATAAGCTAAGCAAAAATATATAATTATGCAAAAACAATGATTAAATTACATTAAAAGGTAATTATGTAACTAAAAAGCAAAATTTTTGTCGCACCAAGAACTCTCAACTTTTACTTCTTTTTTTCAAGATAAAAAGAATTTCTTCAAATGTACTCCTTAGGCTGAAGGTAATATCCTTCAATATCGGAGGGACAGAAACATTATTAAAGACTTAATTTACATCGGATAACCCAAATGATACACGTAGCATTTTAGCAATGATGATAGCATTTTGAATATGACTCATTTTATATCCAAGGATCCTAATGAATCATTTAGACGCAATAAAATCTTTTTTACCAGATGTATTTATTAAGTATGTGTTCTACAAAAAAGCCACGTTTAAGGTGCAAGGTGCAATAAATAAACAAATGTTCGTGAGTTTCTGGTTCAGCATTACAGAGGGAGCAAATATTGTCATTAATTGTACACCTATTTTTTGAAGAAAAGCTTTTTGTAGGAAGTTTTTCTATGCTTTAACTTATCACCACAAATCTTTTATCTTCAGGGGTCCATAATAAAAAATTATTTAGTCCATTTTTCCGAAATTGAAGACCAATGACAATCTAAATTAGGGCGAAAGTGAAGAAATTCTTGCCATTTGACTTGGATATTGGGATCAGTAAATTTTGATGAAATTAAATTCTAGATAAATTAATTTTCACAGTGGTATCAGAAACATCAATATAATCATCGGACTGCCTATCGAAAAATAATCTAGCCATAATTACAAATATGATTTGGTGGACCTGATACGTTTTTTCTTCAATTAAGTTATGGTTAATGTGATTTGTCTATTCTAGCAACTAATCTACCGGCGATTATATTAGAAAATATTGCATTTCTTTGCTTTACCTTGCGAAAGGATATTAAAGAGTCATTATCAATATTAATATCTTGACTTTATTAAAGTTATTATAAACGAGCAGGGGACTGTTAAGTTCTGTATCATCATCAGTCGCACAGACATTATGCCATAAAAGGGACTTCTTTTGTTTGTTTCTGGAACTTGTACGGAGAAGGAACAATTGTTTGACCGTTTACCGCTTTTAAAGGCATAAGAATTAAATCTTGGTAAAATGGGGTCGTGTTGACGGGGTTTATGGCTATTGGACAAGACGTACCAATTAAGATTACTTTTATCGCACTGGCTTTGTAGTAATCCAGTAATTAAAAATTGTTTCCATTTGCCTTGAGATTTGATATAATTAGAAAACCATTGGACCTTGATGCTCGTGAGTTTACATTCAAACATTAATAAACAGTACCTCTCTTTATCCCTAGGACCAATAATGGTATTTCTTTGATTTCTCCACTTTCCCATCCCAGTAAAAAATTCCATATGGTTTTATCTATTTCTTAATCCCACTCGCGCGGATGCAAGAAATAACGCTCCCAAATAATTTGTAACCCTGATCCAACTAAAGTATTAACAATGACCGCTTCTTTGCCAATAAAGTCAAATTACGTTTGATCCACTTATCTAAAATACTTAATCTTATTTATACGGGGTCCCAGTTGTCTTCGGGGGTTACGTTATTTCCAAAAATTATACCTTAAAATTTTTATTTTACTATTACTCCAATCAAATCCACCAAGGATCGTCCTCTATTTTTCCAGTTTACCTAACCAGAGGCCCTTTTTGTTTTAGAAACGAATTTAATTGGAGCCCGCTCCATTACATTATACACTAAGAATTTCATTAAAAGACATTAAATCCGTTATTTATCGCTAACAAAAAAGTAGCATCGTCCAGCATGCTGGACAAGTCGTTGACAGAGATCTGGACAGTGAGGAATGTCAATACCTTTAAACTTATCGTTAACTTCTAAAAAGATTTTGCTAGAGCCTTCGGCACATGTATGGAGAATAGAAGTGGGTGACAATGGACAGCCTTGCCCTAATTCCGCGAGGAGTTATTTCAATGGGGAGGCAATGTAATTGTGTAACTATTATGCGAGAGATCGAAGTTGACTTATACAAGAGTTTAATTCCTTGAATCAAAAATGGGGGAATACCTAATTTATTCATGACGGCAAAACATTATAATTCAATCTCAATTCTGTCAAAGGCATTTTTTCAAAATCTAGTGCTAATAACAGCTGCTTCCTAAATTCTCCCCATTAATGTAATCTATAGTATCCCTGAGAATCATTAAGATTGTGTTGAATTTTTCCTAGATTTATTACCAATCGCATGATTGTTCCTCCTGTCAATAATAAAAAGGCATGATATTTTTAAGCCGATTTGTAAGAGTTTTGGCTAAGAAATTTTATAGTCAACGCATAATAAGCTTAATGGATCGCCAGTTTTTAAATCGAATTTACTACCAACATTTTTATATAATGGAGTCGAATAGAGGGCGGTGTTCATGGGATGAGCCTAGATGACCCATTTTAAGGCTATAGTTAAAACTTCGAAGAGATCTGTACCAATAACATCCCAATAGGGTTTGGTAAAATTCAACAGTGAGACCGTCAATGCCGGGGGACTTATTTTTGTTCATTTAGAACAGCGCATTTTTAAAATCACTTAGTGTTAAAATCGTTCTCAGAATTTTCAAAGAATATCGGAAGGAATAAAATTAGAGTCATAGAATTTAGGATATTTTTCATACTGGAGGTACAAATCTCCTGAGAACTGTATAATTTACTGTAAAACTCATTAACAACAGTCAACTTATGGTTTCACTTCAGTTAACATAATTCCCCATCGGGCGTCATTAATTTGTCCATTTTATTGTTTTGAATTTGTTTGTTTTTCCCAAATTGAGTGTGCTGTTGGAAGCTTTTCGCCTTCTGTTTTTATTGTATTTCTAACCCTATTTTAGATTTCTTAAAATCATTTATTTCATAGTTTTTTTAATGGCTTCTTCTGACTTTTTTTAAATATCGTATAAAATTTAGCATCTTTCTCTGATTGTTGCTGTAAGATCTTTATATTGTTTCTGAAGATGAAAAAGTTTCTTTTTAGAATTCCACGATTTTTCTTTACAGTAATCCTGAATTATTTCTTTTATTCTGAATTTCCCCATTTCACCAGAACAGTCAATTAAAAGAAAGGTATTTGTTTTCTCACGTCTTCCAAAATTCCAAGAAGTCTCAATTTCGAAAACAATCATTACTATCCTTTAATATCCCATTATTACAGATCCACCGTGGCCTTGCCATTGGGAAATAGTGATAATCGTGCGGCTTTTTAACAAAAGGAGTTGATGGTCCGATAAGACCGTACACTTTGCAGGAGATATCGTGAATATTATTCAGAACATTAGAGGAAACAAAAGTAGTAATCAATTCTGCTGGACTTTTTTAGTTGGTTTCGTGAAAGTGGGTATAACCAGGATCTTCAGGAGAACAGTTCTATAGACGTCAACGAGATCTTTTCATTAATAACGTTATTAAAATAATTTACTTGTGTCTTTAGAATGATACTATCCAAAGCACTTTGGGTCAAATCTCCTCCAATTATCCAAATCCAGATATACGGTCTGTCAAACCATCCAAAAGAAAAAGAAAGTTCTTTCACGGAGGTCCATTTGGAGCATAAACCGAAGCTAAAGTAAAAAACGTTATCATCCCAATTAAATTCACCTTGTATCTTCCTTCATCATCCCTCTCAATATTACATAAATCAGTGTTGAGTTTTTGTGGAAATTAATACAAGCTTACCCCAGCAGATGGCGATTCCCATGACTCAAAATATATTCTTCCACTTCCCATTGTCTGCTCAAAGGACCTCATCATCGCTATCACTATGGAGTTTCTTGCGTCAGTACAACAACATTATATTAAAATCACAACTTTTCAAATAATCGAAAATGACGTTTCTTTTGTAATTATTTCTTAAGCATTAACATGTAACAGAATACCACCGTATGCAGTAAACTCCCATATTGAGTGTGATGGCTTGTAATAATAACTTTATCATACCTGTGGATTATTAATTATTTTTTTTGTCCTACCCCTTCCTCTGCTTGCTGGATGTTTGGTTTCTTTTCTGGTATTGGCATTGTGACCGAACTCCTTGGTTGTGATGTGTTTGAAGCGTGTGGTCTCTCTGGCGTCGTTTAGGATGATAGTTTCGGTTTTGAAAGCGTGATCCCCCCAGTCCCTCACGTTTCCGTCTCCCAAATCGTTGAACCCCTCTCGTCGATTGTATGGAACCCATTCCACCGTCATACGTCATCGTCATCGTTATCGTCTGGTGTGGTCTGAAGGCATATCCTCGATCTCAGAGTGAGAGGCGGGTCTTCCTTCTCAGAGGGAGGCGCGTCCTCGATATCCCATGCGACTTCATCGCTTCGTTATCGTTTTCGTCTTCCCTCGCCTGCTTTCTCGCTATGAAGTCGTCACCTTCTTCGCGTTCTTTTCTTTTTCGAGTTTTCACCAGCATGTTCCGTCCCAGAATCCGGTCTTGACTTTTTCTTTGTGATGTGACTGCTTGTCTAAGCAACAACAACAACCTTGGCTGATGATTTAGATGTTTTCCTCGACTCCTCTGGTTTTCTTGGATGTGCCGTCTTTTGTTGTGTGGCGTGTTTTTCGGGGTTGGCTTATTAGGTTTGCTGCTGTTTCTCTGTTTCCTCGTACTTTTCTGTTCATCTGCTACGTGCGTGTTTCTTCTAGGTTCCGGTTTCTTCTTGTGTGTTTTCTGCCGTTCCTGCGCTTGCGTCAGCTTTCTTTTTCATCGTGTTTCTTTTTGAGTTTTGGGGTTTTCTCTTCTTGTTCATCTTCTTCTTCGTCAGTGGTGTTATTATCCTTGTTGTCTTCGGCTTCTGCCTTTGGTTGTTTGTATTTCCCCTTCTTCCATTTCTCCAGAGTCGGCGACTTCTTGTGTTTCCTGGTCATGCCAAACTGCGCGATGTTCTGAGGCTTCCACAAAACGAAACACCACCACCACCGGCTTGCTGGACAGTCATGCTTAGGCGAGGGTGGTTTCAGGTCTGTTCACCCAGATCTTGCAGGGTTTCCACTTGTCACTACTGTAGCGTACCGGCAAGGGTGAATCCGCTCACTTAGGGAAGCTGGGATGGAGTTTTCCAGGTTTTAATCATACAGCTCCTGACTCCTGTCTCTACTAACCTCATCAAAATCATGGAATTGCCTTCTAATGTTGGCTACTGTTCCGTAGACGGAGAGGGTGTTCGTCACGACCTGATCTGACATCTCATAGGGGCACTTTGACGTATACAATCTACGGAGTTAGAAACGTTGGTTGCTTTCGCATTGTATCAGGGTCTCTTTGCAGTAGTATCCCTTGGGCTGCTATTGTTTGACAATCTGTTCCATTGTCCAAAGGTGACGTTATACCACTTGTTCCCGATCTCTGCTATGCACTTTGTTGTGTCCACTGCCTCCGGTTCAATGTTCAACTTGGCGTTATGAAACCTCTTCAGGCGTGACGGCTTTTCTAACTGCCTGGTGCAGAATCTTGCACAATGTTGGGCCATGACAGGGTCCATATGGCGTCGCCCTTCTATCTACACTCTTGTTGTTGTGTTTTTTGGAATCGAAGGCCAAAAAGGGCCTTAAAAGATGAACTACACTCCAGAAAAAAGGCCAACTTGTATTTTACAAATCACCAAAGAAGAGATGCTGGGCTTTGGTTTGCCCACCAATGTTACCGAAAAAAGGTAAAAGCAAGAGTATAAGTAAAAGCGAGAGTATAGCACGTCTTTGCGCCGTCGAACGCTAATATTATTATTATTATTATTATTATTATTATTATTATGTATTAATGTATTATTATGTATGTATGTATGTATGTATTATTATTATTATTATTATTATTATTATTATTATGTATTTATGTATGTATGTATAGATAGCGTATGTATGTATGTATTAGTATTATTATTATTATTAATTATTATTATTATTAATTATTATTTGTTTTTGTGGTGGATATGCGTCTCCTTTTGTTTCATACAACCACACGTTCCACGGTATTACGTAATATATGTACAGATTCGGTGGATGGCGGCTTAATTACGGAGTGGAACAAAAAAATACAGACTTTTAGTAACAAATGTTTATACAAAGTAAAATTACAGATAAAAGCAAAAGGTAAATAATACTTTTTCTCCTTTACTTGACACAAGGCTTCGATTTTACTATAAAGTTAACAAAACTATCTATGGTGAGTCTCTGTTTTTCCAAAAGGATGGTTCTTTTCAGGTTGTGTTTGGAACTTTCTCAATAATTCCTGATCCGACAATGGATTAATTTCACCTAAATTCAGACATCTGGAGGTCCAGATAGTTTTGTGAGTTTGGCGATCGAGATTAAGTAAAAAGTGTCAATTTGTTTTCCATGTACAATATCCTATTGCTATCGTTGAGATAAAAATGTTTTGTTACCCTTATATTTACGAAGGACATATTCTAAAATATCCAGGATGTCCACGTATTTTTACAATATATAAATATACATGTTCTATAGTTTTCTTTCTCTTGTTTACATAACCCACATTGATTGTCTTTGGAAACTATTTTTTTCATTTTCTGTAAAACATCATTAGTTGGGGAGGATACGGTGGCGTAAACGATACCAGAGATCTCTATCATCAAAATCAATACTTTTGAGTATTGATAGCTTTTGCCAAATCTCTTTCCAAGTCCAAAAACCTTTGTGGGCTAATGTTTGTTTAACTGGCCATATCTTTTCAACTTCTGAGCGGTATGAACATTTCCCTAACCATACTTTTATATATACTTTTAACGGTAATATTCATAACATGAACTGTCTCATCCCCTTCTTGGAGATATAAAAAACTGCTGACATGACGAGCTGGACCTTCTGTGTTTTCTTGTAACTTAGTTACTATCAACATGTTTCTTTAAACCTGCCACTATTTTTCCGGCATTAATTGGCTTTATGTTGCATTTCTTAGCCAGTTCTTGGGGAGATATAGAATCTGCTTCATTTTGCAGCATGTGTTCCAGCAATAACATTGCATGAGGTTTTAACTATTTTTGTATCAAGTTTTTTTTCAATATTTAGTTATGGTTGTATTGTTCCCACAAAGGTATTTGGAGGCTTCATTAATACCAAGTCACATTTAGTTTATAACACCCTTGGCTTTTGACTTTCACAAGGTCCTCTATAAAAAACGGGTAATTTAGATTAATTAAATTGAGGTTGTTAAAACAAACCACCCAGGTGTTTGGTCAGTGTTTGTTTTGCTTGATCCCAAAAGTCAAAGAGATACTTCCATTTTGCCGTGTCTGGTACAGTATTCCATGAAGCCATTTTAACAACAAAGCATCTAATTTACAAGTTATGTTAATTAGACCGGTTCCACCTAATTCTGGTGAGGTCCTCTGATAGTATCTCTCTTTTTAATTTTATCAGGTTTGGAGGACCAGCCAGAAGTTGAAAATACTTCTATCTATTTCTTCTTTCAAGTACTGCGAACAAGGAATAACTTCGAACCATAATAAGCTAAACTACTACCCAATAAAACGGCTAACAACCACCGCTTTCCGCTTTTCGCAATTAGTGACCTTTCTTTTCCATCTAATAAGGACATTTTTTATTTTGTTGACTCTTTCCCAGCCATATGTACTTCGGGTTTAATACCATTTCCGAAATAAATACCAAGGATCTTAATCTTTTTGGTTGTTCAATTGAAATTCCCCGGATTATCTTTCCTATTTTTCCACTTGCAAAAGGCTTCCACAAACCTTGGGTTTTTTGCTCATTTATTTTGGGAACCCGACCCTTCGCCGTAGGTATGAAAAATATTTTTGTAATAAGGAAATAAACTCACTGTTATCGGTAATAAAAATACTGGTATCATCAGCATGCAGGACAATTTGATATTTAACTTTTGGCCTGGCGGTAGACCAACTCCTTCCAACTCCATTTTTTTACCTCCCGGATAAGATTATTTCAAACCTTCTACACATATGGCGCCTATAAAGAGGATAGTGGGCACCCCTCTCTTATGCCTCTTGTTGCTTGAAAAGGCTCGGTGAAAAAATTATTAACGTTAATGGCAATGTTCGTTGGTTTTTTGTAAAATGTTTCAATCCACCGCCTCAAAACCTGGGGTATTCCCATTTTTTTCATCATGGCGAACATATATTTCCACTCGATACGATCAAAAGCTTTTCTTGATCAGCGCTTATAATAGCAGCTTCTTTGTTATAAAAATTCACATAATCGATAACGTCTCTAAGAACCATTAAATTATCTTGAATATCTCTACCTTGAACCCCTGGGGTTTGATCTTGGCAATTAATTCCAGGCAAGATGGTTACAGAGGCGTTTAGTAATAAGTTTTTGAGAAACCAAATCTTGTAGTCAACGTTGAGGAGACTGATCGGTCTCCAATTCTTAAAATTCGCTTCCTTCCCTTTGTTTTATAAATTAACCTAACTAATGCTCTGTTCATAGAGAGTCTGGTAACTTTTCCTTTTTTCGTAACATTAATTAACCAAATCAAGAAATTCACTCTTAATAAGATGCCAAATATTTAAGTAAAGAATTCGACCATGAGGCCATCTAATCCAGGCGCTTTATTTGTTGCCATATCTTTAAGCGCCAAGTAGGATATTCTTCAGTGATTGTTTTCTCCATGTTTTGGACAGATTCTTCTTCAAATTCATATTTTGAGACCAAATTTAGAATTTTCTGCAGATAAAAATTATAAATTTTTTGGTGAAAATAAGTCTTTATAAAAGATTCTTGGCATCCACCATTTCACAGGGGTTTATTAATTATATATGATCTTTTATTGTTTTAAATTCCACTATAAAGGTTGTTGTTTTTTGCTGTTTTCATTAGAAAGAAAAGTATTTTGCTAAGGACTTTCTCCATATCACACTTATGTTTAACGTGGACCCTGAGTTTGGCTCTTTCCCAGGTTAGCAGTCTCAGGAACAATTTAATTTGTTCTATCT
>JAQQFT010000405.1:0-27554 GCA_029582265.1 Zoroaster sp. YZ-2022 | reverse complement strand
CGATTCGGACATGATCACATGAATGGGATGTGAAGAATTTCAGATGTCGACCAGTACATCTTGTATTGAGAGATTTGTTTATGCCATAGTAATGAGAAGTGCCACAAATGCCATCATTTCTGGAATGTTGGTTGGGTGCCAGGATAATTGTTCATCAGGAATTGATTCTATTGTTTCCCTGCGCATAGCGATTAGTCTCGCGACGAGCATATTCCACACAAGTTGACAAAAATACAGCTTGAAGATCTCTACGCCGACAGTGTGAAGTCGCCGGTGGGGCCAGAATTTCAGTGAACTGCACAGTCCCACACTCGTAATGGTCTCGTCGTTCCCAACCAGATCAAATCTAACTTTCCTGTCGTCCTCCTTGATCTCGGTCGGCTATCACCTTGGTAGGTCGGCTGCAACAGAAAAACAAAGGAGGATTAATCTCGATCATACATTTGAAAATACAATATCTCAATGCTACTTTGCTGCATGTGCACAAGGCCACAGGGGTCATGCGCAAATGAATATTGTGTGAAAAAAAAATATGGCAGATTCCATCCACTCTCCAAAACTCGTTATCGAAATGTTCGTTTAATGTGGGATTGTGAATGTAATTCCCCAACTTCTTGCATAATACGACTTATGAGGGCCTTTCGAATACAAGGCTATTCTTTTGGAAGCTTCAACAAAGAGTGCATTTTCAGCTGTTAACGCTAAACAGCACGACCGGCTATGGGTAAATGTTAAAATTTCTATGCTATATCTATACATCAACTTGTCTGTTTCAATGAATACAAATATTACTAACAAACTACTAATAATTGTACATTTTCACTTGACGTTTTTGACAGTCCAGGGTGGGGATTTGGTCAATCCTATTAAAGGGATCCATTTTCTAAATTTACATTACTCAACTCCAACAGTTCTAACGCTATTTACGCTATAGCCTAGGAAAATAAGTGAATTACGTTAATTTGCATGCCATTGGGCCAGGAAGAGTAACGTTAACTGTTATTAATATTAGTTATTCATTTTTACTGTGATTTTGGCCTACCTCTTCAAGTTCAACGTCGTCGTCGTCATCCATTACTTCGTCATCTGATTCTGAGCCACTGTTGCCAAAATCTCAGCCAAAATGCATCATTTATGTCCGTTTCATCATGATTGCAACTAAATTCAACTGACGCTAACACCATTACAAAAACCGCAAAGTGACGCACTTTTCTTTTCATAAACTTTTATACACTGCATTCCTGTCAATAGGGGGCGCCAACCCCAAAACCACTCAAGCTTTTTCAGGTGGTGATTTAAGTCGCCGGGGTCGTCAAGGGCATGCCGATTCCCGGCCCCTTTTTAGAGCCCACGGGAAGGCGTATCACAACAAAGGCTCTTTAGAGCCTGGGATCGAAAGGGTTAATGTGAAGGCAACTAATAAACAAGTCGCACAGGCAGATTTTGCGCTATGACCGGATAAAATAAAAACGGGGTGAAAATGTTTTAATTTGTATTGCAGTTTTGTTTGGACTTGGTGGCATTAATCTCTTATCTTTCACCAGTTTTTTTTCGTGCAATTCCTCTGATAAACCATGAAAACAACAAAAATGCTCAATTTTAAATGTGTTTATCTCAAAAGTGGTTTTCCTTTAGCTGAACGAAACCACCCGTACTAAAATTAACATAATAATTTGGTGTCAAATTAAAGCTAAACGTTGGCAGTTAACACAAGCAATATTTGTCTGAACTCAATGAGTCAAGTTTTAAAAACATAATGAATAACAATTATCGTAAAACAATGCACTATGAATACAGTAGCTAAATCAGCTACTTTATTAACCATTTTCAGTACCAGCCTTTGCAAGGCAGTAGCCTCACCCTCCTTACCACAGCATGCTTTGGTATACTTTATTGCGCATCCCATTATGTTGTGCAGATTGTGGTTGAGCAATTCATTTTGAACCACATACACAGGGCAATGAAATGCAACATGGTCTGTAGTCACCTGTGGAATGAGAAAGAAAAAATGTCAGAGAGGCACCTAATTTACCTGTATCGCATCTTCCACGATTCAATTCGCTTGCCCCGGTTATCCGATTTCCTTCCTGTCTCTGCTGCTCAGTTGTCAAAATGATTTGCCACCGACGAATAGTAATACACTGTAAATTGCACCCCAGTATATATAGGCAGCGGAATGCAATGGGCGGCAGCATTTGATGCACACGCATTTTCAAAGGGACTCAGGCTGGCCCCTGTAAAGTGAACGGTTTACCACTTTACCATATACTTTTCCCCAACCCCCATTAGAAACATGCACACGGTCTACCATTTGGTATCTCTAGTAAGATTTTGATAGTCTTTAAAATAGTCTTTTTACTTTAAAATGGTAAACCGTCAACCTTTACCGTTTGTTTCGCGTAACCTGGTGACATCCAATCACCGTCAGGCGCTCGTATTGGGCACTCAGGAATGTTTGAATATTTACAAGCATCCACTATAATGACAGATGTTTCACATTGAAGGTTTTCTTTGAGAGAATGGAAGACTTGTGTGAGACTTATGTAAGACTGTTAGGACATAAAGTTAATTTAACCCAATTCGTGGATTATTGGTAAAGTATATTGTCAGTTAATCATTTCAACCGATCAAAATAATGCCATGATCGGCTAATTTACCATAAATACAGCAGTCGTAGCAGACTGTAGTCACAACGCATTTGGACATGTTGCACTGCATGCCCTTCCGTCTTAGATATCTACCGAGACCTACTTCGTACGATGTGGCAAATGTTGTGGTACACAGAAGGGGTTCAGGACGCGTTTGCAACGATGTAATAATTTTCTCCCTATGATATCATTGTATATTGTTTGTATTCATGTTTTTTTTGTTTCCCCGCCTTGAGCGCCCAGCAAGGTGGATATGTGCGCTACAAATCTTTATTATTATTATTATTATTATTATTATATGATATTATTATTATTGTTCTATATTATATTATTATTTTATATTATTATTATCATTTGATACTATTATTTACTCTGCTTATCTACAGAAGTCGGAAGGGCGTACTGACCTTGCTCGATTCATTATAAATAGGGGCCAAAAAGTGATACAGGTACGTTATAATGCATAATTATTGTATAATTATCATTGCATATTTAGGTTCGTAATGTACAAATGTGATATTTGTACTTTATACATAATCTATTTTGGACTTGGGAACACTTTTATGTGGACTCTTCGCCAGTTCAGTGAAACCTTCAGTGTCCAATGAAATAAAAACGACAATGCGCACCTTTTTAAAAGTTTTCATGCATCCGTTGATAACGAAAGAGGGCGCTTCACATGTAAACAAACGAGACGTCTGCAGTGACGCTGGTTCATAAGATGGTACTAATTATGCATGATATAGGCCTAGTTTACATCTATTGAGTGGTTTTGCTTTGCTTTTCTAAACACATGGACTCGAAGCACGATATAGTTTCACCAACTGTAAGTTTAATGCTGTTGCGTTTAAAACTAACAAATGTTGATACAAAATCGGCAGTGTGCCGCCACTATTGAACTGTGTGCAAAGTCTACGAGGGTCTCAGAAATCATTGTCAAATGTACACCCATATTGATTTATCTCGCTGAAATCACATTTTGTACTCGCATTTACAATGATTGATGGTAATATAGGTTAGATATGACGAGAAAAGTGGCAGAAAATAGTTTCCGAATGTGGTTGTTCATCAGTTTGCCAAGTTTCGTCCCATTATTTATAGTTGAGTTCCTAAGCTGGAATTAGTACAAGGAAGTTTTAAGCACTCTTTCTATTGTGCAAAACATGGCTTGTACATAATTTTGCACTGTCACGTGATTGCAATTCATTGTATATTCTCCCCTTTTCCGTGCACGGGCCAAAGAAATGCATTGTTGTTTTACCACCCACTCACTCGGCTTTGTAGATACCTGCAGTCGTAGACCCCCTATTGTCCCTGTTTTTTGTACTTTAACTTTTGGGGAAAACCTTACCCACTTCCTTCCATTCCTGACTACCAAGTGTCAAAAAATAATCCAATCAGACAAATTTAAAATACGGACTGTCTCAAATTATGTTTTCACAGAATGCATGGGAGCTACAGGCTACCCCACGTGAATTGAACTCCTTCACCACGCGGCCCCCTCGGGCTGTAATTGCAAGGGAGGGTCGCTGTACTGTGCTCAGAAATATTGATTCAAAATAAAATTGAGATACGGTAAGTACATTTTGTATACGGCATATGGGAGGGAAACAGAAACATAAGATAACCGCCAGCAAATTGTGGAAACTTTTCGATTGAATTCATTAAATAACATTATTAAAAACCTTCACCAATCAGTGACGGGTACATTTGCCTGGGTTGGAGCAGAAATAAGTGAGTTTGTTTTTTAACGATTTTTTGTTGCACAAGTATTGCCTTGGAATGATATGCTGTTTATTGAAGGGCAAACAGTCATATCAGCACCCAGAGTCATTATGCAAGAGATCTAATTTTGATAAGGACGCTCCCATTTTGCGTGAACGGCCCTTTGGGTTTTTACATTAGTGTGGTCTGTAGATGAACACAAGATTGAGATGATGTCTGTTAGGTGGAAAAATTTGCTTTTTCATATCAAATTTCAAAAGAATAACAAAAAGGATATACCATGCCCCTTTTGCTTTGCAATTTCATACTGGATAATATTAATGAAGATGTTTTAAAATGAGGCATACAATGCAATCATTGCATTTTATAAATGACTATTTTTAAAATTAAAATTACTACCCTCATGACAAAGTAGTAGTAGTAATTCTTGTGAGTTGCTACTGGTCACAAACGATACAATTGCATACTCCGAGTTGATTTTTGCTCTCCCATTAACATATTGTGTACTTAAAAAGTTACTAAACAAAATTTTAAAGGGAAAACAAGGTCCATTTCTGATTATGAAACAGCCATGTCTCATTATACCTAGTGAAAATAGCCAATAAGGATAATAATTAAACATCCCAAATAGACGATTTCAAACCAAAGATTTTCAAATGGTATGAAGTTGTTACAATTGTACTGGGTCATTCCATATGAACTGCCGAGGTCCGGGTGACTAACTCAAATGTTGGGTTCTCTGGTTGAGTTCATGTCGAAGGTATTGACCAATTAACAAATCAAACCAGTACTAGAACCTATTAAAATAATTTATAACCAATCCAAAAAATTTGATGATAGATTTACACACATGCCCCCCGCCACATATTTGTCAATGATTTTAATTTGTTTGTTATGAATTGATATTAAGAAATACTATGAACAAAACATTTTTCGGATTAAGTCAAATAATGCATCTTGAATGAATTATTTAAAATGTAATATTCAGACCACTTTTCATTTGTCTACTTCAGTGTTTATGTATGTGCAACATGTCCAAATCGTTGTCATTTTGGGTTTAAAGGTAGTATACACCATTTGCTTTTGCTGTAATTTTCAATTGGATGGTTAGGGATTCATATAAGTAAATATTGTGATGACCTGTTTTAAAGTTTTGTTCATAGATTCTTGAAATCCCCCCTCAAAATAAAAATGCTGTTCTGGTAGTCTTGTGGTCAGTGTTTAAAAATTTTGGGTTTTCAATGATTCCCGGGCCGGCAATCGTTGAAATTTGATACATAATTCACTTTTCTTGGGGACCACAGCACAGCAGTGCCGTTATTTCCAAGATGCTGGAGACTGTTACTCACTTACAGTCAAGTAAGGTATTTCATAATAATTCCCCAGTTCTTTTTATGTTTGCAAATGGTGTATATAAACTGATATACACCAACCAAAAAAAAACCCCCCCAAAAGAAAAAAGTGTAATAGTTTGTGAATTGAACAAAAAAGTATAAGGAGGACTTTCTTTTGGATTGGTATATTGTTAAAATAGACTTTGTTTAGAAAATTGGTGTTGGGCCCAGTGTAACCAAAAAATGACGGTAATCCCCCTGATATTAAATTTTTAAAAAAATGACTCATTACTTAGTTTCTGGATCAGAGTTTTGTCAATTATGGTGTACTGGTAATTAACAGTTTTTCCCTTTTTGTTTGGCCTGCTAGGTATTTCAGTTCAACAACAAAAAAATGCAAATATGTAGTATAATTAATGTAACTAATAAATGTGACCTGTTTCAACGAAACAAAACAAGTCCATTATTTTTGATTTTTTGCAGACCGGATGAAATAAAAAGGGTGAAAATTAGTGAATTTAGTATTTGCAGTTTTGGGTGGATTATGACATTAATCTTTTTATCTTTCACCGTTTTTTGTTTATTTTGCAAGAACAAACATTGGTCAATGGTAAAATCCTGCAATTCCTCTGATAAACCATGAAAACAAAAAAGAGTGCTCAAGTTTTCCTTTAGCTGAATGAAACCAATACTAAATTAACATATAACAATAATTCTGGTGTCAAATTTAAAGCTAAACGTTGTCCTCTTTCCATCTGTCCCAGAAACAATTTCAACAAAATAGACTTGTTTATGGTTTTGTAAAGTAGGTCACAAATGTGGAAATGTAAAACAGAAGTCAAAACAAAATAAAATTTAGCCAAAAAAAAATAGCCAATAAGGATAATTACATCCCAAATAAGACGATTTCAAACCAAAGATTTTCAAATGGTTTGAATTTGTTAAATTAATAGGTCATTCCATATGAACTCGCCCAGAGGTCCCGGTGGTGACTAACTCAAATTTTGGGTTCCTGGTTGAGTTCATCGGGAATGAACATGGTTGGAATTTAACAAATCAAACCAGTACTAGAAACTATTAAAATAATTTATAACCAATCCAAAATAATTGATGATAGATTCACACACCCGCGCCCCCGCCATATTTCAATGAGTTTAATTTGTTTGTTATGAATTGATATTAAGAAATACTATGAACAAAACATTGTCTGTGATTAAGTCAAAAATGCATCTTGAATGAATTTTTTAAAATGTAATATTCATGACCATTTTTCATTTGTCTACTTACAGTGTTTATGTATGCAACATGTCCAAATGCGTTGTCATTTGCGGTTTAAAAGGTAGTATACACCATTTGCTTTTGCTAATTTTCGAACATGGATGGGTTAGATTCATATTATAGTAAAAGGAGGGTACCTGTTTTAAAGTTTTGTGTTCATAGATTCTTGAAAATCCCTCCCTCCAAAATAAAATGCTGTTCTGGTAGTCTTGTGGTCAGTGTTTGAAAATGTTGGTTTTCCAATGATTGCCGGTCGGCAACGTTGAAAATTGATACAAAATTTCCCAATTTTCTTGAGGCCCAAAGCACAGCAGTCCGTTATTTCACAAGATGCTGGAGACTGTTACTCACTACAGTAAGTAAGGTATTTAAATAATTCACTAGTTCTTTTATGTTTGCAAATGGTGTATACTAAACTGATATACCCAACCAAAAAAAGCCCCAAAAAAATTAAGTTGTGAATTAGAAAAAAAAGATAAGGAGGGATTTTTTTTGGATTGGGTATATTGTTAAAATAGACTTTGTTTGAAAATTGGTGTTGGGCCCAGTGTAACCAAAAATGAGTGCCTTTGATAAAAATATTTAAAAAATGACTCATTACTTGGTTTCTGGATCAGGATTGTCAATTATGGTGTACTGGTAATTAAAGTTTTTTTTTGTTTGGACCTCCCTAGGTATTTCAGTTCAACAAACGAAAAATGCAAATTAAGTATTAATTAATTAACTAATAAAGGGACCTGTTTCAACAAAAACAAAAAAGTCGCCTCGCTTGATTTTGTACTATGACCGGATAAATAAAATGGGTGAAAATTTAGTAATTTGCAGTTTTGGGTGGATTTAGTGACATTAACTTTATCTTTCACCTGTTTTTTGTTTATTTTGAAAGAACAAACATCGTAAATTGGTAAAATCCTGCAATCCTCTGATAAACCATGAAAACAAGAAAAGTGCTCAATTTTTCCCTTTTAGCTGAATGAAACCACCCACTGAAATTAACATACAATAATTTTGTCAAATTTAAAGCTAAACGTTGCCTCTTCCATCTGCCAGAAACTTAATCTCAACAAAATATGACTTGTTTATGGTTTTGTGGGGGTAGGTCAAATGTGGAAATGAAAAACAGAAGTCAAAACAAATTTAGCAAATAAAACCAAAAACTGTGGTGTGTTTTGGTTTTATTCATGCAGTGTTTATTTCGCAAAAACACAAGTATTACAATTTAGACATAATTATGACTAAGTCACCAAGCCTTTTTGGCACTCTTTTGCAAGGAATAACCTAACTCAGTAATTTAGTGATAAATAACCTTCAGGCTATGCATGTGGAATGACGAAAAGTTTGGTGGCACCATGTGACTAATATCTTTCACAAGTTGTGTAGGTTCTTAAAAACAACTTTTTTGGAACCAAACGGTTCTTTTAAGAACCTACAACTCAAGAAAGATAGTCGCTATGCCACTATCATATTTCCACATTTTTTTTTATTTTTTTTTTTGAGGGGTTAACAAACAATATTTGTCTGAACAATGAGTGGTGTAAATCATTTAATAATTATCACAGAACAATCACTAGAATACATTAGCTAAATCAGCTATTTATTAACATTTTTCCATTCCAGCCACTTCTGTAAGGCATACCCCTCCTTACCACAGCATGCTCTATTAACCCTTTCATTACCAGCCAGTTATGGCAGAATTACCTTCTTTCCCACAGTAATTAGGGCCCAATGTCACTTCAGCAATGGATTTTTCACAATTTCATTGAAGTGCCCCCTCACGGAGGAATAGACATTTTTTAACTTTCTCATTTGTATAAAATGAGATACAAAAGAGGAAAACATTGTGCAAAAGCTAAATATTTGGATCAGTATTTACACTAAAGTAAATACAAATGGTGTTTCATAAATACGGTAAGGTATAAGATTTTTTTCCATGTAAAAAACAACTTGGATAGATTTTGATTGTTTTGGTTATCTACTTGAAATGAACCATTTACTTGTATTCAGTGTAAATACATCACAATCATGTAACACCCCAATTAAATGTTGGTTTGGACTAATCTGAAGATTTTGTAAGTGTAAAAGACACACAATTAAATATTTGGATCAGATTTACACTAAAGTAAAGTAATACAAAGGTGATTTCATGAAATAGGTACAGGTATAAGATTTTTTCCATGTGAAAAACAACTTAGAGTTTTTGGGGTTTTTTTTGGTTATCTACTTGAAATGAACCATTTACTTGTATTCAGTGTAAATACATCACAATCATGCTAACATTTCCCCACCCCAATTCAATGTTGGTTTGGGACTGTAATCTGCGCTCTGACCATTCCCAACATTGACGGGGAAAAGGAAAATAATATAGATTTAAATCAAGTGATGTGGTATTTCTCAAAGCAAGAACTATGCATGGTGTCACATTGTTTAAGATCATCTTTTTGTTTTCGCCTGCCTAATTCGGTTACTGCAAACAATGCAGTCGCGTTTTTTCCATTGGGGTTTTGCCAGGATAGTGCTGTTGCCCTGTCCTCAATAGGAATATTATCTCAATTGACTTGTTGCTACGCCCCAACCCAACAGCAAGCCCTGTACAATCCTAACGAAAATCAAGATTACTGACTTTTTTTGTTCCTGCATGCTGGTGAATATTACTCTGCTATTGACAATACAGATATTCAGCATAGGGAAAAAAACTCTTTTCCACCATTTCAGCTTCTGTGTGTATGATTGTAGTACTGAAAACATTGGTTGGCAAGACGTTTCCACCCATGTTTTGTTGTAATCTTCAATACATTGGGCTCATAACATCAAAAAATCCACTTGTGCTTTTATTACACCGAATTTGTTTTTTGGCCCAAATCAGGTTGGCATTAGAAAAAGTTACAGATTTTTGTTCTTGCCAACGATACAAATTGCCACCTTTCACCAAAAAATGGGTCATCTCCTTTCTTCATTTTATGGTTTTTTGGGTTTTGGCTCGGGGATTCCCTTTTAGTGTAACGAACAGTTCACAACATCCGAACCTAGTTTAGCGTTTAGCTACAAGAGCTGGGCTAGTATAGTAATTATCACAATATATTAGTGCCCCTTATTCTCAAGTCCATGGACCAGATCAATGACGATTTTCCTCAACTGTTGGGTTTGGTGGATGGCAGTCTGATGATTGAAATTACCTGCACCCAAACAGTTTGGGTGTCCGGGCTCCTGTCACATTTTCCCAAGCACACGTGTATCCTTTTTTGGACTGTTCGGGGAGAAGGCTTTAATACCCGTTTGATAGGTTTGTTAGGCATGTACTGAAAAAAACTCAAGCGTCCCTTAATTTCAACATACCTCGCCTGGAGACAGATTCTGCGCAGGGTTATCAGGTTGAGAAACTTCTGACGGGACTTCTATCAAGGGCCGAACTTTGGAATTTTGTCCTTTAGCCAAGGCCCCGAAATTTGTTATTTGGTGTGGAGGAACCAGTTGAACTGAACCGATTACGGACATGATCACGGATAGAAGGGGATGTGAAGAATTTAGATGTCGACCAGTACATCTTGTATTGAGAGGATTTGTTTATCCCTGAATGAGAAGTCACAATGTCATTTCTGGAATGTTGGTTGGGTGCCAGGATAATTGTTCATCAGGAATTGATTCTTTGTTTCCCGCATAGCATTAGTCTCGTCGAGATATTCCACACAAGTTGACAAAAACAGCAAAGATCTCTGCCAGTGGTGGGAAAGTCCCCGTGGGGCAGAATTTCCAGTGAACTGCACAGTCCCACACTCGTAATGGTCTCTGTTCCCAACCAGATCGAAATTAATTTTCTGTCGTCCTCCTTGATCTCGGTCGGCTATCACCTTGGTAGGTCGGCTGCAACAGAAAAACAAAGGAGGATTAATCTCGATCATACATTTGTAAATACAATATCTCAATGCTACTTTGCTGCATGTGCCCCAGGCCACAGGGGGTCATGCAAAATGAAATGTGCTAAAAAAAAATATGGAGATTCATCCACTCCAAAACTCGTTATCGAGAAATTTGTTTTAATGGGGGATAGGAATGTGAATTTCAACTTCTTCTAATACGATTGAGGGCCTTTCGAATACAAGGCTATTCTTTGGAAGCTTCAGACTAAGAGTGCATTTCAGCCTTTAAACGCTAAACAGCACGACCGCTTGGGTAAATGTTAAAATTTCATGCTTTTCTATACATCAATTTTGTTTTTTCAATGAACAAATATTACCCCAACAAACTACTAATAATTGTTACATTTCATTTGACTTTTTTGACCCAGTCCAGGGGTGGATTGGTAAAAATCCTATTAAAGGGATCCATTTTCTAAATTTACATTACTCAACCCCAACAGTTCTAACGTATTTACGCTATAGCCTAGAAAATAAGTGAATTACGTTAATTTGCATTGCCATTGGGCCGGAAGAGTAACGTTAACTGTATTAATATTATTTATTCATTTTACTGTGATTTTGGCTCCCTCCAGTTCAACGTCGTCGTCTCCATTACTTCGTCATCTGATTCTGAGCCACTGTCTGCCAAATCTCACCCAAAAATGCCATCATTTATGTCCGTTTCCATCATGATTGAAACCCAAATTCAACTGGACGCTAGCACCATAAAAAAAACCGCAAAGTGACGCACTTTTCTTTTCATAAACTTTATACACTGTTTTCCGTCAATTAGAGGGCCCCAAACCCCCAAAACCACCAAGCATTTTCAGGTGGTGTTAAGTCGCTGGTCGTCAAGGGCATCCGATTCCGGCACCTTTAGAGCCCACGGGAAGGGTATCACAAAAAAACTTTTTAGGAGCCCGGGGGATCAAAGGGTTAATGTGAAGGCAACTAAAAACGTCGCACAGGCAGATTTTGCGCTAGACCGGATAAAATAAAACGGGGTGAAAATGTTTTGAATTTTGTATTTGCAGTTTTTTTTTGGACTTGGTGGCATTAATCTTTATCTTCACCAGTTTTTTTTTCGTGCAATCCTCTGATAAACCATGAAAAACAACAAAAATCTAAATTTTTAAAATGTTTTATCTCAAAGTGGTTTCCTTTAGCTGAACGAAACCACCCGTACTAAAATTAACATAATTTCTGGTGTCAAATTAAAGCTAAACGTTGGCAGTTAACACAAAGCAATTTTGTCTGAACTTCAATGAGTCAAGTATGTAAAACATAATGAATAACAATTATCGTAAAACAATGACTATGAATACGTAGCTAAATCAGCTACTTATTAACCATTTTCAGTACCAGCTTTGAAAGGGCAGTACTCCCCCCTCCTTACCACAGCATGTTTTTGGTATACTTTATTGCGACCCCATTATGTTGTGCAGATTGTGGTTGAGCAATTCATTTTGAACCACATACACAGGGCAATAAGAATGCAACATGGTCTGTGTCACTCTGTGGAATGAAAAGAAAAAATGTCAGTAGAGGGCCCCCAATTTACTGTATCGCATTTTCCCACGATTCGAATTCCGCTTGCCCGGTTATCCGTTTTCCCCTTCCTGTCTCTGCTGCTCAGTTGTCAAAATGATTTGCCACCGACGAATAGTAATACACTGTAAATTGCACGTATATAGGCAGCGGAATGCAATGGGCCGGCATGCGTTGTGCACACGTGCAATTTTCAAAGGGACCTAGGCTGGTCCCTGTAAGGAACGGTTTACACTTTACAATACTTTTCCCAACCCCCATTAGAAACATGCACGGTCTACCATTTGGTATCTCTAGTAAGATTTTGATAGTCTTTAAAATAGTCTTTTTCTTAAATGGAAAACCCGTCAACCTTTACCGTTTGTTTCGCGAAACCCCTGGTGACATCCAATCACCGTCAGGCGCTCGTATTGGGCCCCTCAGAATGTTTGAATATTTACAAGCATCCACTATAATGACAGATGTTTCACATTGAAGGTTTTTCTTTGGAGAAATGGAAGACTTGTGTGAGACTTATGTAAGACTGTTGGAAAATTTTAAATTTAACCAATTCGTGGATTATTGGTAAAGTATATTGTCAGTTAATCATTTCAACCGATCAAAATAATGCCATGATCGGCTAATTTTTTACACATAAATACAGCAGTCAGCAGACTGTAGTCACAACGCATTTGGACATGTTGCACTGCATGCCGCTCGTCTTAGATATCTAGAGACCTATTTGTACGATGTGGCAAATGTTGTGGTCAAGAAGGATTCAGGACGCGTTTGCAACTGATGTAATAATTTTCTCCTATGATATCATTGTATATTGTTTGTATTCATGTTTTTTTTGTTTCCGCGCCTTGAGCCCCCAAAGCAAGTGGATATGTGCGCGCTACAAATCTTATTATTATTATTATTATTATTATTTTTATGATATTATTGTTTTTTTCCCATATTATATTATTATTTTATATTATTTTTTCATTTGATACTATTATTTACTCTGCTTTTTCTACAGAATTTTAGGGCGTACTGCCCTTTGCTGATTCATTATGAAATAGGGCCAAAAAGTGATACAGGTACGTTATAATGCATAATTATTGTATAATTATCATTGCATATTTAGGTTCGTAATGTACAAATGTGAATTTGTACTTTATACATAATCTATTTTGGACTTGGAAAGCACAGTGGACTCTTCGCCAGTTCAGTGAAACCTTCAGTGTCCAATGAAAAAAAAACGACAATGCGCACCTTTATAAAAAGTTTTCTGCATCCGTTGATAACGAAGGGGGCGCTTCACATGTAAACAAACGAGACGTCTGCAGTGACGCTGGTTCATAAGATTACTAATTATGCATGATATAGCCTAGTTTACATTATTGAGTGGTTTTGCTTTTGCTTTTCTAAGACATGGACTCCGAAGCACGATATAGTTTCACCAACTGTAAGTTTAATGCTGTGCGTTTAAAACTAACAAATGTTGATACAAAATCGGCAGGTGCCGCCACATTGAACTGTGTCAAAGTCTACGAGGGTCTCAGAAATCATTGTCAAATGTACACACCATATTGATTTATCTCCTGAAATACATTTGTACTCGCATTTACAATGATTGATGGTAATATAGGTTAGATATGACGAGAAAAGTGGCAGAAAATAGTTTCGAATGTGGTTGTTCCATACAGTTTGCACAAGTTTCGTCCCTTATTTATAGTTGAGTTCCTAAGCTGGAATTAGTACAAGGAAGTTTTGCACTCTTTCTATTGTGCAAAACATGTTGTACATAATTTGTCTGTACGTGATTGCAATTCATTGTATATTCTCCTTGTCCGTGCACGGCCAAAGAAATGCATTGTTGTTTTACCCCCCCCACTCGGCTTTGAGTACCTGCAGTCGTAGACCCTCTATTGTCCCTGTTTTGTTTGTACTTTAACTTTTGGGAAGACCTTACCCACTTCCCTTCCATTCCTGATCACCAAGTGTCAAAATATAATCAATCAGTCATATTTATAATACGGACTGTCTCAAATTATGTTTTCACAGAATGCATGGACTACAGGGCTACTCACAGTGAATTGAACTCCTTCACCAAGCTGCCCAGTCTGGCTGTAATTGCAATGGAGTAGCTGTACTGTGCTCGAGAAATATTGATTCAAAATAAAATTGAGATACGGTAAGTACATTTGTATACGGCATATGGGAGAAATACAGAAACATAAGATAACCGGGCCAGCAAATTGTGTAAAACTTTTCGATTGAATTCATTAAATAACATTATTCAAAACCTTCACCAATCCAGTGACAGGTACATTTGCCTGGGTTGGAGCAGAAATAAGTGAGCTTGTGTTTCTTAACGATTTTTGTTGTACTGCACAAGTATTGCCTTGGAATGATATGCTGCTTTTATTAGAAGGGCAAACAGTCATATCAGCACCCAAGGTCATTATGCAAGAGATCTAACTTTTGATAAGGACGCTCCCACATTTTGCAGGGGAAAGCAGCCCTTGGTTTACATTAGTGGTGGCTCTGTAGATGAACACAAGATTGAGATGATGTCTGTTAGGTGGAAAAATTTGCATTTCATATCAAATTTCAAAAGAATAACAAAAGGATATGCCTGCATGTCCCTTTTGCTTTGCATTTCATACTGGATGTGTGGAAGGTGGTTTAAATGAGGCACTACAATGCAGTCATTGCATTTTATAAATGACTATTATTAGTTAAAATTACTACCCTCATGACCAAAGTAGTAGTAGTAATTCTTGTGATTTGCTACTGGTCACAAACTGATACAATTGCATACTCGAGTTGATTCACTCTGCCATTGTTAACATATTGTGTACTTGAAAAGTTACTAAACAAAAATCTTAAAGGAAAACAAGGTCCATTTCTGCCGATTACTGAAAACAGCCGATGTCTCATTATACCCTAGTGAAAATAGCCAATAGAGGATAATTAAACATCCCAAAATAAGACGATTTCAAACCAAAAGATTTTTCAAATGGTAGCATGAAGTTGACATTTACAATTGTACATGGGTCATTCCATATGAACTCGCCCATGAAGGTCCGTGGTGACTAACTCAAATGTTGGGTTCTCTGGTTGAGTTCATGTCGAATGAACACGTATTGAACACAACAAATCAAACCAGATACTAGAACCTTTTAATGAAATAATTTATAACCAATCCAAAAACAATTTGATGATAGATTTCACACATGCCCCCGCCACATATTTGTCAATGAGTTTAATTTGTTTGTTATGGAATTGATATTAAGAAATACTATGAACAAAACATTGTCTGTGATTAAGTCCAAATAATGCATCTTGAATGAATTATTTAAAATGTAATATTCATGACCACTTTTCATTTTGTCTACTTACAGTGTTTGTATGTATGTGTGCAACATGTCCAAATGCGTTGTCATTTGCATGGTTTAAAAAGGTAGTATACACCATTTGCTTTTGCTGTAATTTTTCGAACATGGATGGGTTAGGGATTCATATTATAGTAAATATTGTGACGGTGACCTGTTTTAAAGTTTTGTGTTCATAGATTCTTGAAAATCCCCCCTCAAAATAAAATGCTGTTCTGGTAGTCTTGTGGTCAGTGTTTGAAAATGTTGGGTTTTCAATGATTGCCTGACCCGGGCAATCGGTTGAAAATCGATACATAATTCCACTTTTCTTGAGGGACCACAGCAGCACAGCATGTGCCGTTATTTCTAAGAATGCTGGAGACTGTTACTCACTTACAGTCAAGTAAGGTTTCATGCAATAATTCACTAGTTCTTTTTATGTTTTGCAAATGGTTGGCCTATACTGACTGATATCACGCATGACCAAAACAAAGCCCCCAAAAAAAAAAAAAAGTTAACTCAATAGTTTGTGAATTAGAACAAAAAGAGAGTATAAGAGGGAGGACTTTCTTTTGGATTGGGTATATTGTTAAAATAGACTTTGTTTAGAAAATTGGTGTTGGGCCCAATGTAACCAAAAATGACGTAATGCCTATGAGTATTAAATATTTAAAAAATGACTCATTACTTAGTTTCTGGATCAGGGTTGTCAATTATATTGTACTGGTAATGATAACAGTGCTTTCCTTTTTGTTTGGACCTGCTGCACTAGGTATTTCCAGGTTCAACAAACGAAAAAATGCAAATATGTGAAGTATGAATTAATGTAACTGTAATAAATGTGACCCTGTTTCAACGAAAGAAAAGCAAAAACAAGTCGCTTTTATGCTGATTTTGTTAACTATGACCGGATGAAATAAAATGGGTGTGAAAATTTGGTGAATTTAGTATTTGCAGTTTTGGAATTGGTTTTAGTGAGCATTAATCTACTTATCTTTCACCGTGATCATTATTTTTGTTATCCTTATTTGCAAGAACAAACATTGTGGTCAATTGGTAAAATCTGCAATTCCTCTGAGCTAATACCATGAAAACAAGAAAAGAGTGCTCAGGTTTTCACTTTAGCTGAATGAAACCACCATACTGTAAATTAACATATATACAATAATTCTGGTGTGTCCAAATTTAAAGCTAAACGTTGTCCTCTTTCCATGCCTGTACCAGAAACTTAATTTCAACAAAATACTGACTTTGTTTATGGTTTTTTGTGAGAGTAGGTCACAAATGTGGAAATGTAAAACAGAGAGGTCAAAACAAATAAAATTTAGCCAATAAAAAATAGCCAATAAGGGATAATAATTAAGCATCCCAAATAAGACGATTTCAAACCCAAAGATTTTCAAATGGTTTTGAAGGTTGTTAGAGTTAATACATGGGTCATTCCATATGAACTCTTATGAAGGGTCCCGTGGTGACTAACTCAATTTTTAGGGTTCTCTGGTTGAGTTCATCATGGAATGACACGTATTGGAGCCTAACTGAACATCAAACCAGTACTAGAAACTTATTAAAATAATTTTATAACCAATCCAAAAATAATTTGATGATAGATTCACTAACATCCGCGCCCCCCGCCATATATTGTCCAATGAGTTTAATTTGTTTGTTATGAATTGATATTAAAAATACTATGAACAAAACATTGTCTGCTGATTAAGTCAAATAATGCATCTTGAATAGAATTATTTAAAATGTAATATTCACATGACCACTTTTCATTTGTCTACTTACAGTGTTTATGTAATGTGCAACATGTGTCCAAATGCGTTGTCATTTTGCTTGGTTTAAAAAGGTAGTATACACCATTTGCTTTTGCTGTAATTTTCGAACATGTGGATGGGTTAGGGGATTCATATTATAGTAAAATATTGTTGACGGTGACCTGTTTTAAAGTTTTGTGTTCATAGATTCTTAATCCCCCCTCCCTCAAAATAAAATGCTGTTCTGGTAGTCTTGTGGTCAGTGTTTGAAAATGTTGGGTTTTCCAATGATTGCCGACGGCAATCGTTGAAATCGATACATAATTCAATTTTCTTGAGGGACCACAGCACAGCATGTGCGTTATTTCTAAGATGCTGGAGACTGTTACTCACTTACAGTAAAGTAAGGTATTTCATAATAATTCACTAGTTCTTTTTTATGTTTGCAAATGGTGTATACTAAACTGATATACACCCAACCAAAAAACAAAGCCCCCCCCCCCAAAAAAAAAAAAAGTGCTCAATAGTTTGTGAATTAGAACAAAAAAGTATAAGGGGAGGGGACTTTGGTTTTGGATTGGGTATTTTGGTAAAATAGAATTTTTTTTGAAAATTGGTGTTGGGCCAGTGTAACCAAAAATGACGGTAATGCCCTATGATATTAAATATTTAAAAAATGACTCATTACTTAGTTTCTGGATCAGAGATTGTCAATTATGGTGTACTGGTAATTAACAGTTTTCCTTTTTGTTTGGACCTGCTGCTAGGTATTTCAGTTCAACAAACGAAAAAATGCAAATATGTAGTATTAATTAATGTAACTAATAAATGTGACCTGTTTCAACAAAAACAAAAAAAGTCGCTGCTGATTTTTGTACTATGACGGATGAAATAAAATGGGGGTGAAAATTTAGTGAATTTAGTATTTGCAGTTTTGGGTGGATTTAGTGACATTAATCTCTTATCTTTCACCGTGTTATTTTTGTTTATTTTGCAAGAACAAACATCGGTCAATTGGTAAAATCCTGCAATTCCTCTGATAAACCATGAAAACAGAAAAAAAGTGCTCCAAGTTTTCCTTTAGCTGAATGAAACCACCCATACTGAAATTAACATAACAATAATTCTGGTGTCAAATTTAAAGCTAAACGTTGTCCTCTTTCCATCTGTACCAGAAACTTAATCTCAACAAAATATGACTTGTTTATGGTTTTTGTGAGTGGGTCTACAAATATGGAAATGTAAAACAGAAGTCAAAACAATAAAAATTTAGCAAATAAAACCAAAAACTGTGGTGTGATTTGCGTTTTATTCATGCAGATGTTTATTTCTTGGCACAAAAAACACAAAAGTATTACAATTTAGACATAATTATGACTAAGTCACCAAGCCTTTTTTGGCACTCTTTTGCAAGGAATAACCTAACTCAGTAATTTAGTGATAAATAACACTTCAGGCTATGCATAGTGGAATGACACGATAAAGTTTGCGGTGGCACCATGTGACTAATATCTTTCACAAGTTGTGTAGGTTCTTAAAAAGAACAACTTGGTTTGGAAACAAACAGTTCTTTTAAGAACCTACAACTCAAAAGATAGTCATGGTGCCACTATAACTATATTTCCTACATTTATTTTTTTTTTTTGGTTTGAGGTTAACAAACAATATTTGTCTGAACAATGAGTGAAGTATGTAAATATCATTAATAATAATTATCTGAGAACTATGCAATATGAATACATTAGCTAAATCAGCTATTTATTAACACTTTCCAGTTCCAGCCACTTCTGTGAGGCATAGCCCTCCTTACCACAGCATGCTCTATTAACCCTTTCATTACCAGCCAGTTATGGCAGAGTTACCCTTCTTTACCACAGTAATTAGGGCCCAATGTCACTTCAGCACCAGTGGATTTTTCACAATTTCATTGAAGTGCGCCCTCACACGGCAGGAATAGACATTGTTTTAACTTTCTCATTTGTATGTAAAAATGAGTATACAAAGAGAGGAAAACATTGTGCAAAAGCTAAATATTTGGATCAGTATTTACACTAAAGTAAAGTAATACAAATGGGTGATATTTCATGCAAATACGGTACAGGTATAAGATTTTTTCTCCATGTGAAAAACAACTTGGATGAGATTTTGGGGGATTGTTTTGGTTATCTACTTGAAATGAACCATTTACTTGTATTCAGTGTAAATACATCACAATCCATACTAACCCCAATTCAATGTTGGTTTGGACTAATCTGCAGATTTTGTAGTGTAAAAGCAAAACAATTAAATATTTGGATCAGTATTTTACACTAAAGTAAAGTAATACAAATGGGTGATTTCATGCAAATACGGTACAGGTATAAGATTTTTTCCATGTGAAAAACAACTTGGATGAGATTTTGGGGATTTTTTGGTTATCTACTTGGAAATGAACCATTTACTTGTATTCAGTGTAAATACATCACAATCCATGCCTAACACCACCCCCACCCCCAATTCAATGTTGGTTTGGACTGTAATCTGCGGCTTGTCTGACCATTCCCAACATTGAACGAGAGAGAGAACTGAAAACAAATAATATATGATTTACAATCAAGTGATGATGGTATTTTCTCAAAGCAAGGAACTATGCACATAGGGTGTGCACATTGTTTAGATCATCTTTGTTTGTTTCGCCTGCCTAATTTTCGGTTACTGCAAACAATGCAGTCGCGTTTCTTTCCATTGGGGGTTTTGCCAGAGATAGTGCTGTTGCCCTGTCAACTCAATAGGAATATGGTATCTCCAATTGACTTGTTGCGTTACGTTCCCAACCCAACAGCAAGCCCTGTACAATCCTATACGAAAATCAAGATTACTGACATTTTTTGTTCCCTGCTATGCTGGTGAATATTACTCTGCTATTGACAATACAGATATTCAGCATATGGAAAAAACTCTTTCCACCATTTCAAGCTTCTGTGTGTATGATTGTAGTACTGAAAACATTGGTTGGCAAGATCAGTTCCACCATGTTTTTGTTGTAATCTTCAATACAATTGGGCTTCATAACATCACAAAATCCACTTGTCTTTTATTACACCGAATTTGCTTTTGGACAAATCAGTGTTGCCTACATTAGTTAAAGTGTTACAGATTTTTGTCTTGCCAAACGATACACAATTGCCCACCTTTCACCAAAAAAATGGGTCATCTCCTTTCTTCATTTATGGTTTTGGGTTTGCGGCCTGGGGTATTCCTGTGTAGTGTAACGAACAGTTCCACAACATCCGAATCCTAGTTTGTAAGTTTAGCTACAAGAGCTGGGCTAGTATAGTAATTATCACAATATATTACGTGTCCCTTATTCTCAAGTCCATGGACCAGATCAATGACGACTTTTCCTGCAACTGTTGGGTTTGGTGGATGGCAGTCTGATGAATTGAAATCTACGTCTGCATCACAAACAGTTTGGGTGTCGTCGGCTCCTGTGTACAGTTTCCAAGCACGCGTGTATCCTGTTTTGAGACTCGTTCAGGAAGGCTTTAATACCCGTTTGATAGGTTTGTTAGGCATGTACTGAACAAAACTCAAGCGTCCCTTAATTTCAACATACTCTCGTCTGGAGACAGATTCTGCGCAGGGTTATACAGGTTGAGAAACTTTCTGGACGAGGACTTCTATCAAGGGCGAACTTTGGAAAGTTTGTCCCGTTGTAGCCAAACTCTACGAGAATTTGGTTATTTGAGATGTGGAGGAACCGAAGAATTGAACTGAACCGATTACGGGACATGATCGACGGATAGAATGGGATGTGAAGAATTTCAGATGTCGACCAGTACATCTTGTATTGAGAGGATTTGTTTATGCCCATAGCAATGAGAAGTGCCACAAATGCCATCATTTCTGGAATGTTGGTTGGGTGCCAGGATAATTGTTCATCAGAATTGATTCTATTGTTTGCTGCGCATAGCGATTAGTCTCGTCGACGAGCATATTCCACACAAGTTGACAAAATACAGCTTGAAGATCTCTACTGCCGACAGTGTGGCAAAGTCGCCGGTGGGGCCAGAATTTCCAGTGAACTGCACAGTCCACACTCGTAATGGTCTCGTCGTTTCCCAACCAGATCGAAATCTAACTTTCCTGTCGTCCTCCTTGATCTCGGTCGGCTATCACCTTGGTAGGTCGGCTGCAACAGAAAAACAAGGAGGATTAATCTCGATCATACATTTGTAAATACAATATCTCAATGCTACTTTGCTGCATGTGCACACAGGCCACAGGGGTCATGCGCAAAATGAATATTGTGCTGAAAAAAAAAATGGCAGATTCCATCCACTCTCCAAAACTCGTTATCGAGAAATGTTCGTTTTAATGTGGGATTGTGAATGAATTCCCCAACTTCTTGCATAATACGACTTATGAGGGCCTTTCGAATACAAGGCTATTCTTTGGAAGCTTCAGACTAAGAGTGCATTTTCAGCCTGTTAACGCTAAACAGCACGACCGGCTATGGGTAAATGTTAAAATTTCTATGCTATATCTATACATCAACTTGCTGTTTCAATGAATACAAATATTACCCCAACAAACTACTAATAATTGTACATTTTCACTTGACGTTTTTGACCCAGTCCAGGGGGTGGGGATTTGGTCAATCCTATTAAAGGGATCCATTTTCTAAATTTACATTTACTCAACTCCAACAGTTCTAACGCTATTTACGCTATAGCCTAGGAAAATAAGTGAATTACGTTAATTTGCATTGCCATTGGGCCAGGAAGAGTAACGTTAACTGTTATTAATATTAGTTATTCATTTTACTGTGATTTTATTTTACCTCTTCAAGTTCAACGTCGTCGTCGTCGTCATCCATTACTTCGTCATCTGATTCTGAGCCACTGTCTGCCAAAATCTCAGCCAAAATGCCATCATTTATGTCCGTTTCCATCATGATTGCAACTAAATTCAACTGGACGCTAGCACCATACAAAAACCGCAAAGTGACGCACTTTTCTTTTCATAAACTTTTATACACTGCATTCCTGTCAATAGGGCGCCAACCCAAAACCACTCAAGCATTTTCAGGTGGTGATTTAAGTCGCCGTGGTCGTCAGGGCATGCCGATTCCCGGCACCTTTTAGAGCCCACGGAAGGAAGCGTATCACAACAAAGGCTCTTTTTAGAGCCCGTGGGATCGAAAGGGTTAATGTGAAGGCAACTAATAAACAAGTCGCACAGAGCAGATTTTGCGCTATGACCGGATAAAATAAAAACGGGGGTGAAAATGTTTTGAATTTTGTATTTGCAGTTTTGTTTGGACTTGGTGGCATTAATCTCTTATCTTTCACCCAGTTTTTTTTTCGTGCAATTCCTCTGATAAACCATGAAAAACAACAAAAAATGCTCAATTTTAAAATGTGTTTATCTCAAAAGTGGTTTTCCTTTAGCTGAACGAAACCACCCGTACTAAAATTAACATAATAATTCTGGTGTCAAATTAAAGCTAAACGTTGGCAGTTAACACAAGCAATATTTGTCTGAACTTCAATGGTCAAGTATGTAAAACATAATGAATAACAATTATCGTAAAACAATGCACTATGAATACAGTAGCTAAATCAGCTGCTTTATTAACCATTTTCAGTACCAGCCTTTGCAAGGCAGTAGCCTACCCCCTCCTTACCACAGCATGCTTTGGTATACTTTATTGGCGCATCCCATTATGTTGTGCAGATTGTGGTTGAGCAATTCATTTTTGAACCACATACACAGGGCAACGTAAGAAATGCAACATGGTCTGTAGTCACTCTGTGGAATGAGAAGAAAAAATGTCAGTAGAGGCACCTAATTTACCTGTATCGCATCTTCCACGATTCGAATTCGCTTGCCCCGGTTATCCGATTTCCTTCCTGTCTCTGCTGCTCAGTTGTCAAAATGATTTGCCACCGACGAATAGTAATACGCTGTAAATTGCACCCCAGTATATATAGGCAGCGGAATGCAATGGGCCGGGCATGCGTTGTGCACACGTGCAATTTTCAAAAGGACTCCTAGGCTGGTCCCTGTAAAGTGAACAGTTTACCACTTTACCATATACTTTTCCCCAACCCCATTAGAAACATGCACACGGTCTACCATTTGGTATCTCTAGTAAGATTTTGATAGTCTTTAAAATAGTCTTTTTTACTTTAAAATGGTAAACCGTCAACCTTACCGTTTGTTTTCGCGTAACCCTGGTGACATCCAATCACCGTCAGGCGCTCGTATTGGGCACTCAGGAATGTTTGAATGATTTACAAGCATCCACTATAATGACAGATGTTTCACATTGAAGGTTTTTCTTTGAGAGAATGGAAGACTTTGTGTATTGAGACTTATGTAAGACTGTTGGGACAATAAAGTTAATTTAACCCAATTCGTGGATTATTGGTAAAGTATATTGTTCCAGTTAATCATTTCCAACCGATCAAAATAATGCCTGCATGATCGGCTAATTTTACACATAAATACCATACAGCAGTCGTTAGCAGACTGTAGTCACAACACATTGGACATATTGCACTGCATGCCGCTTCCGTCTTGAAGATATCTACGAGACCTACCACTTCGTACGATGTGGCAAATGTTTGCTGGTACACAGAAGGGATTCAGGACGCGTTTGCAACTGATGTACATAATTTTCTCCCTATGATATCCATTGTATATTGTTTGTATTCATGTTTTTCCTTTTGTTTTCCGCCTGAGCGCCCAGCAGAATGGATATGTAACGCGCGCTACAAATCTTTATTATTATTATTATTATGTATTATTATTATTATATGATATTATTATTATTGTTCTATATTATATTATTATTTTATATTATTATTATCATTTGATACTATTATTTACTCTGCTTTATCTACAGAAGGGTCGGAAGAGCGTACTGACCTGCTCGAAATTCATTATGAAAGCCAGGGCCAAAAAGTGATACAGGTACGTTATAATGCATAATTATTGCTATAATTATCATTTGCATGACATTTAGGTTCGTAATGTACTTTAAATGTGATATTTGTACTTTATACATCTAATCTATTTTCCCCGGACTTGGAAACACTTTTATGTGGACTCTTCGCCAGTTCCAGTGAAACCTTCAGTGTCAATGGAAATAAAACGACAATGCGCACCTTTTATAAAAAGTTTTCATGCATCCGTTGATAACGAAGAGGGCGCTTCACATGTAAACAAACGAGACGTCTGCAGTGACGCTGGTTCATAAGATGAACTTCAATTAGCAGCATGATATAGGCCCTAGTTTACATCTGATTGAGTGGTTTTGCTTTTTGCTTTTCTAAGCACATGAAACTCGAAGCACGATATAGTTTCACCAACTGTAAAGAGTTTTAATGCTGTTGCGTTTTAAAACTTAACAAATGTTGATACAAAATCGGCAGTGTGCCGCCACTATTGAACTGTGTGCAAAAGTCTGCGAGGGTCTCAGAAATCATTGTCAAATGTACACACCATATTGTGAATTTATCTCTACTGCTGGAAATCACATTTTTTGTACTCGCATTTACAATGATTGATGGTAATATAGGTTAGATATTGAAGAAAAGTGGCAGAAAAAATAGTTTCCGAATGTGGTTGTTCCATACAGTTGCACTGAAAGTTTCTGTCCCATTATTTATAGTTGAGTTCTAAGCTGGAATTAGTACAAGGAAGTTTTAAGCACTCTTTCTGTTATTACATGGCTGTGGCTGGCCATAATTTGTCACTGTCACGTGGTTGCAATTCATTGTATATTCTCTCCTTGTCCGTGCAGCCAAAAGAAATACATTGTTGTTTTACCCACCCACTCACTCGGCTTTGTAGATACCTGCAGTCGTAGACCCTCTATTGTCCCTGTTTTTGTTTGTACTTTAACTTTTTTTGGGAAGACCTTGCCCACCCCTTCCTTCCATTCCCTGACTACCAAGTGTCAAAATATAATCCAATCGGTCATATTTATAATACGGACTGTCTCAAATTATGTTTTCACAGAATGCGCGTAAGGAGCTACAGGGCTACTCTCCGTGAATTGAACTCCTTCACCAAGCTGCCCAGTCTGGCTGTAATTGCAATGGAGTAGCTGTACTGTGCTCGAGAAATATTGATTCAAAAAATAAAATTGAGATGGGTAATTACAACATTTGTATACGACATATGGGAGAGGAAATACAGAAACATATAAAATAACGGGCCCAGCAAATTGTGGCAAAACTTTTCGATTGAATTCATTAAATAACATTATTCAAAACCTTCACCAATCCAGTGACAGGTACATTTGCCTGGTTGAAGCAGAAATAAGTGAGCTTGTGTTTCTTAACGATTTTGTTGTTACTGCACAAGTGTGCCTTGGAATGACTTTTACTTTTTTATTAGAAGGGCAAACAGTCCATATCAACACCCAAGAAGTCATTATGCAAGAGAATCTAACTTTTGATAAGGAGCTTTCCACATTTACAGTGAAATGCAGCCCTTGGTTTACATTAGTGGTGGCTCTGTAGATGAACACAAGATTGAAGATGATGTCTGTTAGGTGGAACATTTGCATTTTCATATCCAAATTTCAAAGAGAATAACAAAAGGATATACCTGCATGTCCTTTTTGCTTTGCACATTTCATGTACTGGATAATATTAATGAAGATAGTTTAAATGAGGGCACTACAATGCAATCGTTGCATTTTATAAATGACTATTGTTGAAATTAAAATTACTACCCTCATGACCAAAGAAGTAGTAGTAGTAATTCTTTTGAGGTTGCTACTGGTCTGAAACTGATACAATTGCATACTCCGAGTTGATTCTGCTCTGCCATTAACATGTTGTGTGCTTGAAGGTTACTAAACAAAATCTTAAGGAAAACAAGGTCCATTGCCGGATTACTGAAACAGCCGATGTCTCATTATACCCTAGTGAAAATAGCCAATAAGGATAATAATTAAACATCCCAAATAAGACGATTTCAAACCAAAGATTTTCCAAATGGTATGAAGTTGTTACAATTGTACATGGGTCATTCCATATGAACTGGCAGAGGGTCCCGTGGTGACTAACTCAAATGTTGGGTTCTCTAGTTTGAGTTCATGTGGGCCTGACACATTATTGGAATTTTAAAAAATCAAACCAGTAGAACCTATTAAAATAATTTATAACCAGTCAAAAACAATTTGATGATAAATTTTACACATAAACCCCCGCCACATATTTGTCAATGAGTTTAATTTGTTTTATTTATGAATTGATATTAAGAAATACTATGAACAAAAACATTGTCTGTGATTGGTCAAATAGTAAATGTTGAATGAATTATTTAAAATGTAATATTCATGACCACTTTTCATTTGTCTACTTACAGTGTTTATGTATGTGCAACATGTCCAAATGCGTTGTCATTTCTTGGTTCAAAAGTGACCTTCACCATTTGCTTTTGCTGTAATTTTCGAACATGGATGGGTTAGGGGATTCATATTATAGTAAATATTGTGTGTGACCTGTTTTAAGGATTTGTGTTCATAGATTCTTGAAAATCCCCACTCCAAAATAAAATACTGTTCTGGTAGTCTTGTGGTCGGTGTTTGAAAATGTTGGGTTTTTTCCAATGATTGCCGCGGCAATCGTTGGAAATTTATACATAATTCACTTTTCTTGAGGACCACAACAGCATGTGCCGTTATTTCACAAGATGCTGGAGACTGTTACTCACTTACAGTCAAGTAAGGTATTTCATAATAATTCACTAGTTCTTTTTATGTTTGCAAATGGTGTATACTAAACTGATATACACCCAAAAAACAAAGCCCCCAAAAAGAAAAAGTGCTCAATAGTTTGTGAATTAGAACAAAAAGTATAAGGAGGGACTTTTTTGGATTGGGTATATTGTTAAAATAGACTTTTTTTAGAAAATTGGTGTTGGGCAATGTAACTAAAAATGACGGTAATGCCCTTGATATTAAATATTTAAAAAATGACTCATTACTTAGTTTCTGACAGAGATTGTCAATTATGGT
>JAQQFT010000404.1:0-27564 GCA_029582265.1 Zoroaster sp. YZ-2022 | reverse complement strand
TTGATGATGTTCAAAAAAGATGGGGCATTTATTTACAATTTTGGGATTTGAAGAACAACAGAAATATTACAGACCTTTGTTTTAAAAAGAACTCACAGTTTTTTGAAAAAGACTACCACAAGAAAGGTGTTAAAAATTAATTTTTTTTAAAATGTTTATTTTAAAGGTTTGTTAAGGCATTCTTCCCCCCAGAAAAAAAAATTAATCGGCAGGCCTGATGTGCACCCGGGCCCCCTTCGAAAACATTGGCCCTTTTTTTAAAAACCACCAGGCATGACATTTGTTTTTCCGGAAAAGGGAATATTCTAAAAATTTGGTTTGAATCCATTTTTTAATGTTGCACACTGAGTTGGTGCCCCCTTAATATTGCTTGGCCAGGTATCCCCAATTGTATGAAAAATTTTTAAAAATTTTCCCATTCGCCCACAAGTAACTTAAACGCTGACATATACCTAATAGTTAACTTACTTGATGCTGTTCAAATTGGGCACAACTGAACGAAAGTTTAAAAAATGTCCAACGACAAAAACCCAATTGTGAATGTTTTAAAATTTTTTTTTTAGAGTTACCACCATTTGGGCCAGGCATTTTGTTTCGGGGCGCACAAACGTTTCGCCCATCTTTCCATACATGCTATATTAATAAATGTTTTATTTTTCCTTGGTGTTAATTAACAACTTAAATTGGGGTTTAAAACAAGCCAGGCATTGCCCCATTTTTCCCAAAATTTCCAGGCCTGCATTCAAAAACGGAGTCTGAGAGACATTTTTAAATCAAAAAAGATTTCCGGGGTATTCTATTCAATTTTTATTATTTTGAATAAATTTTTGCTTTTATGATGTACCCAGTAGTAAAGCAGCTATATTCCAAAAAGGGGAGAGAAATGGAAAAAACCTTGTTTTGTGCCGAAACACTTTACACAAAAGTTAAAAAAGTTTTGAAAAACATCCTCCTGGGTATTGTCTTCCCCCGGCCCGGGATAATGTTTTGACTTGAGACGAGAGCCTTTCCAATTCCCTGTTTTGAGAATGGGGACACACAAAATTTACAATAAAATTTTCGCAGGTCCCAGACGGGTATTGCCAAACATAGTTTACGGGGACCAGCAGGGACCATTCCCGGTTGACCCCCGGAACGGATGGGAAAACAGGGGCCAAAAGACTGCCCCATCCACACAAATTTATATGGCAAAATTTTTTGAGATTGCTCACAAAAAATTTTAAAATTTAAAAAACATTAAACCATATTTGCCCCCTCAAAAGTTTATTTTTTTATTCTTTTTAAAAAAAGGGTTTTAAATTTTGCAGTTTGTCAAATTCTGTGTTTTCTTCCCTTTCCTCTTCCGGTTTTACCAAATGGGAGTCGGGGAATGCCCAAAATAATATTAAAACCAAAATTGAATTTTGAAAGCCCCCTGTTTGTAAAAAGGGTTTTCAAAGCATATTCAAATAAAATTTAGTTAATTTTTAAAATTTTTTTAAAACCAACTGTTTACAAAAAAAGGTTTTTTGGATTGTGTTGTTTACTGAAATTAAAATTTAGTTAAATCTAAATTAAAAAAATTCATCGCCCAGAATCCCCCAAGTTGATAAGCAGGGTTTGTTTTAACATTTTTTTTTTTATATTTTGTTTTATTTATTTAAAACCATTTCCCAAACAATCTGACCCAGTAAACCATGATTCTGGAGCTCAACCCAATTTAAAAAGATTTTTTTTTCAATTTTAAAAAAAGGTTTTCCCCCAAGAACATTTCTAATAGGTCAAGTAAAAAATATTGTCCCCGGTGCAAATTTTTTAAAAATTAAACCCCCCCGTTTCTTTTTTGGGACAAATTTTGAACATTTGAATTTAAAAAGTAAAAAACACACTCTTTCAAGTTGGTTTGAAACATGTTGTTATATTTTTATTTTCGGGGAAGAAATACTTATCTTAATCCGGGGGAAACATATATGAATAATTTTGGGGGTTTTTGAAAAAATTTTTATCCCCCAGAAGTAAAAAGGTGATCGGAATTGCTATTGGGACCAATCCCAAACACAAAGGAAATTTAACAGACTCAAGATCAGCCCAAAGGGCCCCAGGAAACCAACAGTTATTTACTTCTTTTTTAAAAGGTTTTCTTTTAAATTTTGGGGTTGTCCCGATTGACAGTTTTTAAACCCCAATTTTTCTTTTTTGTTTAATGGTGTCGGTCCCTTTTCCCGGGATATTATTTAGCCTTAAAAAGGGCCCTTAGGCTTTTCCCGCCCAAAATTTTTCGTTAAATTGTAAAGGAAATGTTTTCACTTTTTCCCAAATTTAAAATTGCATTCGGGAAAGTGTGATTGTCTGAGTTTGGGGACTTTTTTTCCCCGTTCCCTATGAAACAACGTAGTGTACCATGTATTCAAGATTAAATTTTTTTTGGACATTTTTGTTGAATCAATGTTTTGCTTTTAAAAAATTCCTTCCAGCGTCAAGGGCAGCTAGCTATTCCGGGCCCAGTGAGGAAAAATGGTAAGTGAAACACAACCAGTATGGGGCCCATGGCTATGTTCAGACAATGTCCCAAACTTAAAACCAAACAGTCACTTTGGGTTGCGGGGCCTATGGTCCAATCTTTTCGGGGGAATTTCCCCCTTACTTTCAGACAGGGCGGGAGTTTTATGGTTTATATTTTTTCCAGATTTTGGGTTTAAAATGGTTAATCAGGAACATGATTCTGCAAAAAGACACCCCGTATCACCCCCGGGTTCCTGTGAATGAACATGGTACATTTGAATGTGGACATTTTCTTTTGACACCGTTCAAAAACAGTCCACAGGTCATCCGTCTGAGTTAAACCGGTGTGGTCTATTTTTATTCTCCACACCCCCCATTTTAAAAAGAAAAACCCCGGGGTTTAAAAAGATAAACTCTAACCCCAGTTTTTTTGGGGTTTAAACCCGATTCGTCCAATTTTTAAAAAACGGGCCCAGACACAAAAGTTCAACCCATACAAATTCAACCGGAGATAAACCACTAGTACGGGTATCTGAATAAATTTTAAGTTAACCCAATTTTGGGACAAAACGATACCAAAAATACCCTATTCACAAATGTAGAGGTTAATTTTGTTTATAAACCCACTGTTTACAGAAAAAGGGTTCGGATCTTTTGTTTTCGTTTAATGAAATTTTTAAAACCAAAAATTTACTGTTTTTAAAACTATTTTCAAAAACCCTTCATCTGTTTAAAAATAAAACTAATTTTCAGGGTTTTAAATTCGGGTTTTTTTCATTTAGAAACCACTTCCCCCCAAGATTCGACCCAGTCAAAGGGTTTCCGGAGCTAAACCCTCAAAGGTAATTGAATGATTTTTTTTTCAATTTGAAAGCAGGATTTTTTAGCTCCAAAATCCGGTAAAATATAAAATTTTTCCCTTAATAGGGGCTAAGTCAAAAATTTTATTTTGGCAAATTTTTTAAATTTTAAAAAAACCAGAATTTTTTCTGTTGACTAATTTGAATTTAAGAAAAAAAAAAATTTTTCGTTCACTTTGTAATCTGTTTTTTTATATTTTTTAAAATTTTAATCCTGGGGATAGGCCCATTTTTGTTTTTAAATTTGATTTTTTTTTTTTGTAAACCTTTTAAAACCGTTCATCCATTGAGAATGGGGGGTTTTTTTAAAATGTTCCACCATTTTTGACAGTATCATTTCCAATATTTTAACCTTTTCCCCTCATTCTGGGACGCCTTTAATGGGGGACCCCCCAACAGCCCAGTTTTTTGCAGATTTTTTTGAAGATTTTTGACGGGTTTCCGGCCAAACAAAACAGCTTCCAGGAAATTTTTCAATTTTTCTGTCTTAGGGGTTTTCCCTTTTTACACTGGTAAATTGATTCAGGTCTCCCCAGTGTACATTTGGGCCCGGGCAGGAAAAAATGAATGCCTGGGGTCACAAAAAAAAAAACTTAAATAAAGGTGGTTGTAAAAACAAACCAAAATTTCCCCAAAATGTTTTTAAATTGTCTATAACTGATTGAGATCAAATTAGCATTATATTTCTTTTTAGTCCCTTTATTTTTTTTCACTTGGTATTTTTAAAGAATCTTCTTGATAAATATTCGAATAAATTTAAAGATTCATCAAATTACTTTGTTTTAATTTATTTTAATTTTTAAGATGAATACATTTAAATTGGGTTTTGCAGAAAAAAACATAAGCCTTTACTGGGAAAAAAAGGTTTAAAAAACCACTTTTCCCCGTTGGGTTCAACCGAACGCAATACAGCCGCCCGAATGATGACATCATCCAAAAGGCTTCATCGACAGACAAAAAAGCCCAGGGAAAGATGATTTAAACGACGGTTTTATCGACAGGGAAAAAAGCCCTCAGAATGATGATGTTACCCCAAGCTTCATTGGGAAAACAAAAACCCCCGAATGAGGAATCGACGGTTTATCAAGACAAAACAGCCGCCCGAATGATGATTTAAACGCACGGTTTCCTGGGCAGGGGCAAAAAAAGCCCCAGAATGAGACGTTATCGAAAAGTCACGACAGACAAAAAAGGCCAATGATGACGCCCTTTGCACGGTTTTTATCAAATTTGACAAACAGCCGGGGAATGATGACGCCACTTCAAAGCCATCGACAGACCACTATTTAAATTCACAACATTGTTTTAAACACCAATTATATTAAAGGGGGACAAATAAAAAATTTGCACTGCCACAGTCATTCGAACATGAGTGCCGACGAAACGCCATCATTCCGCAGTTGTTTTTCATTTGGGTTTAAAATAGCAAGGTTGAAAGTGGTATTTTTAAAATTGTTTTTCCAGTAAAAGGCTTATGTTTAAAAGACAAAATAATGTGATAGATCTTTAAAAAATTAAATAATTTAAAAAATTTAATTTTTCTTAAGGGTTTTTTGGGGAAAGGGCGCCAAAAGACGCCACCAAAGTATTTATCCTTGGGTTATTTAACCCAAACCCCCCAAAATTTTATGAAGATTTTAAATTGCAATATATGGAAAATTTAAAAAATTTTTTTGGGTGAGTCAAAATATCGTAAAAGAGTGCAAACCCATGGCATACCAAAGCCTTAATTTTAAAACTTTTTTCATCAAATAAACTTTGTAATTTTCACTCAAGCTCTGGAAACAAATTTGTCAGGGCAAAATCCTGATCTGTGGTGCATATTTTTTGGTTTTAGAATGAACTGTTTACAAATTGTAAGACAGTTTTTTCCGTAAAAACCCGTTAATTTTTTGGGCCCCGTATTGTGTTTTTTTTCTTCATTTTTTTTTCCCGGGAGGTCGAAAAAAATCCTCACTTTTTTTAAAACAGTACCCGCGATTTTTTCCCATCAAAACAAAATTCCCAGCAAAGTCAGGAAGAAGCCAACAAAAAAAAAGGGCCCCTGGGGTTTTTAAAATATTAAAAGAATGGCAAAATTAATAAACAAGGGGGGCGGAAAAACCCTTTTTAAAGTCTGGGGGATTTTAAACATTTTTGATTGGTTATCTTTTTTATTGATACAGAGGTTTGGGGATTGGGTTTCCAGTACATGATGTAGGGGAGACACGGAAGGGAACCAGGGTGAAAAGAGCCAAAAAACGCCGAAAACATTATTTTAGTGTAAAACACAAAAAAAACTTTTAAAGGTGATTACATCAAACCATTATGAGGCCCAAAATGAAACAGAAAAAGGGAAACTTTTTATTGTAAATGAATTGAGGAGTTTTATTTTTCAGTGTTACATAAAAAAAGTAACAAGGGGCATTTTTCAAGGTGTGTTGTTAGAAGGACACACAGGCACCGGGAGTTCATTAAAACATCCAAAGATGTACGCCTGTGACCGATTTCACTAAAATTCTGTAAAACAAGAAAAAAGAAACAATAAAAACGTTTTATAATCTTTTTTTGATGAGAAAACCTTTTAAAATTTGATATCTCTGATCTGTCGGGAGGTAGGGTTTTTTTTTATTTTTTTTTAAAAATCAAAAAGCACAAAACAAAGGCTGCCTGAAAATGGGGAAGATTTTAAAAAAATTGCATACATGCCCAAAAGCCCCACACACTGTGCTGTTTTTATTAATTTGGTTTTTTTAAAGTTTTTTTTTATGAACATGGGAAAAATACACCAATTGCAGCAAACTTCCAAAAACCGGGAAAAAAAAAAAAATTATCAATGTTCTGTTTTTTTTTTAACATGAAAATTTTAACATTAACTGCATCTGATGGGCCCAATCCAAGCCAAAATTTGTGGACAAGGCCCATTTTACCGTTTAAGTGGTTTTTTTGGTGCAAATTGAAAAAAAGGACCCCTTTTTTTAAGGGGTCCAGGATAAACCTTTTAAAATTTTATACCAAAATTTTGCTCGGTTTTAAATGCAAGTAAGAATATGTTCCCGAGTGCTACCAGTTAGGGTTTATTGTATCAGACATTCAGTTATCATTAAAAGGAATGTTTGTATTTTTTTTCACATGTACATTTTAACGCTGGATCCGTATTGGGTATGGTAAACCCTCTTATTAGGGGAAAAACAAAAAAAAATGCAATATGCAAAACCCCCATGGATTATTGGGGTTTGACAAAACAACCGGTTAAAACCAATTTTTATAGGATCCAAAAAAAGAATAAGCAATGATGGGTGGGAAATTAATGCATTTTTTTTTCCGGGGGAATATTTACCTTTTGAACCCTATCGAGTATCATATTAACTGTCGTTTTGCGGGTCCCCCAACACAATTTTTTAACCCAAAATTTTAAATTGTTGTCTTGAAAATAGTTTTTGATACAACCCCCTGTAGTGGTTCGGCCTTTTTTGTTGTTTTTTGGGGTATGTTGCTGCAGTACTGTCAACAGACCGGAGGGCAAGATGTTTTTTAATTTTTTTACCGGGAAAGGTTCCTGGATTTTCCCTTCTTTGACAAAAAAAATTTAAGAAAAAAAAATTTCTGTATGGTGTAGAACCCGGGCTAGTAAAAACCAAGAACCCCTGCAGAGGTTAGATTTTGAGACTTCCCGCCTTGGGCTGAAAAAACAGCTGTTTTATGTAGCCATTAAAAAAATTTTCATGTTGCAATTGAGTTTTTTATTTTTCATGTTATGGGAAAGCTTTTTAAATTTTTTATCTGTGGAAAGGGAAGAAAATTTTTTTTTAACCCCAGATCATCTGGGTAATGGGGGTGATGGGTTACAAGGCCATCCGGGAAAGGTTTTGGCTTTGGAAAAGGGATTGTTAGGGGGCCCCCTGTCAAAATTTTCAGAGCGCCGACGAGCCATAGCAAGACTGGGAAAGGCCCCGGGCAGAAAATTTATTTTTATTTTGGGCCCATCACCACGAACCCCAGACAAAGTCAAAGCCACATAATTCCTATAAACGGCGTCCGATGATTTTTGTCGGTTTGCCTATTTCTAGATTTATCCATTGTACTGCCAAATTTTGGGGGTTTAAATTTTGTTTAAAAAAGTTTGGGGTTCAGGGAACATATTGGTTGTTGTGAAAATTTAAGATTACCCGTACTGAAGTGTTTATGCTTTAATTGTTTGTTATTGGTTATAAGAGATAATGTATTATTAGCAACCATAAAGTTGGATTTACACGTAAATTTTGAAAAAATATTTTAAGAAAATTAAAATTATTAAATAAGAATATATTAATTATAACAAGAGACCGTTAAATTGCACAATTAAAGATATACATATATATATAAACAAACAAACAAACAAAAAAAAGAATACCATTTAGCAAAAGCACACATTAAACACGTATTAAAATATCACTGCACATCCCACAACCACAGATTATAAAAACCTACTGATTAAACAAACACCAGAACAAAAGAATTTTAAACCATTTGTTCGGCACGTAAGGAATCTAGCAGATCTTAATGAATATTTCATTTCACGGGTGAGGTGGTATTCCAGATCTCATTCTGTTTACAAAATATGATCTCACAATCACATTGCAGCGATGCTCAACAACGCCCGCACCGACCAGAGCTGATCAGCCAAACACCAAATACTTGTAACCATCAGCGTCGATCGGTCGACGAGCACCAGCCCGACCACCAGCACCGAGCGATGCACAGCCACCAGCCTGTCAATGTTCACATATTCCCACGTCAGACCCTGAGAGCACACCCCGCGCCTGCTTCGATCAATCCCACCATGGTCATTCACGGCCTGCCTGTGCAGCTGCAGCATGATGAGTCCCACAAACACAAGAAAGCCCCGAGTCTGTTGTTCACAATATTTTTCCACCGACCGGTTATGCCGACGACCCCGAGTACCGACGCCGAAATCCTTTCTTCAGACCGCGTCGTCCGACGGATTGGCAGAGTGAACACAACGCTGGACCCGACAACCTCGTGATCACCACCGTCAGTCCCGACAACGTCACGACAGCAGCGACCAGCGCACAGACGCGTCGTCCGACGTTTTCAGTTTCGACGAGCCGGTGATCATCCGCCTGAGCAATCCAGCAGAATGAACATTGTCGGTTCACCGCAGTCGTGAGTAATCCATTACCAGGGCGTTCAGGCTGGTCCCACATCACAACCAAATCGGCCGGGACGAAGCCCCATCTCGAGTTGCCTGTTCCAGCACACGACTGAAGACTTTGGCAGCAATAGTCAGGCTATTGGCCCGACGTCGGCACGCCACCGGAGATGCCGACCAGGCCGGCCTTCAGGACAGCTGAAAATGGTCGGTCGAGCAGCAACATGAGAGAAATGCAAGATCTACGCCGTCCGACCGTTACCCATTGACATTACCCACGTTACGATAAAACGTCTGGTGGCTGGGATTCGGCGTTCGGATGAGCGTCCAACACGCCGACAGACAGCGGCTGATGCGCACGTCATATTAAGAAGAAACGCCGTTCGACGATGACCAGTACTCACGGTCATCAGTCTTCAGAGAATCCTCTTCATCGAAGGCCCGACCGGTAACAAAGGCAGACGGATGACATCAGCGAGATTTTCGTTTGCGGTCTACAACTTCGTTATCTCGCACCATGTCAACCGATTTTATCCATCAGTGACCAGGTTTGTCATTGGTGCAACATGATCGAAACACGACCATCAATGGCTGGCGATCGATAAATAACTGGTCCGGCAGTCAGTTGCCAACAGTTCATCCGTCGATCTCGACAGTCGGATGCGGTGCCGATCTGTCACCACGGTGGTCTGCGTTCAGAGACGGGACGCTGCGGCCAGCCAGATCGATGTTCTGCTGAAGAGCGAAGTTATCGGCACCGGCGCAGATGGTCCAGACCTTATCCAAGACAGCCAGTTGGCGAGTGTTACCAACCGATTTGTCGAAACTGCGAGATTCACCCGTCATTGCCACCATCACGACGGTGCAGACAGGTCGCCATCGATGCATCACCACATCGTCGCATTGAAGCGAACCGATCTGCGGGTGAAGAGCACAACCCGCCGTTGCACATTTAGTGTCCGGGTTCAGAAAGCCAAAATCTGAATACAGAGTATCCAGACGGCAGCCGCCAGGAACCGAGCCCGCAACGCCGGGTCATCGCCACCGGGTTAGCTCACCCATGAAATATCAGCGTCGAGGTCAGCGAAACGGCCCAGCAAAATACGTACATCATAGTTGTTTAACCACGCAGTGATATGCCGAAGAATCACCACTGGCCCGCGTTGATTCGTTTAACGACGACAACGGTTATTTTATCTGCATCATATACGTGTTTTGAACAGCAATATTTCATCGATTCCAAGTGAATAACAGCAGCGGCGAAACGAGCTCGACGATTTTATTTGTAACTTCCGCTTGTCGAAAACTTCTTCCCATTCGACAATATCTCGATCATGTAATCAAATCAAAGATTAATTTATTACCCGCTTCATGTTATCAATCGAAAGTTTGGCAATGTCGCCGTCACTGTTACATTGTTTTGAACAATGTTATGTAGTATGCCGATAGCGTCAGAATAATGAACACTGAAAGACGAAATGATGTACTGAATACGCCAGACACCGTTAAACCGTTTATGAATGGCTCAAAACGGTAGAGAAACGCAGAAACAGCTCGCTCCCTGCTCGGCGCCGAATGACGCCCTCCCCATAGCCGGGCAGGAATTTGGTTTTACCCCTTATTACAGCCCATCTGCCGCGAACATCAGTGAGCAGTTATATGTAGCCCTCATCACACAGAGATATTCAGGTTTAGAATCATCTGAAAGCTATTTCACTTATTTTTTTCCAACGGTCACATGGTTGGCCCCATACCGCAGAGACCAGCGGGTCCACCTTAAAACGACAGTTTAGTTCAAATAATAATTTTTACCTGTAGCTGTTCGAATATAAATACCAGACAATACCAGTTTGATATTCAGTGCTTATCAATTTAAAGACCATCATTATTTGAACCAATTTATTTTTATTTGAAGATTGAGAAAACTCATTACAGAAAACGCATCTAACATTGCAGCGATCAACGAAGAATATTATCGGAAAGAGCGACTATTGTACAGGCAACGTTAAGACATCACTTAGCGCAGTTCAACGACAACATATCACCGACGATCATCATTCATGTTTTGCGTTGAGTTAGAGCACCAACGCCGAAACCGGTAATTTAGATTCGTTTTCCAGCAAATGGTACCGGTTTTTTCAGACTACGAACGTATCTTCAAAATAAAATAGATCTTTAACCATGGAGCCAAATGCTTTTTAAAACACTATTTACATGTTTCGGCGCACCAGCTCCGCGACAGAATCAATGATTTCAGCTGAACGAGGCTTCAGCGGTAAAATAGCATGGATTTTACGCCCGAGGTTACCGGCCCGTTTTCGTCATTGCTTCACCAGCCATCCCGTTAATTTTTCGTTCAACGTCAACGAAAGTTAATAACTTCACCGGTGTCATACCATTTAAATCACCAACACCACCAGCCCGAGTCAATGACGCGCCAGGGTAACATCGTTAACCACATTGAGTCGGCATTTCAGTATTATAGTAGTCATCGACGAAGTTTTCAGAGTTATCAATCAGATGCGTTAGTAACATCGTTGGCCTGTCGTCATATTTTCGCGCAGTTTATATAGCGGTTCATCGTCCATTCGACATATTTCACGCATCGCGAGTTTGCAAATTAACGATTAAACGCGCGCCTTGTTTTACCCACACCGACAGTCGTACGTCGCGGCCTGATCGATTCTTCGCCGCCGATCACTGAACGTCGGGACAGCATCAACGTCATTAAACCGGTGCACAGCGCCGACATTCAGCCTCCCATTGCCAGCGCTTCAAGGCTGCCCGCCAGTTTTACCGTCACGGCTATTGCACGACGACATAAACAGCCAGCTCACCGCCGCCTTTGAGCTCATTTTATCGCGTCATGTGTTTCTCGACCCTGCAGCATAAGTATCGGGAGTTGCAGGCGAGTCACTGCAGTGATTGCTCAACATTGGAAAGTCTTAGTCCAGCTCGCAGGCTGAAGAATTAACAGCACGCATGATCACATCGGTGGTGGAAGGCAGAGGGATTCACTTCCCCGTAACAAATTATTCTGTCCGTGTACATCCATGACAGTGCCCACCACCTGAAACTGTACCCCGAGATTTTCAGAACGGTCGAACAGGCGAACTTCGCCGGTCATCATGTCGCCAATCAAATGGCGGGCGGGTCGAGCAGACCCCGATCGTACGGGTCAATCATCGCCTGGTCAGGATATCTCGGCCATGAAGATTGGCGCGCACATTGAATCAGGAAAATTCAACGCTTTCTTTTGCGGCCGAATTGCGAGCGGCGCATGCGGCGGACGTCCACTTCATACGCCGGCCTTCGAGTCACCTCGACCGAACCACCTGACCGAGCGAACAGCCCGACCGTGTTCCGCCTGAGGAATACTAAACCGAGCAGTTCTTCACCACCACCAGAGGAGAAACGTCACCGTCGGCCTGACCTGCGTGACGCGATCAGTCCATCAGCCTCAGCCACTGTCAGCAACGTCAACCCACGAATAGCCCAGCATTTCGCGCATTTACAGCAGATCACCACCGACGTACCGCAGGCGTCAGGCAAACATCGTTAACCGACGAATAGTCGGTATTTTCAGTGAGTTTAATCCTTTTCACACGAGCTGTTACCGGTTTGCATGTTCAGTTTCCGCCACTTTCACCATCAACAACGTCACGAAAGGTCACCCCGCAACGACAACGTCATTCCAGCGCATCAAAGAACAGCCGACCGAAACAATGCTTCAGCCTTGTTTATGGCAACGATAAACCCGAACGGAACAGGTGATGACGAATCAGTACGCAGGCATCGCAAAAATCGATTTACCGTAAGCAGCAGTCGTTAATGAAGAAACAACATACCATCTTCACCCCACCAAGAATATCACTGCCTACTCTCCCCGCTCATCGTAAACAGATGGTGCGCTGACCGGTCACCAACACGAAATGAGGAAGATCGAAGATCATATCGTAACGTCATCAGAAATCAGTTATCATAGTCCACTGGTTTTTGACCGTTTGCTGTTCATTTGTTTACCGCTTTATGCCGAACGACAAAGTCGTATTTCGCGAGCAACACGAATGGGATCATTCACAACGTCAACCAGTCCACTGGCAACACCGTGAACAGCACGGCATCGGTTTTCGACGCTCAACACGAAAGTTTGAACTGGTTTTGCGCGCAATTACGTCGTATTTGCCGGGCGAGAACACCGAATGGCGGGGGGACGTCAACTGTTATTGGCAAATGCTCACGCACGAGAACACACATGACATCAGCCACACGAAGACGCTGGTTTTGCGCGAATGACAAAGTCAGATGGGCGAGCAACACAACGGGGAGACCAACATCAACCAACTGTTGGCAACACTGTAAACTTCTCAGCAGAACGGTTGATCGTTTACAATTACGAAGCCAGCTCACGCTTTACGGCGCCGCACGAACAGTCGAGCCACAGAAACACAATGGGACCAAACCATATTGCACACCGTGAAAGTTCAGCATTGCACCGATACATTGTTTTTGATCAGCCACCACGGCTTACGCCATGTCAACGGTTACCAGCCGGCGAGCAACAACACGTCCGTCCGTTATTGGCAATAAGCCACCGTCAGCACATTGAGCCAGATCGTCGAATTACGAGTTAGCTTATGTTGCAAATTTGCGAGCAACACACCAACAATCCGCCATTGCGTCACATCGTAGTCCGTTATTACAGAATACTGGCTTTTGATCGCCATAATATAACAGCGAGCCGCTGATGGTGTTTAACGTCAGAAGGAATAACCAGTTCATTGCGCCGTCACATCGTGAACCAAAGAGCGAGAACACATATTGCGGATTACCGTTACCATAATGAGCCAGTCATTGATGGTGCCGAACGAGCAGTTGCGCGATTTGCGCGGCTCGTTTTCTCCCCGATACACGAAAGACAGCCGACAGGCCATCGCCAGGCCTGCGGAAAGGTTCACGATCACGCCGAAACCGCCGTCGCGCCACCAGAACTGCAGACCGAGCAGCGTCAGACGTCACACGGCCGAAAATTTTCTCACCAGCCTTCAGCCATCTGTTTGCGGTGCGGGAGCATCGATACGAAAGTCAGGATGTTAGATCACTTCCGACCACGCAGCTTGTCATCACGAGAACAGTTTTGATCGCACGAAGTCTGCGGAACTGTATTTGCCGTGAATTTTAGTAACCACACAGGCCCGCCCAGGTCAGAGCCACACGCCAGTATCTCGTCAGCCCACCCGATACGTTCGCTTTTGCAGCGGTCATCGCCACGCGGTCCTCACCGGAATCTGGCAGTGGCCGCAACGAGTTCAAACCCCAGCTGCATTGGGTCTCAGGACCAGAGTCAAGGTGTAACCATGAAAACAACGTCTCAGGAGTCCCCGAGAATGACGACGATACAGATGCCGAAGAAGATGGATGATGTCGCAGCACTGAGACGCCTGACTGGTGGCGATTTCAACCAGTGAACACTCAGGCACCGTGCCCGCACTGCCCACGAGGGCCAATCCAGTCTCGCAGCAGCCTGGCGCAGCATCAGCCAGCCCATCTCGCCCAACCATCAGCCTGGCGAGCCGTCCGTTACACAAACACGGCATAGTAGGAAGCGGCGAAACCATAAAGAAACACGGGAGAACATTTCACAGACCTGCAAAATCTGTGAGGTGCCGTATTGCGCACGTCGATGGTCAGACGCACGATACCCGATCGCGCATGCAGCGCACTTTGCGCGATGCCCGCATGAGCTGTGCACACAAATGCCATCATCCGTGAGCACCACTGAGTTCAGGCACGCCGATGATTGGTGCCAGCCCGCCCAGCGTTTCGTCGCCTTCCAGAACGCCGCCCAGGCAGGTTACCGAAATTCGCACATCCGTCTTCTTCAGCAAATTATACGCCGATAGAGTTTGTTTATGCCATCCGTTCGGCACAGTCCACGATGATGAATATTTTCGATAACATATTGCCTGCCGACACACAGGAGAACGTCGCTTAATAAATGGCGAAATGAGAAAGAGCCTGACGCAGACGCCAGAATGAGGTATGACATTGCGGTCAGATGACGCCAGAAAATAGGTGATATGTACGAAAATTGATTATCTCTGAGAGCGCATATTGTAACATAGGGCCAGAATCATGCCTCTGAGTGCTTTTAGTTGGTAAACCAAATCATCATAAAAGCCACTCGCAAGGCACAGTTACTCTATTCTTTATTTCATATTTTGCTCCATCTTTATTATACCAGATAATCTTATTTAGTATTTTCATTTTACATGTCCACTTTTTTTATTTCTAAGATCACAAATTCTTTGATGTCATACCTCATTTAATATCAGCATCTTTACACGTTCCGATTCTTTTCAAGCCTTATACATTGTCCCACACGCATTTAACATACTACTCCTATTGTGTCAGCCATATCTGAAAAAAGGCTAATGTTGTATTATATCATCAAGAAAATGCCTTAATTCCATATATAGCACCATCATACATACATGTAAGTTTCTTAATACTCATCAGGTCTGGATGGCATAAAGCAAACCTCCCATACGAAGGACCCCCATGAACTTTACTGAAGAGACTGATGTACCGGAAGATTTCAGTAACCTCGCCTGGGCAGATCTTTCAACTATTCTTCTGTCAGGCAGTCTGGAAGTTACGGTGACAGAGCGGACCAAACGCTGGGTGACAGCCAATCATCAGCATGCCTGGATCAATGGATATCCCTGAGATGATGGCACGGTGGCCTTGCTTCTGTGTATGGGCATCAACAAAAGGCCACGCTACGCCATGCACTGTCCAGGTCTGAAGTTCTGCGAAGTCTTGTACTAATAACTATGTCTCGCAACTGGATTTATAATTCCCGAGATTTTTGCACGCCAACAACAGAGCTGAATGGATGATACCTCCCCGCGGACAAACTGTGTAAAGTTCTACCGCCAAGTCATTAATGTACTGCCATTGTTTTGTGGCATATATAAACCCGATTTAAACTCGCCAGATGAGACTATGATAAAGTTTGAAGGTCGAATCGGTTTAAACAGTACGCTACTTAAGTCTGCCAAGTTTTCTGATTGAATAAAGTTGATTGAACGTCTGGAAACCGCACATGTGCGTGGAAGGTGTCTACTGGTTCAGAGCCCACATCGTACCAATTTATATCCTCAATTGCTTGGCAGCAGCAAACCATCCACTAACCAGCATCTGGCAACAGTCATCGAACTACTGCAAGGACTCAAACATAAGGACATTGTTTTCATGGGACAATTGGTACACCAGTTCGGCTCGCCCACAAGCATACAGCTAGGTTTGAGCCAGAACAGCATGATACACCACCCAAGGGATTCCGGAGAGTGCAAACCCAAAGAAGTCTTGATGAAAAAAAGATGACCCGTGACTTTACACAAAAGCAGGGCAACTCATGTGTTGTTTACAGGATGCAAAAGCGGTAACCTTTTCTCTTGACTAATTATGTGACTGCATGGATACCAAATAGTCTGCAGCAACAGAAGTTCCACTGACTGTGACAATCAAAAACCTGTTCGCCGCGATTATAATAAATACATGGGTGGAAGTGATCTAGCATCGCAATCAAATAAGATTATAACACACCACCAGATCGCTGAAATGGTGGAAAAGAATTTTTGTGGCCATTCTGACATCTGTTTATGAACGCCACTGGGTCGCCTACAACCTAATTCCCAACCAGCACTTGACGAGCTGGATTTCCGCTGTGAAGGTGGTCAATGAACTTCTTTTCCACCTGAGCACAACCGAGTAAAGCACACCAATGACATCGCGGTTCTTCGAGTAGACATTATCCCGGAGAAGTGAGCCCAGCAAATGCGCAACTGTGTCGCTTATATAAAGCTGCCGGAAAACAAACCGTATGATTTGTAAACAGTGTCAAAAGCCAATGTGTGTTCTGCCATGCTTTGGAGAAGTTTCACAGTGTGATAAACATTTACTCAATGAAGTTTGATTGTGTTGTAGGTGTCCTCCACCTATTTCAATGTTGCTCACCATAAAAAATGCAACTGTGTCATTTGCAGCACTAAAGCCAAGCGGAAACAACTCGTATGATTTGTAACGGTGTCAAAGCCAATGTGTTTGCCATGTTGGAGAAGTTTCACAGTGTGTGATAAACATTTACCCAATGTGTTTGGATTGTGTTGTAGGTGTCCCCCTCCATTTTCAATGTTGTCACCCAGCAAAAAATGCAACTGTCATTTACAGCACTAAAATAATGAAACAAACTGTATGATTTGTAAACAGTGTCAAAGCCAATGTGTGTTCTGCCATGTTGAGAAGTTTCACAGTGTGTGATAAACATTTACCCAATGTAGTTTGGATTGTGTTGTAGGTGTCCCCTCCATTTCAATGTTGCTCACCCAGCAAAAATGCAACTGTGTCACTTGCAGCACTAAAGCCAAGCGGAAACAAACTCAGATGATTTGTAAACAGTGTCAAAAGCCACGTGTGTTCTGCCATGCTTTGAGAAGTTTCCAGTGTGTGATAAATATTTACCAATGTGTTTGATTGTGTTGTAGAAACCCCCCATTTCAACAAGAGTTGCTCACCCAGCAAAATGCAAATCGTGTCATTTGCAGCACTAAACAAGGAAACAAACTCGTATGATTTGTAAACAGTGTCAAAAGCCAATGTGTGTTCTGCCATGCTTGAGAAGTTTCACAGCGTGTGATAAACATTTACCCAATGTAGTTTGATTGTGTTGTAGGTGTCCCCCCATTTCTCAATGTTGCTCACCCACAAAAATGCAACTGTGTCATTTGGTAGCACTAAAGCCAAGCCGAAACAAACTCAGATGATTTGTAAACAAAGTCAAAAGTCAATGTGGTGTTCTGCTGAGAAGTTTCACAGTGCATAAACATTTACCCAATGAAGTTTGATTGTGTTGTAGGTGTCCTCTCCCCCACCATTTACCACAGTTTCACCAGCAAAATGCAACTGTGTCATTTGCAGCACTAAAGCCAAGCGTGAGACAAACCAGATGGACGAAAACAGTGTCAAAAGCCAATGTGTTCTGCTGTTGAGGAAGTTTCTTACAGTGTGTGATAAACATTTACCCAATGTAGTTTGGATTGTGTTGTAGGTGTCCCCCATTTCAATGTTGTTTTCACCCAGCAAAATGCAACTGTGTCATTTGCAGCACTAAAGTCAAGCGAAACAAACCAGAGTGATTTGTAAACAGTCAAAAACCAATGTGTTCCACATGCTTTGAGAAGTTTCATAAGAAACATTTTTGATTGTGGTCTCAGCCTTCTTCCCCATTTCAATTGTTGAAGACAGACACCAGCAACACAACATTGAAATGGGGAGGGGGGTTGGTGGTGTTAATCTAAATGGTGGGGTGGGTATGAGCACCTTTCATTTAAACTTTGACTAATACACAGTAAAATCAATTTTTGTACTATCAACATTCCTTTCAATTTGAACCTAAAATATATCACCTATTGGGGGTTTATGTAGAACTAATTCATAAAACAAAACAAGCATTTGTTTTATTGGTCAATATTTTTCTTAATAACTTGTGAGTTATTTGTTGTCATTGCAAAGAGTGCCTTCTTCATGATGTTGTTGGAGTGAGGGCGCCATACACTGAAAGTTGTTAAAAGTCTCTGTAAAGAACTGGAACATGCTATAAAAACCGGTAGCAACCAAGGTACTGATCATACATAGTCTGGTATTGAAAGGTTAAATACGCAAAGGGGAGATACTGACTGTCTGTTATTAACTTGATATTTACCTCAACGCCTCTGGTTGATGGCTCTACGGGGAAATACAGCATCGAATGTATGTAAAATATTGATCTACTATAAATACGAAAAGGGAAATACTGACATTCGGGTTACTGATTTTTACCCCAAGGGGTCTGGTTGATGGCCGGGAAATATACACCCAATGGGGAATATTAATCTGATTTTCACGCAAAGGGGGAATGAATGATTTTTATCAAATGAAAAAAGGTAAAAAACCCACTGTTTGTAATTGCTCCCCCAAAGGCCGGGGGGAATTTTTTTGGGTGGAAAAGACACCCCTCAGGTAATTCCCATTTAGCAAAAAGGTGACTCAAAGGGCCAACAAACATAAGGGGACGTCCACCGTCCCTCCCCCCCCAACAGCCACAAAAGAAAAGCTTTTAGATTTCAATTTAATATGCAAAATGTTTGGCAGATAGTATTAACCCTAAGAGGCGGGGTTATTTTGACCCTTCACAGTCGGGGAATTTTATTTTTTCCCAACCCCCCCACCATTTGGTTCGATTTTGGGCCGGCAGAGGGACCCATTGTGTTTTCTTTGTTCAAAAATTTCCAAATTTTTTTGAGGTTTTAGGTGGGGGGGGGGGGGGGTAATTTTTAAAAAAGGACAAGAGGGTTGGGGTGGAAAATTTTTGGGGGGGGTTTCCCCTCCCTATCGGTTTAACCCGCCCACACCCCCGATCTCAGCCAACAACCTGATGCCCCAAAAAAAATCAAGGCCGTGACAAAAAACGAGTACACCTCAAATTTTTACACCATGAAGGCGAGGAGGTTTGAACCAATGTTTGGGGGGTAGTCCTTTGAATGACTGAGTCCCTTCTAATTTTATATCAGCCTTTTTTGGGGTCAAAAAAACCTACGCAGGGTTTTTTTCAAATGACCCAAAACGGCGGACAGAACAAAGCTTGTTTTATGTGTCATATTGCAATTGTATTGGTGATTTTATTAAAGAATATTAAGGGCGACAACTTTGGGGGGGGAAATTTTAAACAACCCGAAAACCCGGGGCCGGGGATAAGGGAATGGGGCAATTTTGTTTAATGACTAATTTATTCTTTATTCTTGTTTTTTTCCCCCGACGTTTAATTTTCTGATGGGAAATCAAATAAAAAGGGGATTACTGACCAACACGATAATATCTCAGTTTTAGTAAAACAAACGCCCCTTTTAAATTTAATTTTATCCCGGCCCGCTTATACTTAAAAATATCGAAGGGGAAATATTGAACCACTATATAAATACGAAAAGGGGGAAAACTGACTTTTCTTAATTAACGATTTTTCCCCCCAAGGGTCTGGTTGAGGGGCTCAAGGGGAAATAACCTGAATGGGGAAATATTGAACTACTAAAATACGCAAAGGGAAATACGATATTGTTGTTAACTTTGATTTTTCCCCCAAGGGTCTGGTTGATGGCCTGGGGAAATATCATCGAAGGGGAAATATTGAACCACGAAAATGAAAAGGAAATACCCCCGACGATAGTCATCACCCGTAACGTTTTGATATTCTGCACTTTGTGCATAACTCTTAGGGTGTTTTTTAAAAGATGTATTCCTTTTTTTTTGGCCGAATAAAAATTGGGTTTAAATATTAAATTGCTTTTTTTCCGGAGAGGGGAAAAATTTTTAGCCATTTGATACATTGAACGAAAAAATTAAACCCAAAGGTTAATCCCGTTAATTAAAACGGGTAAAAAAAGGCTGGGCCACCCACCCGGGCCCCCGTGACCGTGAAGTTAAAAACCGCACGGCACGCCCCAAGTGTTTGAAAGCACTGTGCGTCATCATTGAGGAAATCCGGGCGGGTGCCCCCAACAGGATTTCGTATGAAAAAACATTTTTTTAAAAAGGGTTTATTCCAGGGTTCTTAACTTTTAAAAGACTATTTTTTTGAAGAACTTTTTAAATGAGTCAGCAAAAAAAAAACCATTCCCATTTACGGGAAAAAACAAACTAAATTCCCAATTTTAACGTTGGTCCTAACTCAACGAAAAGGCCCGTGGGAATGATGACGTCATCACGGCACTCATCGATGACGACTGTGGCGTTTTGGGGAATTTTTTTCCCTAGGATTTTTTAAAAAAATTGTGTGTAACAACGTTTTATATAATACAATAGTCATCTTTCCGATGGTTTGTTTTGCGTTCGCGAAGGAAAAGGGGTATTTTAGATTTTTTTCTATAGAAAAAAGGGTTATGTTTTTTTAAAACCAAAAATAAAAAAATTGGACAAATAAGGGAAAGATTTTTAAAAGTTGAAAAAAACTTTTTTTTCGTTAAAAGGGGAAAAACGTTTTCCTGAAATTGGTAACCTTCTCAGAAGAAGACCGGGGCAATGCATCTTTAAAGAAAAAAATTTGGGCTTTTTTGTGATAAATTCATTTTAAAATTTGGGCCCCATCGGGGTCTCCCCCTTTTTGGGCGGAACAAGTGGGGTGTGAAAGCCATAGCGTTTTTTAAAAAAGTTAATGCCCGTTTGTGCCGGAAAAAAAAATAAAATAGAAAAAAAAACAAGATGGGGTTTTAAAAAGACAAAGTATCTCATATTTGGCCATTTTTGGGGGTTTCACATTCTAATACTAAAGGATTTAAAAACCCAAAGGCGATAATTTAATAAAACTTTACCACTTTGTGTTTAAAAAAAGAATTAAACGTAAATATAAAAAAAAAATTTAAAAAATTCTCCCCTTTTAGGGGAGGCATCATTCGAAATAATTGGGGAGGGGTTATGTTTTTCTTCCTTTTTCCCCGTTTTTGGGGAGAAAATTCTATTCATAAAATTAGTTTTTGTGGTAAAAAAGAATGGATTAAATTGATCATTTTAGTTTTTAGGGGTCCCTTGATTTTTAAATTCAACATAAAAAACCCCATTGTTCTTGGAAAAAATTAATTTATTTTTTAAACCCATGACTGAATTTGAATTTACCCAAACACTTGGTTGATGGCACTGGGAAAAAATAAAGATAAAAGGGGTTTGTTACGAAAAACAGGGGCTGGGGGGATTTTTAAAAAGGCGAAGTTTAAACCCCCAAACAAGTAATTTAAATAGCAGGGTTTTTGTTTACTTTAAATTTACATGATCAGAATATTACCTTAAACAACCCCGAATATTAGGAGTTTTTTTTTCGGTAAAGTCGTGGAAGTTACAAATAAATCATCAAAATGTTTTTAACACTTTTTTAATTTATTACCAGCCAATAAGTGTGAGTTTTATTCAAAAACAGGAATATGACACTATTGTCAGATATTTGGTTTCTATAAAAAGGGCTTTTAATCATCTTTAAGCAGTGTCAAACATTTGGGGCCCATGTTGATTCTTCAATGTCATAATCACTTCATATTTAAAAACTAATATGAATGTTACGTATTTTATTTGATTTAAATTTTCAATTTTCAAATTATCTATTTTTTAGCCTTTAAATGATATAACCAGGGAAGGGCTAACCCCCTAACGGGGGTGGCGGTTTTTGCTGTTAAAAGAAACTCGCCCCAAAGCGGCTGCAAAATCGAGGATGAATCACAAAGCAGTAGGGTTTAATTCGACCACGGCACCTAAAACAGTTTTCATGTTTTTTAAGGTGTATATCCCACCACCAGATGCAAAATATTCAAGGGTGACTTTTTGATCAATTGCATCGATAACTTTTTTTCGTACACCCTTTGGTGTAAATTGAGGGTGATTTTAACCCAACTAAAAATTCTTTTCCCAGATCTCAAAAACAAAAAAAGGGAAAAACCCCACCCCCAAAAGAAACTTGGAAAAGATCTGCTTTCACCATAGATAAACCATCGACCCCCAACGGGACATCCGATCATTTAGGTACATTTTGCCATCAGGCCCCGTTTTAGACACCGATACACCGTGGACAAACCATGTAGGGGTCGTCGAAAAAAGGGCTGTTTTTAAACATTATGGGGATCAGGGGGGATGAATTTTTAACGCAAAACCCCAGGACCTTTTATGTTTTATCAGTCCACTATAAAACGATTTTTCTTTTCCTCTGGTCGTCACCCACACACCAATGAAAAACCTTGGGTCATGATGCGTTAAACCGTGGAGACCAGCGGGGAGGTTTAAACAGCCCTGGAAAATTCCAACAAGGTGAACGTCTCACGTCTGGGCCAAATTTTCCGTCCGTTGTTTTTGGGAGAAGAGTTCCTCAAAGGACTGGGAAAAACATAAAATTAATGGGTCATCATCAGGGGGGGAGTATTACAGGGTCTGCTAATTTTGGGACTGAGGGCGACCACAATTACTTGTGACAAATAAAGACTTTTTGTATCTGTCAGCAGTGAACTGCCTCGTTTGGATGACGCTCACCCAATTTTCCCAACAAGACCCTGTCCCAGATGATTTTTAAAGCATTGATACAAAAAAAAGGCCCTGAAAGATCAAGTAAAAGGCAACAGGGTCGGAGGATCCCCGGGGGATCTTCGATTTCTCCTTTTGTCTCCATTGACTGCCCCAAAACGCTCTGGAGAGAAGGGGTTTCCAACCAGCTGGAAAAACCCAGAATTTATCCCCTGCCCAAAAAGCATCCTCCGAGGGTAGATGGGGCATCAAACCCAAACCCGACCCCCCCTTTTGCCAAAGTCTTGAGTCCATTTTTTAATTTAACTCGTTAGACAAAAAAGTCCCAACCGTTTGACGTTTTGTGGGGAAATACCAAAAACGCCCCTTTTAAAAGGTTTACCAAACAAGGGACTGATCAGACCGGGTTTTTTTCAGTTCTGCTTGGTTCCCAAGGTTTTAACCCCTCAACCACCACATCCTCATCCCAAAAATGGAAAAAATCGGACGGACATCTGGCGCTGGATCGCTTTTCTGTTAGATAGGTCCCAAAGTAAAAGGGGGGATCAGTGATGTGGGGTTTGATATCCCAAGGGGGTGTCCAAAGGCATTGTGGGGCCAAAAACTTCCCAGTCCAAAAATTTTCCCTTTCCACTCCCGCCCTCACAAATACGTGGGGATAACCATCTTTGAGATCCAAAAAAAAGGTTCCGTCAGTATAGGTCTGTCAAAAATCGGTTTGGGAGGGAAATGATATGAAGATTAACGCCCAAAAAACTAAAATGCTTATATGTTTTTTTGGGGTCACTTATGCCAAGAAATTCCCAAAAATTCAGATGAAAAAACCCCCAGAAGAGTTAGTCAAGCAAAGGGACTTTAAAAACTCTCCTGATCTGACATGGAATGCCCATTTGGGCTTATTAACTAAGGCAGTAAAAAATACATGTTGTATCCTCAAACGTGCTGGGAAGATCAAGGTGACCAACAATTTATAAATCGGGATCAGCCTGTTCTAACTCCAAAATGTGGGGAATAGTTTTCTAAGTATTTAGTGATAAAATTTAAAATTTCCAAAAAAAATCAAAACAATTTACCCAGGCCTGGGAGGGGTTTCTGTCTATGTTAATGCAACCATAATGAGACGAACGATTTATGTAAGTCAATTTTTGTAAACTTAAGAATAAGGGTCAAAACACCACCTCCCCCGTGAAATGAAATATTTAATTTGATTGCCCCTGAATTCCCTTGCCCCTTTTAAAAATAGGTTTAAACTTTTTTCCCGTGTTTTTTTAATCATGGTTTTTTTTTAATCTGGTTTGGGATTGAGGATAATATTTTTAAAACTTTTTAAAATTTAAATTTTTTTTGAAGTGATATATTTTTTTTTTTTTTTTTGTTTGTTTTTTATATTAATTTTTTTTGTGAATTTGTGGTCTCTTTTTTATAATTAATTTTCAAAAAGTTTAATAATTTTTTTTCTTAAAATATGTATTTTTTAAAAATTTAATGTAAAATCCAACTTTTTTTGGGTTAAAAAAATACATTATCTCTTATTCAACCCAAAAACAAACAGTACAAAGTAAACCTTCAGTAAAACGGGGTGATGTTAAATTTTCAAAACCAATATGCCACTACTGCCAACCCAAAAAAAACAAATTAACCCAAAAATTTTTAGATGGGGTGGAAACCCCCAAATAAGGATACGCCAGAAACTCCCGGACGCCGTTTATGGGGAATTTTGGTGTGACTTTTTCTGGGGGTTTGATGGTCCCCAAAAAAAGAAATTTTCTGACACAGGCCGTTCCAATTCTGGCTTTGGGTACGCAGGGATCTGTGTGTTGAAAGGGCCCTCAACCCTTTTCCAACGGATAGCCGTTTATTCGGATGGTTTTGTAAAACCATCACCAATTATCAACCCCCGATCTGGGGGTTCCCGAAAACTCTTCTTCCACAGATACAAAAAATTAAAAGCCCATAAAAGAAAATAACAAACCAATTAGCAACAAAATATTTTAATGGTACAAAAAAAAACGTTCCCAGTCCCGGGTTCTAAAATAACCCGAGGGGGTTTGGTGGTCTTTCCCCTTCGGGATATCTAAACCCCCAAAAAATTTTTTTTTTTTGAGGATTTATTTTGTCAAAAGAAGTAAACCAGAACATTCCAAAAAAATTTTAAAAAAATTTTAAAAAAAAACCCTCTTGTCCCGTCTGGGCATCCAACAAATCAAAAAGAGAAGGGCTTGAACCACTACAGGGTGTTCAAAGCTATCCTTTCAAAAACAAAAATTTTGCAATTTGGAAAAATTGTTCTGACCCCAACAAAAAGACAGTTAATATGATCTGATATGGTAACAAAATAAAATTTAAATTAAAATTGTATAAATTTACCATCCCATTGCTTATTCTTTTTTTTGGTCCCATACAAAAGTGGCTTAACCCCGGGTTTGTTTTTTTTCAACCCACATAATTTGAGGTTTGCTATTGTTTTGATTTAAAACCAATTAAGAGGGTTTCCCTATCAGGACAGCGATAAATTTTAAGTGAAATAAAAAACAAATTCCTTTTAAACTGAATGTCTGACAATCAACCTAACTGGTAGCACTATAACATATTCATTCTTGCAGTTAACCGACATAATTTAAAGCTATAAAAAATTAAAGTTTTATACTGGGTCCCTAAAAAAAAACAGAAAAATTTCAATTAATGTTACCCCAGAAAAAACTTTAAGAAACAAAAGGGGAAAACTGTCCCAAATTTAACCTTGATTAGGGCTGATCGACAGTTAATGTTAAAGAATTATGTTAAAGAAAAAAAAGAACATTGATAATTGTCTTTTTTTTTCCCCAGGTTTGGGTTGCTGCAATCATGTATCTTTCCGTTACATCAAAAAAAAAAAATACCAATTAAAAATAAAAAACACAGGGGTGGGGGATTTGAAAGTATGCAATTTAATTTAATCTTCCCCCCTTTTTAGGGAGCCTTTTTCTTTCATTTGGTTTTAAAAAAAAAAAATACTTTTTTACCTCATCGACAGTGAGATATCAAATTTTGAAGGTTTTCCATCAAAAAAATTTAAACCAACGTTTTATTGTTTCTGCCGTTTGTGCTCGCTTTTCAAAATTTTTGTGAAACGCACAGACGACATCAACGATTTAAAATTAATGAACCAAAAGTGCCAGGCAAACATCTCAACAAACACCTTTAAAATGCACATTTTACTTTTTGTAATATGATAAACTAAAACCTCAATTTTTTAAAAATAAAAAATTCCTTTTTGTTTCATTTTGGGCTCATAATTAGATGTAACGTTAAAGTTTAAAGTGCACAACTAATGTTTTGAAGGATTTTTAAAAAACGTTTCATCACTGGTTCCCTTACGGTCATGCCACATCATGTCGGTATCCTGGTTTCCTCAAAATCAATATTAAGATAACCAATGCCGACAAGTTTCAAAAGTCCCCCCCAGACTTTAAAGTGTTCCCCCCCTTTTTTTATTCCGTTTAGTATTTCTTTGTCGTTTTAAAAGGGCTTTTTTTTGACATGACTTTTCTTGGGAAATGTCCAGTCGGGGGAAAATCCGGTTAAAAAGGAGGATGCTTTTTGACCGCAGGAAAAAAAAGAAAACAAATAGGGCAAAATTAAAAAAGCACCCAGGCAAAACTGTCTTAAATTTTTGAAAAGTTCATTCGAATACAAAAATTTTTTGCCCAAGATCAGAAGTTGAGTGAAAAAACAAAGATATTTGATAAGAAATAAGTTTTTAAATTCTTTTGGATATGAGTTTTCCCCATTTACGATATTGTTGAATCATCCAAAATTTTTTTTACGAATATTGCAATGTAATCTTCATAAAATTTTTGGTTTAAATTTCAGGGTGAATATATGGTGAACGGGCGTCACTAATATTCATCCTTGGGGTTTTTTAAATTTTTTTATTTTTTTAAAGATCATCAATTTTTTGTCAATTTAAAATGCTTTTTTTGGAGAAAACGAATTTTAACTTTTAACCGCTCTGAACCGAATGCAAAAAAAAATGCCGGAATGATGACATCGTACGGCACTCATTGATGACGTTGGGGAAAATTTTATTTTCCTTTAAATAATTATATGTAAAAAGTTGTTAAATAATACAATAGTTCAATCGTGAATTTTGATGACGTCATCATTCCGAATGTTTTCAATTAGAAGCCGCGATGACGTCATCATTGTGACGGGTGTTTTTCAATCGATGAAGCCTACGGGCGTCATCATCGCGGTGTTTTTTCAATCAATGAAGTTAGTGACGCATCATTGTAGGCTGTTTTGTCAATCGATGGTGTATGATGGTCACCCTTTACGGCGTTTTTTTTTAACGATGAAGCCGAGATAACTCATCATTCTACGGCTGTTTGTTAATCGTAAAGGACGATGCTCCAGGGGCTGTTTTTTCAAGGCTGTACGATACGCATCAGGGCGGCTGTTTTTTCAATCGATGAAGGTGGACGTCACCTGACGGCTGTTTGTCAATCGAAGCGCGTCATCATTATTCGCGGTGTTTTTTTCCAACGTAAGCCGTACGATGACGTTCATTCTGAGGTGTTTGTCTAATCTGCGACATCGCATCATTGTGACGGGTTTTTTCAATCGATGGTGAGATGACGTCATCATTCTGACGGCGTTTTGTCTAACGATGAAGCCGTCGAAACATCATTCGACGGTGTTTTTTAACGTGGGTTTTCGATGACGCATCATTCGACGGTGTTTTTCTAATCGAAGCCGATGACGTCATTTGGACGGTGTTTTTTCAATGATGAGTGATGATGAGCATATTTTACGGCTGTTTTGTCAATCGAGAAGCGACGATAATCATCTTTGTGGGGTTTTTCAATCGATGAAGCCACGATAAAAATAATAATAATAATAAAAAGATTTAGGGGGCAAATACTCGCTGGGCGCCGGGGAAACAAAGATCGAATAAAAAAAATAAAAGATAACATAGGAAAAAAAATTTTACTGGGAAAACATACCCACAATGGAATTACA
>JAQQFT010000403.1:0-27636 GCA_029582265.1 Zoroaster sp. YZ-2022 | reverse complement strand
TCAGTTTGCGAAAAATAAATTATATAAAAAGCTAAAAACACGATGAGAATACAGGTTTTAACGTTGAGTAAACTCAACACGATTGAAAACCACGTTAGTAAAATAGCCATCGAAGACAGTTTACATCAATCAAGAAGAATTTGTACTCTCGTATGCGAAGAGCGAGAAAAATATTATAAAATGAAGAAAAAATCCGTAATGTACTCGTTAAACCGAAACGAGTTTGCCGACAACTATACCAGAGAGTTAAAACTGCCGATGTAAATGTGAAAAGAAAAAAATTCTTATAGAAAAACTTGAGTTTAAAAGTAGCTTTGGCGGTAAATAAATTATTATAATCAAAAACACGCTTCGCGAGTGGCGGGCGATATACTTCGTTCGATAGACCACCGCCGTATAATTATAATTTATAATCCATAAAGAAATTTCTTTCCAACAATTCTTTCATCGCTTCAATTTTAATATTTTCATTTATTACAATCTCTTTAAGCTCTCTTAACTTTCGATAAATATTTCGTTGTCATCTGTATTATTAAACAAGATAATATTTTTTACTTTTTCAATTTTTAATTTGTCACTTTTTAACTAACTTTTTAAAACCAGCGGTATCACTCATGTAAACCGGAGTAACATCTAATATATTTTTGACGTCATCATACTTTCATGACGTCACGACCCTAAGAAATTCCCTAAAATATCATTTAATAGTAGGTGAGCCAGAACCCCATCTGACGCTGGGTGCTTTGGGGGAGTTAGGAGGGTGTTTGGCGGGGCAGGGGATTGGAGGGTAATTTTACGTTTGGAAACAACATCTGAGAAAAGACTGAGGCAGATGGTGAGTTTAGATGTTGAGGAAGTTGAAGGGTGGAGGGCGAGGGGATATGGGAGGCGAAGGGATATGGGAGGCAGAGGGATATGGGAGGTGAGGGGATATGGGAGGAGAAGGAATATGGGAAGTAGATGGCCTTGTGAGGTGGGAGAGGTTGGGATGGTGAGGAGGGGTGGACAGAGGTAGAAGAGTGGTAGAGTTTGGTTATGTGTGCCGGGTTTGGCGGTGGGATCGTGCGTTTGTGCGTTTTAGCAGAGTGTTTAGGATCGAATTTCTTATTGCAAAGACTGGGTGGGTTGAGGAGAATTGAGTCATTTGTCTTGTCAGGGCCTACTCTTCTCACTGACGAGAAATATGCCCCAGTCCCGCCACAATTGAAACATTTAACAGTAGATTCAGTAGTGATGTATACATGGTGGTTTCTCCCCGAGTGCTGAAAAGTTATGGCACTCTCGAGGGTGTGACTGATCTGGGGCATAATCACATGAACCTGCCTTCTGAAAAGAAGAATGTGGGATTTTTATATATTTTTTACTAGCCAGGGTAGAGGCTTTACCTGAGAGAGACGACTTTACAGAAAGGTGATAGCTGGTGTACGAGAACATGGTCAGGTATTTCTGTGTATACGTTGCTAAGTATTAGGCACGTACAGTAGGCTGAATAGGGGTGCATCAACTGGAGGTAGGAGCCCTTGTATGAAAAACCAGTTTGTACAGCGTTAAGGGCTGCCTGCCTCGAGCCAAGTAGACTGCAACCCGGCCATGGGAGATACGTGATGCCGAGTGGATGTTTGCCGAAGCCAGTGTATCCGTCATGGCGTCAATGTATGCGATGTGGACGGACACACAACATCGGAATGTAACACACTGTTCCTATCGGGACGCAGCCGACAGGAACAATGGGATCAGTGGGTGCATTGCGGCCGGGTGCAGTCATCCTGACCCAGCCTTTTGTGTTTGTTGTGCTTGGCTGGCCTGGTGGCAGCCAACCGGGTCCTAAAACTATACAGAAACGAGTGATTTTACCTAAATAAATACGAAATTGATGATAAACCCGACAATATGAGGGGACCTATAGTAACCTATGAGTAATAAGTAAGCAAAAGTATAAAAACTGTTACCATCAGGGATAAGAGGTCAGTGAAGTTTATTTTGAATTAAATTATTAACCAAAAAGCACAGAAGAGCTTACAAAGAGATTTCAATAATGAGCAAAATTAACGAGGGTGAACCTTTAAATAATAATACAAAAATTTCTTAAAAGAAAGAGATGAATGGCGGATTAGAACAGCCATGTGAACTCCCCAAAGTAACGATGGTGAAAAGAGCATTGTTTATTGACCATTTTGTTTTTAAAAGTAACAGTGTTATGAGAAAGTTTATAGAAATTGTATTCAAGAAGGATTCTGTTTGCAGGAGAAAACGCCAGATTATTAAAGGATCAGTGTAACGAGAGGTGCGATAAAGGGTATATATACATACTACAGCTGACGATGAGGTATTGGCCAGCCTCGCAGCCTCCTTACTGCGGCGCCTGGCGTGTAGAATTAGTGCTGATGGATGTTAAAGTTCAGTTAGAAGATCCAGGAAGCATTGAACAGATGAGGCTATGAAGTAAGTTGAGGGCTGGTTGAATAGAAGGACGGGTGATGAACATGTGCCAGATCATTGCCTCTCACCGCACCATCCACAAGAGGAAGAGATATCAGGGTTGAGGGTGTTGAAGGACTGGTAGAGATGGAATGATGTTATGCGTGAGTTTAAAGTGCATATCCCCTGTTTGCTTTGTGGTAGGAAGTTCTGCAATTTGTTTCCACTGTATTTCATTGTCTTTGTCGAGGAAGCCTTGCAGGTGCAGAAAGTGATGGTGTAGTCTGGCGAATGAGTTCACAGTAGGTCTTAAGAAAGGCGTAGATTAATTTGGATGGTACGGAGAAGTCCTTTGGTGTTTGGTGAAATCTTGATGTTTAAAGGGCAGATCTGGCTGGTGACAGGTGCAAGAAGAATAGCGGGAGCGTGAATAAAACAACACGAGTTGAAGAACAGAGAAACATGCCGGACGAGAACAGAGTGCAGACGTTGAAGATCGGAGTTGAGAAGGCGGCGGGAGAGTGGGCGTGCTCTTGGTGTTTCTTGAGAAAGGTCGTCGACCACGATCCATCCTCCGGTGGTGGGGTTGATGACGTGGCGCACTGTTTATTCCGCACTAGGGGCCGGGCGAAGAACAGCGACTTAGCAGATGCCTCATCGTCAGCTGCAAGACTAAGAATAGAACTGTTAATGGGGAGGTTGAACCTGGCTGAGACAGTGTGTGTTGTTACAGTTGAGCTCCGGTAGCCATCCAAGCACGCATTACTTCAGTATAATATTCAGGGAGAGCAGAAAAAACAATTTAGTTTAGTTTGGTAAAGAAAAGATGATAGTCTAAATTTAACTTTTTGATAATTATGGAGATGGTGTTTGAAAAGAGGAAGGCGGGATGCGAGGAATTTTGTAAGAAGCGTTGGATTTGGAGTGAAACGAAGGGTGAAGACGCGTGGCAGGCAGGCAAGGCCGGAGTCCCCCTCTGTCAATTTTTGAAAAAGAGTTTCTTTTTAAAGGTGGTTTTTTGTGGGCCAGACGAAATCGATGAGCATTTCCTGGAGTTCACTTAGTACAGAGAGGAGGTTGCAATTGTGGCCAAACGGTGGAAAATTTTGGAGGCGTGGCCGCTGATTATTGCCACATGTATGCGACCTTTAAAGGAGAGAGCAGAGAGAGAGTTTTCCGAGAGTTTAAGGTTTAGAGAGTTTTCTTTACATTTAGCCCAATTTTGTTTTCATATGTGTATGTATTTCCTAAAGTGAACTCAAGAAACGGTAACCTCGCTGTTCCATTGGAAATCGAGGGGCCTGTCATTCGTCCGACCACGATCCTACCCATAACCCTGGGACTTTTATAGTTTAGACGAGCAGCAGAGGCGCGACCGAAAAGGCTGTACGCCTTTTCAGTCGCGCTGAAACCCACATCGGAGGCAAGTGACAAAGACCTCGTTATATCTTGATCCGCGTACGCCGACACGCAAGCAGAAAGTGCATCCGTATCAGGAGCAAAATGCTATTTTTATTTAATTCAGATCGTATTAAATTATTGAGGAAGGGACAATAGCGATAGAAAAAGCAGTCCCGAGAGCGGGCATCCCTGATGAATGGTCCCTTCTCGAGAGGGAAGGGCAGTCAGGAACCTGACAGACTTTAATGAGGCCTCTCAGGAACCGCTGTATAGTAGAAGAATATGGCGCAGAAAACGCTCCCCAAAGCCTCCCACGGCCCTCATTGTTCCGAAAAGGTAGTCGTGGTCAACGTTGTCGAAAGCTTTTCTTGGTCTAAGTTGAAATTAGAGTAGGAAATAATGTCAGCGAATGTGAGAAAAAATGTTACTGCAAAATGGATCCTTTCCAGAACATGCAGTAAGTTTGATCTTGTTTTATAATGATGCTGCCGTGAACACACTTGTTTCAACCTGCCAAGCGAGCAGCTTGGCGTAGATTTTGTAGTCGGAGTTGAGAAGCGAGATCGGACGCCAGTTTGCAATATTGGATAGGAACCTCCCTTTTTCGGGATAGAGTGATGACAGCACACGGGAGAAAAGAACGAGGAAGAGAACCAGAAGTGAATGAAGAATTCAGTAAACTTATCGAGATAGTAATTTTTTAGAATGGGCCAGAAAACTTGGAAAAATTCAGAGGTGAGTCCGTCTAGGCCGGGGTTTTGTTTTTATGCCAAGCTGCTTCGACGGCGAGATCTAGTTATCAAGAGAAAGAGGACAATCGAGGTCCTCCACCTCTTGAGTTTCAAGTCTATGGAGGCCCTCAGTGATTTCATTAGCATAATGCGCTCTCGTCAGTCGGGACACGTGCATAACGTTTTTCATAAAAGTTTTGTATGTGTGTTTTAATTTCAGTGGGGTTTTCTGTAATTTGGACGGATTCAAGGACATTATATGCGAAAAGGATTTAGAAATAGGAGGTGTGATTTTTCGAGAGATTGAAGAAATAAGAAGAGCACGTGTCAAGCTTCATTGAGGTGTTGAAAACGCGATCTGACGTGAGAGCAGCCCTTGAGCCCGATTTTTAAAAGCAAGTTTAGTTAATTTTCTTTGCTCTTTGATGACCTCTTTAGTTTGAGGCGTGAGGTCTGGCGCGTGACTGTAAATCGTCTATAATTAAGTTCAATTTGTGAAGAGTTTCGCGTTTTTCTTCCGCGCAATTTTGCGGCTATAAATTTATGAAATGGACAGGGTGAAATGTACAGGGTTATAGAGAATTCGTGGTGGGATCACCAAAATCCCACCACGAATTCAGAGAAGAAGAAGGAAAGAGTATTTATGGGTTTGCACATGATTCAGGAACCAGAAGGAACGTATATAATTTCTAAGTAATTTTTGTCAGAAAGGGTGTATTATTGAAGTGCCAGTAGGCAGCTGCCATTCTCTGTTGAGCGGTGAGGGGAGTTTGATAGAGAGAGAAACGGCAGAATGATCGGAGAGGGAACAGGGTGTAATTTACAGTGTGTGATAGAAGGGTAAGAAAGTCCGGAGTGAGAGTAAAACGGTCAGGAGTCTAGCTTTAGATGAGCCAGACCTCAGAAGACGGATTGTTCTTGAAATGCCAAGTAAATTTTGTTGACTAGTGAAGTTGAGTCCGCGCCAGACATCACGCAAGGACAGTGCGCAGTCTACTGCATCTTTGAGGAGCCATGCGGAAATGTTGTTTCTACGCTCGATCGGCGCACGCGAGACGATCTAGGAAGCAGGGTTATCCGTACAGTTAGAAGTCGCCTCCCGATGACGATGACACCGTCACTGTCACGCTGATCGCCAATGATCGCGAAAGAAAGTGTTGATTTTAGGGCAAGTTTATCATCTTGGGGGATTAAAGAATTGTACAGGTGGAAAAAAAAAAAGCGTTATTGTGGACAATTTTTTTTGTATACAGGATGTGACCATCGGATATATAATTTCAGAAAGTAAAAATATCAATCACAAACTACAACGCATCCTCCGACAAGCAGGCATCAATGTGTTCCACTCAGCCCCAGCATAACTCAAGGACTTCCTACATACCCACAAGGACAAACCGGACCCAGCAACAGAGCGGGGAGTCTACCGGATCCCCTGTGAGGTGCGGTAAAGGCAGTGTACATCGGCGAAACAAAACGCAACCTCCCCATCAGGATTGAAGGAACGCACCGAGCACCACGGCCGCAGAGGACATTCTGAGAGAAGTCCGCCATCGTCGGCACTCTCGCATCAAGGCGACCACCAAATCGACTGGCAGGCAGCCCAACTCATCACACCCATCGACGCATGGCACCCCATGACGTGCATCAGAGAGGGCCATCGAGGATCGTCAAACACGACACTGTGCCTTACAGGACATCGGCTCTTTCTTCATCAGCGACATTTGGCGACCGGTATACTACAGACTGAGAGCGATCTTTCTATATCCAAAGGTCCATGCGCAATCCACCCCAGACTGAGGGATCCCTATATCCTAGGTCAACCACCACTCCTTCCCTGTGCTTGTTAACAACTGATTCAGTTCAGTGAGCACACCTGCTCCTCTCCCTGCAACCCCTAGGGATCCTAGTCTCATAGTCTCACAGTTTCCTGCCTGCGGCGCCCTTAAACAACGAACTAATCCTCCAGCATCCACATTCATCTGGGATGATCCTCCAACCTGCAGTCTACTCTAAGCAACAGCAGCATTTTCCAGAGTTCAGGCATTCTCCTGAGGACGATCAGAGCATACTTGATCGAAACGTCGAGTTGTACCCCCAGTGTCTTTTCAGGAACTAATTACTACTCAATTGAGATTCACATGGGTGTCACCGCAAATTAGTCTTACTTTTATCAATCGTTTTGTTTTTATAAGGGTGCAGTGATTCCGGATCCAGTAATTGGGGCTTGGGGCGCAGATGGGAGTGTAGGGACCCATATATTTCCAAAGTGGACTATTTTCGGTTAAATGATAAGTTTCTTGAAGAAAAAAATTATATCAGGGAGCTATTACAGTGCAAATCGGGAAATATAAGTGTGGATGGAGGCATTTTTTAGGGCAGAACTGCAACCTTCCCTGTGTTTAGGGAAAAGGAGTGACAGATGTCATCGCAAAGTGAAAAGAAAGGAAAGCAAAAGTATCCATTGAGAAAGTTTAAAGTTGTAAAGTTATTTGTCTAAAAGTTCGTATGAGTTTCAGGAGGTCTCTTGCCAAGGCAATCTTTTAGTGAGGTTGGGGGTGGTTCGGTAAGCGGTTGTTTGAGTTGTTTGACAAGGCTAGGGATGATGATGGACGTGAAATCACAGATTTCTTGCTTCAATTATGGCGGGTTTCTTTTGGATCTTTACAGCAGATAGGAAACGCCTTTGCAGTTCTGGGCGCAGGAGGAGAAATTGCACTTGCAGGAGCGGTGCAAGACCCTCGAGGGCGTAGGTCGTCACGCCTGAGACTTCCAAGCATGTCTGTGTCAGTGTCCTGGTCAGTAGTCTGGGATAAAGGTATTGGAGGGTGGAGGATATATGTCTTGAGGTGGTGTTGGGGGTGGAGGTCGTAGGTTTGGAAGTGTAGTAGGAGTAGACCTTTTAAGGGAGTGGATGGGGTGAATGTTTTGGGTTCGTGGGGGGGTGTCGAGGATGGAGGTGTGAGGTGTGGTGCAGGGGTGGCAGGGGTTTCGTACTGGAGTGAGCGGGTGAGAGATTTGGGGTAGGGGTGGCGGGGATTCGGGAAGGGGTGGCGAGGGATTCGGGAAGGGTGGGCGGGTATACGGGCAGGAAGCTGGGAGGGGTACAGGGCAGGGAGGCGGGTTTCAGGCAGGAGTAGTGGGTTTGGGGTTGGGGGTCTTGGGGTCGGTGGGACTTTGGGCTCCAAATGGTGCGTTTGGGGTCCCGGTGGGTTTGGGGTCGGTGGGCTTAGGGGTTAACAGCCTGGGCTTGGGGGTCCAAAATGGGCTTAGGGTCAGATGGGTGCCATTTAGGGTCAGGAGGGTTTGGGGTCGGAGGGTTTGGGGGGTCCAGAGGGTTTGGGGTCGGAGTGGTTTGGGGTCCGGAGGTTTTGGGGTCGGAGGGAGTTTGGGTCGGAGGGTTTGGGGTCAAAGGGTTTGGGGTTGGGAGGGTTTGGGGTGGGAGGGTACACTGGGGTTGAAACAGGATTGGAAGGCGTTTGGGTGGGAGTGGAGGGCTCAACTGAACATGAGGTTCTTCTGACCTCGCTTCCCGGAAGAGTTTCCTTGGGGGGGGGTAAGGGGATTGGAGGAGAGTGAATTTGTTGGAGAGGTCAGAGGTGTTGGGGAGGTGTTAATTTCCTTTTGTACTGCAGTCAAGAGAAGGTGCGGGCGGGACGAGGGGCGTACCCCATGATATGATTAGAAGGATTGATGGGCGAGGTGAGGAGGGGTTACGTCTCCCGCGAGGAGACGCCTCGAGCAGAGGACCACAAAGGGGTTGCGGTTGCAGGTTCGAGGCAGGCCGGTGATGCCACTCGGATCCGCCGTCGCCGGTGGAAGCTCGACCGGGCAACACTTTCACTACCAAGGGGTCGCTCCCCGAGGAAGCGCGTTATCGGGTATCAGACAGGGCAGACAAATTAGTGGGGACAGGTTTGGATTGTTTGGGAGGGTGTTTGGGATCAGACTTCTACCATGAATGTAGAAACTGGACGTGGATTTAGTGAGAGTTGTTGTCGTTGTCGTTGTTGTCATTAGTCGGGTTTCCTTCCCCTGCATAATGTAGAACGCGCGACTGTGGCTGAAGTCCTACAATACACGAAACACCGGGTGGATTCTGTTGAAATGAAAACCCTGGGTAGTTTTCGCCATGGCGTATGTGTAAAACAGTAGTATGTCAGATGGGGGTCCTAGCGCACCTTTACACTAAAAACGATATTTGAAAAAATCGTTTTAGGGTACTTTCCTAAATAGGCATATCATTTTTTTAAAGGGTCGTGGACGTCATGAAAGTATTGGATGACGTCACGAATGTTACTCCTCATGGTTTTAAGCGGTATTACCGCTGGCTTTTAAAAGATGCTTAAAAACCGACCAAATTAAAAAAAAAAAAAAAAAAATATTATCTAGTTTAATAATAAAGATGACGACTAAATATTTATCGAAATGGACATGCCAGGGTTAAAAAAGTTTTGCGCCCGGTTAACACATTGGCCGAATAATTCTCGTGCGGACAACAAAAAAAAAGTTGATAAACGTAGTTATTATGCAACGCGGTGAAAAATATTTGCAACGACAAAAGAGCAAAAACCATTATACAAATTAAATCGGTTAGAATTGACAACGCTTCGCGCAAGGGATGAAAAATATGCGTAATCTATCGAGCCGCGGCTCGGTAAAAGGTCAATTGATTAAAATTTCGTAAACGCTATTAAAAGGTTTCAGGGTAGCGAAGAAGAGTTGAGGTTTTAATCCACCGATCGATGGTTGTAGTTATTGTTAGGCGAACAAAGAATGGTGGTTCGTTGAATCACAGCAAAGGAAAAGATTTCCAAAACATATTGTTACGGCCAAGGCGGCAAAACCAAAGATTGTTAAAAGTTACAAGTCGATTTGAGATTTTAAATCATTTAAGTTTATGATATATTTATCGAATTAAATTATTTAAAGAAGAAAACTGAGACGGTGAGGTCGATGAAGCCGAGCCAAGTTTCTACAATAATAAACAAATTGTTTTATTGAATTTAAACACATATACTGAAAAATACGCGCTCGATAGCGCTTGTTCGCAAAATTGCTGGAAGCTTAGAAAATATATACGCGAGAAGAAGGTAGTGGATGGATAATTGATCGCGTCGTTGAAATGAACGTTAAGAATTAGGATTATCCGTATCAGCCTTTCATGCGGGTGGTAGTTATATCGAGCTGCCAGATCTATATTAAAAAAAAAAAAGCCTGCATTAACGTTAAAAAACAACGATGACGAATTGTTTGAAGATACTTTGGTGCTTTGCGCTCATCGTTTTCTTTTTCAGAAAGATCCCACAAAGAACGAAGTATGAATGTATCCGACAGAGGATGGTTTTAATTTTGAACAACATCGGCGCGCCAACTCCTAATAATATTAATCAAAATTAAACGAGTGAAAAACAAAAAAACAATATAGCGATAAACGTTTTTTGATTTTGAAGGAAAATCTATACTTGTTTACGAGCTCAATGCCAACCCCTGCGGAACTGGACGTACAAATTTACTATTAATTCACGATGACGCAAAAAGGTAAAGAAAGAAGAAAATGGTGTTAGATCCTACACATGCTCTACGTTTACAAAAGACAAGACGAATAAACTTCTTTGACGATCAAATGAGTCACAAAGAACGTAAGCATTTTTGTTTAAGATGGGGTTTACAGGGTTTTTCAGCGAAATGCGTTTCGAAAAATCACGCAGAAATGTTAGCAAGGGGCGAGCGACAGACCAACAAAAACCGTTCTTCCCAAATAAAGGGTAAAAACGACAAGGTAAAGGTTTCCATAAATTACTCAAAAAAGCTGAAAAGTTCCATTCGTAATATGCGCCGACTTTGAAAACATTATTAAAAGATTGACTCTGCCGACGCAAAAGCGCAATGCTGAAAACTAAGCAAGAACACGTTGTTTGCGGTTATTCATACGTCATAACTCGATAAACGACGTGACTAGTATTCCGCTGGCTGCGTATAGGGGGAAGAAGTGGCTAAACACCTTTTTAAACGGTATTGCAAAATGAAGAAGAGGAAAAGATCAACGAAATGTATCTACAAAATCCTATTAAAAATAATCATGACTAAAAAGAAGATGCGGGAGACTTTTAAAAACGCTCATCAGCGGGTGTTGGATATGCGAAAAGGCATTTTTGAAAATGACGAGGAAAAGTTTGAAAATAAGTTAGAGATCATTGTCACATTACCGGAAAATATGGAAGGCGCGGGCGCAGTGGTGTTTGTAAATTTGAAAACTGAGTTTAAAACCTGAGTAAACTTTTATTCCGAGGTCAGGCTCTCCTTAATTTGATGCTAAGGCTAAGGGATTCTATCTCATTATATGCAAGCTATGGGCCCAAAAGCAAGGAAATTTGCCCGTGTATCACAAACAATATCAAAAAAGTATTTTCTTTTGGTATCAATTAACTACGGTTTATAGACAAAGCGCTCAATTTTACCGGTTTCATTGAACAAACTGCGTGAAATCAAACGATTCTTTTCCAACTCATGCATGCGGAAAAACCCCTCTCAAAAAAATTTAATCTCATTAAAATCATGGGTATTTTTATCCTTACAGTACATGGATAGTTTTAAATGATTTGAAGAAATGCAACTTCCCTCGCAAGAATCTTTTTTACAACAGTTTAAACGATGATCGTATTACCCCTTACTAAACATGAGCACGCAAAATGTTTACAACGGTGTAAGCGTTTAATTGTAAAACTTGGGAGGGTATCACCCGGATTTGTACTGATGCGTACCGATACTGCTTTCATTGGCGGATGTGTATTTGAAAACTTTCGTACATTTGCATGCGAGAGTATTACTGGATCCTGCTAATTATTATACCGGAGTCCCGGGCTGTTGTGATTGCCTCTGTTGAAACATCTAAACAAACTTTAGATTTCGTTTACGGATATTGACATGCATTTGTTCTATGGAGGGGAGTAAATGAGAGGAGTGAATGTATGTAGAGTAAAAGATACGCGACGTGCCGGAATAATAAATACCCCTGACCCGACGAGTCAAAACGGCGTCGAGTTACATTATGTACTTGGACGCAAATAATTTATGCGGACACCGCCATGGAGTCAACCTTTGCCTATAAGGAGAATTTCAAATCGGCTAAGTGAAAAACAAATTAACAAACTCGGGGAGCGGGGAGGATACAAGGCAACGATAAAGGGGTACATTTTAGAGAGTAGATTTAGAATATCCGCCCAGCCTTCACGATTCACTACAACGGCAACGTTTCCCACTGCCCCAAGGAGTCGTTGAAAGTACCGAGAAAAGAATGGATGAGCCGAGTATCAACAATCATTGGGTCAATCGGCCACCGAAGCCGGCTCCAAACGTTGCGAAACTGGTTCCAAATTTATACGATAAACAGTAATTGATGATTCGCATTATCGTAATTTCATAAATTGTATTTGCACTGTCGGCATGAAGCTGACCTAAAGTTCACAAAAGTTTTAGGGTTTGACGAAAGGCCACGTTGGGGTAAATGTACATCGATAAAAACACCAACTAAGAAAGAATGCAGAAAGCGATTTTGAAAAAACTGTTTTGCAAACTCATGAACAAAATTTGGTTTTTGAAAAACGATGGAAAATGTACGCCTTAATCGTATTAATGTAAATTTGAAGCGATTGAACGATAAAAAGCGTGGAAAATCCAACTTTGCGCGCTCATTGCGGAAACTCAAAATTTTGCTGAGGCTGGGATTTTTGATAATGAACTGGAGAAGTGATTCATATGCAGTACAAGACATAAAACTCGTTCTGTGCCCCGGGTTTGCGTAGGGAATGAGCATACTGGACTTATCTAAGCATTTAACAGTACGATTTTTATTACAATCATTTAAAAAACAAACTATTGATTAGCGAGTTGATTTACACAGACACGGATAACGGTACCTCGAGATTAAAATCTCAATATTATGTGGCAAGTAAAGATTTATACAAAACAAACAAATCTTTTGTACGATTTTTCTAAATACAAAATAAACAACATTTTTGCAGATTCCGAAGATAATAAAAAAAGTGATCGGCAAAATGAAAAGACGAGTGCGCTGGAACCTTAATTTCTGAATTTGACCAATGTTTATAAGGGCCTAAAAATATCTGATACTTTTATCAAACGAAAAAACGGGATTAGAAAAGCTAAAGGAGTTAAAAAAAACAAGTTTTAGAACAACTCAAATTAAACACGATCGTTATAAACAAAGTGCCTTTATTCAGTTAAAAATACTCTGCACATCTGTATGAGTTTTATCGAACACGAAAAATATAGACTATATACGATGCGAGTAAATAAAATATCGCCATCTCCCCTCTGGAGACACTGAAGAAGCCATTTTAGAAAAACGGAATAGACACTCCCAACACGCTTACATTGTACAGTCTCTGAACCTGTTAATGATCTACTCGCAAACAAATTGCGAATTATAATGTCTTCCGTAATTGACTGGGGAGTTTGCGTATTTCGTGGAAATAATTTGTAATTCCTGTTTCCTAAAACTACAAACGGTTACCTTCTAAATAAATACAATATGGGTTGATTCGCACCTTTTCATCAAGGTTTTGAATATTCTATAAATTTTAAAACTCCATATGGATCTATTGGCTTTCCGTCTCATGTCTTTTTCAGCTTCATAAGGCGATGATATAAATATAGTACTCAAACTATTGATTTGGGATTCTTTTTCGTTCTTGCTTAACGAGGGTGAGGCTGGTTTTTGCTCGACAAAGCTCAATTTAAATCATAGTGTTTAAAGGGTTTTTAAAATTCAAATTAATTTCGTCGTCGTTCTATTGTTTAACGCTTCTTTACGAACAGGACGGTAGCACAACCCACTTCTCTGTTTCTCGTAGATGAAGCTTATTTCTTTACGCGCATGATGCGAAAATAATCTTTCACTCAAAGTTTTGGCTTAAATCGCTCCACTATACCTACTGCGCTTTCTATGATTACCAGCCTTCGCTCTTTGGACTTTGCATTATGTTTACTTCCATCAATGTGCGTTTACAGCTGCCTCATAAATTCTTTTCCAGGATCGACTTTAAGCGCGCAGGCCGGATTAACGGCGAACGTTTGTAAAGGCCATTTTCTCAGCAACGCGTTACCGACTTGCGTAGCTGTTTTATCGGTTAATGGTTTGCTCTTTAAAATCTACTGGCTTCATCACACGACCGTCAACGCGTACTTGTACGTCACGTTCTTTGACTTTACCACGTGTCGTGGAAGAAAACAATAAATCTGGTAGGTTTGATGAACTGCGTTTGGTTTTTCTGAACGTACTGTTTGATGAGAGTTTGATCTTGCAGAAATGTATTTACCCCGAGATAGGGTAAATAAAATTTGCCACAACGCTTCCTTTTTTATCCACGGTCGAATCTGTTTTTTATATTTATTTTCGTTTCTTTAGCAGTTTGGTCGGATTATGTGTCTTGACCTTTGTAGCATCCTTTTGGACTATAATAAGCGTTAGATAGCTTTTGCGTCAGCGCGTTCATTTTCCAATATTGGCCAAATTTTGATTCTTTAGGTTTTCTGGCATGAGCGAAGCTGGTAAAACCACTTTTAATTAACGCTGTTTGAGTCGCACCGGCTACCGCGACCGTCATGCGGTGAGTTTTGAACCCATCTTGTTAAGTTGATTTATTTAAATTGGCTGGTTCTACGCTTAATGGTTTTCACTGGGACCATATAAAAGCTAGTAAAACACCAAAACGAGGCTGTGGATAAACGGAATCAACGATTGTTTTCAGTAGCTATCGGCGATTGATGACATATTTTTTACTAATCAATATAATATTTTTAAAAAAACTTTTTATTCCATTTCAAACAACGTCGCGTTTCTAGTTGCAGGGATTCTTTAAACGGGGTTTTAAATCCGGGCGGGTTCGTTTTTTAAATATGTTGATTCCGCGCCTTCTGATTCTGGTGGCAACAATAAATAAGCGAATGAAACCCTATAGCTAGTAAACCGATAACTACATATATAACAAAATAGCTCTTTTCTCCCCATTGATCGTCCCGGGTTGTTTTCTCGCTCGATCGGCATCGCATGCAAATGCCTTTTAACGCTTTCGTGGGTTTAGCGAGTTCACGGTTTTTTTTCTCTATTAATTTTCGGCGAGTCTTTTTCCAACCGCGCGCGACTTCTGTTTTGTTTTTGGTTTATATCGCTGTTTTGTTACGGTCAACGGTTTCTTTTTAAGCATCTTGCGGTTAGAGCATTCTCCGTCTCGTTGGTTTCATCGCTTTTACTATCTACGCAAATTAAATTTTTTTCTTTTAAAAATGTTTTGCCAGTAATTAACGAAGCGCTGAGAGGCGCGATCAACATCTACTGTACTTGTAATATATTTCACACGCTACCGGTAGAAAACATGCTGAAAATGAACGGATCTTTTCTAAATCACGGAAATTAATTTACCTTCTTAATCATCATCAATTTGGAAATTTATGACCAAATGCAAATCTATACAATCAAAAACTTAATCCCAGATGGTTTAGCGTACGGCGTTATAATGGCGCCAATGCTAAAGGCTGAGTAATATCGCGACCTAATTTGGGTTTGTGGTATTGCGCGTGTAGCGCGTCTCGCTCTTTGGTGAACAAGCAACCCCAACATCGCTAACAGCCTTAGTCTTTTCTCAAAAAATCCCACGAATCTCCCCACTACAACCTGATAAAAGACGTATTTTTTTTTTTCGACGACGTATCATCGTTAGCATCGCTTGAGTCGTCCGCGGGCAACATTTGTGATTTTCGTTTAATAGTTTATGTACTATTTCCATTTATTATACGTATTTATAGAATAATCAATTAAATTTATAAAAATATAGAAACCAATAATTAATTTTAGATAAACCCATCGGTGATTAAAGTTCGTTAAGATTAAACATTAAATCTTTTACTCGTTCATCGAATATACTCGTAAATATACCTTTACTTTTCAGTATTCTCGTTTAAAACTTTAATTAGTTTTTTTTCTTCTATTTCAGTATTGACAAAGTTGGTTAAGATTACTATGTATAAAATCATTTACCGTTCGGTGATATATTCGTAAATGTAACTTGTACTGTTCAGCATTCATATTTGTAAATAGATTTTATAATATTTATTAAAATACGAGGCAACCCATGAGTAATTGTTTAACTCATGGGTAATTACTAACAACCTATGAGTAACTTGTGAGTAATTGTTTCAACCTATGGGTAATACCAACAACATATGAGTAACTTGTGAGTAATTGCTCTTAACATATGGGTAATTACCAACAACCCTTAGTCACGTATTTCATAATCGGTAGGTTGATCCGTTTTAAAATCAACTGCGATGTAAAACTGTTTTAGTTGCTCGCGCCTGCCTCGTATCTCGGCCGTCAGAATAACATCGTTTTCTAAGACAATCTCGTAATGAGTCTCCATCTTTACAACAAAATAAACACACCCATTTGAGTTGTTCTCTAAAATCTTCCAATACGCTATTATATTTTTGAGTAAGAATCCAACAGCTGTGTTGTACGTGTCTACCGCTAAAAGCCAATTGTGTAATCATACATTTATTATTCTCGTCGTATTTTTTATAATGCAACTGTTTATTAGCGCTGCAATCGTCTATAATAAACAACGTTTCTTCTTGTTTGAAAGCATCGCTATAAATTTGTATAGCCCTATTCAGAGAGATGTCGTTTAAATCGTTGACGTGTACGTTATCGTCGTTTAGAACCCATTTTCTATTTTTGTACGTATCGTTGTCGCCTATGGTAGGGCATAGTATAACGATATTTTTAAAATATTTAAAATATTCTTTTTCCAACAGATTTAAAACAAATTCGGTTTTTCCGCATCCCGTCTGTCCGCAAATTAACGCGGCGTGTGGATATTTAGGCAACATTTTCTTTTACAATAGTCGTTTTTTTAAATATCGCGCTATCGTACAACTTGGTATGATGTTTAATAATCGACGGATTCAAAACGCCCGTTTCTTATATTTAGTTGCGCGTCCATGATAATAAAAGTGTACATGTTTAGTTCACCCGCGGTTTCCGCTTCTTTTTCAATTTGAATGGTAATTCCTTCGGACAAGTTTTGTACTCGTCTCCCGCTTCCGTGTAATTTATTGTCGGTTGTAGTTCTCAAATCTAAAACAGACCGTATCGTTTGAGTAAATAATCGGCTTGTTTAACGTTTGATAAATTTAGAGCTTGTACGACTTGTATACCGTGTTGTTGTTTAGAATCGCCGAAATATTTTGAAATTTCTTCGAAATGTTGATACCTTTTCATCCCGTGCGCGTAGAGTTGGTTGGGAACGCCTTCGATGGTAATTGAAACTTTATCTATTTTTGGATTATAAAATACGTTGCTTTCTTGTTGGGAGGGTTCTCTGAATAAAAACAATATTCCTTTCATACTTTTTGCCGGGGTATTTAAATTTATATTCCACATCGTATCTCTTTTGTTTAACGGAGTCACGCTCTGTCTCAGTACGCGATCGAACAATATGCTCAACCGGTTGCTGTATTGATTTTTAATAGTTCTAGCTAGTTCCGGCATGTGAACGACTTCAAATTCTAAAGAAATTCCGCTTATGATATATTTTGCGTTATCGTCGGTGCTTTTAATCACATTAGAAAATTTATTAAACACGAGTTCGTAAGTCGAATCGATCTCCGATGCCCGGACTGATAGTAGGGTTGATGATCGGTCAACAGTTCAAAATCCAGCGGAATGTAATATCTATTTTATACGTATCCGCGATGGCTTTATCTTTTCCATCGTTTGCAGTTAAATCTTTATCGCCAGCGCCCATTCTTATTTCTAGTTACGTTAAAACCTTCGATTCCTTGATAAGCTAAATTTCACGTTGATCTTTGGTCAACCATACGTCTTTATAACAATTGAACATATCCGCGTCGTCCAACGAAAATATTTCATTTCCTTCCATTTTAATAATTATATGTTTTACGATGGCTCTACCAATGTTTTGTACCAACGTTCTATTTTCATCGTCATCGCTAACGAGTTCTATATTGAAAGCTAATCTAGCGGTATTTGGGACGATAACGTCATTCATTCCTAAATTTGGAAAACGAACCGTCAACAATTGATTTTCTGTAATGGTACTCGGATTATTTGTAATGACAACTTTTTGACGAAAACCTTTTACACCTCTCGGTTCTCTTATTCTTCTGTATGGATCCAACGCATCTCCGTACGTATTATTAGCCATATTTTATATTAATAAATATTTAAAAAAATGTAAACTATATTAATTTTATTTAAAAAAAATAAATAAAAAAATAAAAATTGTAAACTATATTAATTTTATTTAAAAAAATATATATATAAACTATATTTACAAACTATAAAATATAAATGGTATCTATAGCGATGATGGTTGGAGGCGCGTTAGTCAACGCTTTAGCATTTACTGGAAGTAATGCTTTATTTAGCGGTTCAAGAGGTAGCGACGCGGGAACAAGAACGCGAAAGACACGATTTAGCGTTAGAACATCTTCGAAAGCCAGAGAAGAATTTAGTAAAAGCGATTAAAATATCTAGATTATTTAAACGAAAAATACAAAAAAGAATCAAACGCCGAAAGAACGTTTATCAACATCAACGACGCGATGAATGAATATTCGCGAGTTAGTGGTAATTCAATTTAATTTACCGCAAGATTTACGCTACGAACCTCAACTAGAAGATTTTACGCCCTAGCGAAGATCAAAAACGCGAGAAATATTATTCATCGTAATTGGAATGAGTTTAGTGGCTACGTGAGTTATAAATTGCTAAAGAAAGATAAAAGTAATTGTAAAATGGCGGAAGGAGGTTATGAATACATGGAGGGACCGTCTTATAATCGACCCGAAGAGGAAGGTGACATCGATGATGTTGATGAAGAATTAGAAGGAATAGAATATGAAAGAATAAAAGAACCAACACCGACTTTTCTCAAAGAACTAGATTAACTAGATCTATGGTCCGAAGATTTTATACTTCGCAAAAAAGGTAAACCAAGCACGATAGATTATAATGATTTCCTGATTATTACACAAATGATGAAGGAAAAAGGCTCTTTTAAAAAAGGTGATGTAAAATAGCATTAAATAAACTCGATGGTGGATTTTACAAGGAATCTACTTTAAAATAAAGGGATTAACCGATAAAGATATATATAAATTTGATGAAGCGATAATAAATGTTATAGAAAAGCTAAAAACCTATAGAAGAGAAAACAAGCAGCGGTAGAAGATTACCAACTCCACCGTTACTACTTGAAACATCTAAAAGTAGAAGAATCTATCGAAATGGTGGTTATGGTTCTCTCGAAAGAACAAGAAACTCAAACGGATTTTGAGTTTCCATTGCGAGAAATAGAGGGGCTCGATAGAGCTTTACAAACGACTCGAGGTAATCTTGAATTAAATTTAGCTAAATTGAGCCAACTCTCGACGAAGAAACATCTAATCTTGAAAAGAATACGTAAGCGCTCGAGATCGAGACGACGAAGATGTAGATGAAACGGAAAACTACGTAAACAACTGCTTGAAAAAAAGATGAAAGACTAGCGAGATTAGAAGCCGTGAGCGTGAATGAAAACGCTCTTCGTAGATCAAATCAACAGAATTAGAGAAACGTTTCAAAAAAATGTTAACGAGAGATCTGATACGTTATGATAAAATTAAAACTTTATTTAGAGAACAAGGCGGTAACGATCGTCAGTGTATTAATAGCCATCGGTATGGTTATTACCGCTATCGTCGAAGCCGCCACACTCCCAAGGGGAGTGTCGAAGTTTCACCACCACCATACACTAAACCAGCACCACCTATACCTAAACCCACACCTATTACCCCAGTGCACCAACTCCAGATAGTGGTGGTGGATACAAAAAACATTACAAAACTTATTGCGAATGTATTATCTAAACTGGGAGCGAAAGCTTCTTAGCCGCTTTTACCCGCGCCGCTTATCGGTAGTATAGTAAGTTGGTTATTTAAAATAGCTTCAAGCGTTGTTATGTTAGGCGGTTATGAATATTTATGGCGGTTAACCTTGTTTATGGTTGGCGCTGTTTTTAGCCTATGTGAGACGTTTAAAACTCTAAAAAGATAAAAAGCCAAATTATAAAATGGAGAAAGGAGGGCTAGATTCCAACGATGATGAAATAATGATATGTTTACCAACGATGATGAAATGTTGCAGTTGGTATGATTACCGATGATGAAGATGATAAACGTCTCAATTAACCAGGTGAAAGTGTTGGTGGTGCGGGTTATTATATAAATAAAGAAGATGCTGTTAATGCATTTTACAAACAAATCAAGAAGCCGAACGTTGTAAAAGAATATAGTAGATTTAGTTACAGATATGGAATACTTTGGTTTATAAAAGAAGCCGGTAAACAAATACGTTTAACTAACTTGAACAGGTAAAATGTAAGTGATAAATTTTTAACGTAGAATCTACTTTAAAAAACATGGTAAAGATCTTTTATGAACTTTATGGTCTACCAAAACCAAATAAATCGCTAGAAAAAAAAAAGAAGCTAATAGATGAGTTTTTTGATATGGTGGAAAAACAGAAAAGACAACCTGTAATCGTTAGAATTGGAATCATTATCAACGATAAAAACAACTCATCAGTTTTCACGAACAACGGTTCTTAGATAAAATGATTGATTCTAACGAAAAAACAATTAACAGTTCTTTCCAAAAAACACAGTATCCAAATGATAGTTACGATGTGAAAACACTAGTGAGTCTCAATGAACTTATGATAAAGCAGAGACGAGGTGAGATATTACAAATTACGAGTAAGATATGTAGAGGTTAAATAAAAAAAATTTAAATAAAAATTAACAAAAGTTTAAAATGAGAATGAGACAAGAGACGAAAGATGTGATAAAACAACCTTTATGTAGAAAAGTCACAAATAAAAAGATGAACTCACGACGTTGAGAGAGGCTATGAGTAATTTAAGCTAGTGAAGTTTCTAAACTTTTGATAAAACTGAAGAAACGTTAGTCGTTATAAATGGAAAGAAAACGCACATTGGTGAAAAATTAAAGGTTTATTTAAAAAAGAAGGCGTAACGATCGTTAGTGTATTAATGGCGACATTGGTATGACTATCGCTTTTTGGTAACTAAATTGATTGGTGATGTTGTGAATTGGGCTTTACCAACACCTATACCTAAACCTGCACCACCTATAACTCCTCCCAACCCACACCTATACCTAAACCCACACCTAGTTACCCCAGAACCACTGCAACCAGAAACCACCGCAACCAGAACCACTGCAACCAGAACCACCTGCAACCAGAACCATCAGCAAACCAGAACCACCGCCGCAACCAGAAATTCCAACTCCATGAGATAGTGGTGGGTGGATACAAAAAAAACACATTAAAAACTTTGTGAATGTATTATCTAAACTGGGAGCGAAAGCTTTAGCTGCTTTACCCAAGTGCTATTATCGGTAGTATAGTAAGTTGGTTATTTGAAAAATAGCTTCAAGCCGTCGTTATGTTAGGGCGGTGGAATATTTATGGTTAACCTTGTTATGGCGGTTGGCGCGCTAGTTTTAGCCTCATACGATGAAAAAATGTTAAAATAACAATTGTAAATCATGATGCCTACACCGGCTAAAATCGCAAAACCGAGTATGCTAAAGAATTTTTTCTTCTTGATGACCATCTTCTTTATTGCGCTGAGATGCGGGAGCGTATCGTCTAAAGAAAAGGAGATTGGTCTTCGCCAACGTGTTTCCTAAAATAGAAAGAGATTCTGAATCATGCGCCCGCGTCAGCGTCTTCCACGTGCTTGGCGGTTTGTGGTAGTTGCGTTAGTCTCTATCGGGTAAAATAGGAACGCCGTGTGGTGTTGAATTGTGTCTAAATTCTGAACCCAGAGATAAATCCTCCGTCGCGATTAATATATTGTTGTTGCACGATGACGCGTACGTGCCTATTCGTAATTACATATCGCTCGGCATCATCACGTATAAATCTTCTCCGAGATCAAAAGTTTCAATTGATCACGAGCGTATTGTAAAACGTCTTGATAGCGTTGGGAATGGAAGATCAAAATCAACCGGAGAATCAATCTCTGCTTCAGTTATATTTATAAATTCACTGTTGCGCATCTAAACCTGTGCCACTCGTAAGAATTCCGGCACCTTCAGCTTGCGCTTGAGCTCCTAAAATCGCGTAAACGTACGTTCTTATAGAGTCGTTTATGCGTTGCGTACCGATATCCGTAAAACCTTGAGCCAATTTTAGGCTCGGAGTATGTATTTAGTCCAACCCTCGTTTTAGCGGCTACAAAGATTGTTCTATAATAATCGATCTTAATGTAATCTACGTACGGTTTAAACTTGGTTGGCGCAACGTCTTCGAGATCTTGCTTTAAATTTCATAATGTTTATTTTCTCGTTATACTCTCCATTAACAAAACGAGTTTCTACATAACGCTAAATATTTAAACCCGTTAAATCGCCATGGCGGTAAAGCTTTACCATTGGCGCGTTAAAATTTCCAGATGTTGGATAAGAGTACGAAACATTGCTCTTGAATGCTAATGGAAACGTGTTTTGCGTTAGCGTCATTTATTATTATAACTTTTTTTAATCAACTTTTTAATATTAAAATGTTTCATACCGTTTGAAATCCGAAACCGGTAAAGAAGTTGTGGATCGATTAAACTTAGATAACGTGTTATCGATAATCGAGAAGGCAATCTCTCTATCGTGTTACACAGCCGTAAACATTTGCAGTGTTATTACAACGTGCGTAAAAAAGAAAAAAATAATCATTACACAGTGGGTAGAGATAAAGTTGTAACGTTTATCGAGCCGGGTTTACAATATAACGAAATTGTCGACGTTATAACAAAAAGATAATCCTTGGATCGTGATTGCAGATCGATAAAGACCATGGCGTCTTTTGCTAAAAATAACTCAATCGAACAAGTCTATTAAATTTTCATGGCGGGTTGTCTCAATTTATTGGGGTTTGCTAAACGAATTTCTAACCGTGGGAGAACAGCAACAAAACTCGATGTACAACTTTTAAAATGTCTTATACATTCCATTGCGATCAAATTTCTACGACCGATAATTATTTCAACGGAAAAATCCCTTGCACTATTTTTAAACCGCTTTTCTCTGCAAGACGCGCGTCGTTTGGAGAAAGTATGTACATGGAATATAAAACCACCGATGAAGAAAAATTGATGAGCCGGTACTTTTAACGAGTTGACCTTTAGAGTCCAGAGATAGTAAAAGCAGAGATATTCATAATCACGGTTTCCCCATTATTTTAAATATTGAGATTGTACAAATATGGCGAGTATTTACGGACCTAGTCGTCACAACGAGTGTATGAAATTAATATAATGGTGAAATTCTCACGAGCGTCAGCGAAGGAAATTTATCAACATTTTGGATATGTAAACAGAGATGAAATTTACAAACTGTACCTCTTAGTCGAAAATACACAATATTGTACTCGGATGGTGAGGTTGAGTAAACCACCCTTTTCATGTTTAATAAAGAGCCAACGTACTGCTCTCTTTCGTACATTTTACAAAATGAATAATTTAACTTCTCATTTTCAGCGCGTGATTATCGAGAGTCGGTGATTATTATAGTACCTTCTCCAGGGGGAAATAATCATTTTATCTCTTTATCGATAATGAAATGTCTCATTTAATATACGAAATGTGTTTCCTTAAAATACGAAATGTTCTCAAAAGCTTTTTGTAGGAAGTTGACCCTCATTTTACGCTGAGCAAGGCTAAACCTAAAATCTGTTATAATATTAAAATGAAAAGTTTACCGTCAACAATTAAATAATTTTATACTATAAATATGGCATGAGTATTTATGGAACCTAGCTCGCACGTGCGAGCAAAAATCGGCAATATTACTAGAGATAATGGAACCGTTGGAAAAAGTGGATATGTCAAAAAAATGTTGGAAGAATATGAGAATAATATATGAATATGGAAATTTTACTTCACAATTACTTGGCTTTTTTATCCCAACTGAATTTTTTTCTTCCAAGTTTTATTATGTATTTGTACCAATACTCAGATTGTTCAACTTATGCTAAAATAACTACTCAATAATAATTCACGATTGTATGTTTCAAAAACATGAAGAAGATAGTTAACCAACTGATATTGGTACTACGCTGGTAAATTTGTTATATAATACACAAAATATTCAATTTGGTAATGAACCAAAGCTTTTAGAATGCGGCGTTTGCTTCTAATTACGAAAAAGATAACATCACTAAAAATGTTTTTGTTCAACTGGTTTTTTCGGCTCTCACAGATACTGGAATCTGTTATAACATAAAAGTTAGTTAAAGTATTTTTCATGTAAATTATAATCTTTTCTGTTAATAAAATGAGTGTGCATACAGAATCAACGAACGTACTTTTTTATCCTAATTTTAACTGTCTTAATGAACGACGCTGACGCGGATCGCAGCTAAAACATTTCGATTGCAAAAAATAGACGATATTCAAAAAGAATTACGAATCGAAATTCAACGAACGAAGTCATCGTATAAAAATATAATAAAATCCATCAACGCTTGTGTTCTCAGAAACAATGGCTAAATCTGGGCTGTATGGGGTGTAGGAGCCTATCGAATAGCCAGCATCGTTACCACTGTCGTATCAATTAACGCCCCGTTGGATTCGCTTTCAGAAGGTTTAGCTTTTGTTAAGGTTGTCAGCGGGTGTGGCTTTCAGCTATCAGACAATACACGAAAAATAAATTGTATAAAAAGCTAAAAACACGATGAACATACGAAGTTTTAGCATTGAGTAAACTCCAACACTATCGAAAACCACGTTAGTAAAGCCGATCCAAGACGGTTACATCAGTCAAGAAGAATTTGCGCTTGGTATTGCGAAGAGCGAGAAAAATATTACAACATGAAAGAAAAATCTGTAATAAACCAGTTTCAACAACTCATACCGGTTAAAACAGAAGTAAACTCTTGATAATGTAAATGCAGAAAAAAATTTTATAGAAAACTTATGAGTTTAAAGTGAGCGTAATAATCGTATTGACGCTTCATGAGTATAAAGCGGATAGACTTCCCCGTATAATTATAATTTATAATCCATAAAGAAAGTTCTTCCAACAACTTTTCCATCACTAAATTATAATCTTCTCGTCTCAGCTTTTTTTGCTTTTTCAACTTTTAAACGATTGTACGATTTACTAATACTTTACGCGCATCCTCGTGCAAAAAGCTAGTTGAAAGTCTTTTGTACCTTTTTACATTTTAAACAAGCAACGGGAACACGCTTACCACTCTCTGTACGATCCCGATGTAATCCACGAATATCTCCCCTAACACACACTATCGATACAACACTTGTATGTTTTACCAAACCAAAAGCTCATTCGCAAGGAAACGATTATTTTAGCATCTTATATTTTAATACCGCCGTTAAATAATCAAGCCTAGTCAGTTCTTCCATGCCATTTACCACTACCTACTTCAATTTTAATATTTTCATTTGGCCATTACAATCTCTTTAAGCCCTGATTTCTGACTAAATATTTAGTCGTCATCTTTATTATTAAACCAGATAATATTTTTGTTTTTTTTTAAAAAAAAAATTGTCGTTTTGTTTTTAAGTATCTTTTAAAACCAGCGGTAATACCGCTTAAAACCGCGGACATCTCGTGACGTCATCAATACTTTCATGACGTCACGACTTAAAAAAAAAATGATATGCCTATTTAGGAAAAGCACCTCTAAAAAACGATTTTCAAATATCGTTTTGAGTAGCGCCAGGACCAACCAATATTCCTGACTGGCTGCACTAGCCTAAACCGATGTGCTCTATAAGTCGGCGGTGCAAATGTTCTGTCCAATCAACACGCTAACCTGTCTCCCCGAAGGACCGAAGCGCGATATGAGCTAATTGTTTTTGTTGAAACCCAGGGGAACCGGGAGCGAATTTCAGTGAAACCAATCCTTACAAAAAGTGCCGAGAGATTGTTAATTAACACCATGTTTTGGTATTTCTGGGAAAACATTTGATAAAGTGCCCATGAGTGGTGGGGCGGATCAAGCGGCATGAATCCTTCGAGAAAGGAGCCGTCGTATTCAAACCATTTTCTCACGACGTCGAAGGCTGCTGTTCCTGAGTGACATGTAGAGCGCAATACGGCCATTTCTAATTCGTGGATGCGTCGGTTATGTGCGGAGAAATTGATTTTGGAGAAATGGTCAACTGTAAGTACGCACAGAAACGTTGTCCTGTGCGTAGGAAGACAACCCATTGTTCCTGGAGAGACGGCCCAGGAAAGCTACTACCAATTATGGAAACAATAGGGTTCCTTGTTGGTGTTAGCTGTCCTGCTGTTTGGACTGCCCCTTTTGGTAATGGTTCTTGCTTTTGCTGGCAATATGCGGTGGCCGTCCACAGCACCAAAACCAACTCCGAAAACCAAAACCCAAAAACTCCCAAAACCATGCAAAATACCGGATAATCTGACAGAGAAGGCCAAGGACCTGAATAATATAACCATAGATAGTAAGAAATACAATGATATATGCTAAAAATAGTAAACCTGTAAGTATAAACGGCCAATAATAAAGGATTTTACCGAAGCTTCAAATAACACGTCTTACCGCCGAGAGAGAGATACTTTTTTGACCTTTCAATCACAAAACTTTATTTACAAAATAAATTGTGTTGTAAAGAATAACAAACAAATGTTTAACCAAAATAGTAGTTAACAGTATTACTGTAATAATAATCTAAATTCAATTACATTGTTAACAAAGGTAATAACAAAGAAACATAAGCCAAAATGATGTTTAACAATAAAACATTCAAAAATCATAAAGAACAATCGAAATAAACAAAGATTGAGTGGAAGAAAGGAGGAAAGGAAAGTACCTCTAAGGGAGACCATGGGCGCCATGTGCAAGCAGACTCTCACGAGGATCCCTGGGTGGGGAGCTACTGGCATTACGTGAGGGCCTTAAGACCACTCCAGCGGCTCCCAAAGAGACAGGAAATGAGAGAAAGAGAGAGGACCCCACTCACCAGTAAAGACATGACGCCTTGCCTCCAATCTCATTAGAGATTGGCAGCTGTTCACAAGGTGGGTCACGAAAGGGGGAAAGGTGGACCGAGAGGGGTCAGGCAGAGAGAAAGAGAGACTGACTATTCCAAAGGAGGAATTTTCAATTATAATCCTTATTTCACAAAACATTTCAAAAACCAACATTACAGAAAGCGATATTGAATAATTTGTGATGAAATATAAACAATACAACTATGAAAAAGGCAGATTCTGTTTAAAATCTGGTGAAATAATGGATACAAAATTATGGAGATGAAAAGTGCTTCGTTACAAAAGAAGCTGGTATATTAAACCAAAAACGATTCGAGGTAAAAAGAACATTGATCAAGATATAAAATTACAAATGGTTGAGTAAAAATTACAGTGAACAGAATATTACAGAAAAAATTATAAAAGATATAGTGAATATTGAATAAAAGCAAGTAGGAGGTTTTGTTTAAAATGATGGAGATATAAAATGTTTGATTTGAAATAAAGGTACATTGAATATATATAAAGGGTACAGTCAAAAACAAACAAAAAGCACAGATAAAAGCTTTGTGATTTTTATCAATTTGTTTGTTGAAAAAATTTCAGTGTTTTATATATATTTAAATTGTTGAAAGGAAAGCGCGGTTAAAAAAAGCCACGTCAACTCACCATTAACAGTTTTAACTAAAAGCATTTTTAGAGACCATTTTTTTCAAATTCACTGATATTACAGTTAAGTTTAAAAAAAATCAAACAACATTTATTTTTTCAAACGGTGCTACCAAATTAAACGGGTTTACAATTGGGGACGTTCTATAAAGATAATATATAACGTTCTTGCAGCTGACGATGAGATGATTTTGCAATTCGCACAGCTTGTTTGTCTCGTCTCCTGGCATGCGGGATCAGGGACCAGGCAGATGTTGAAGTTGAGGGGAAAAATCGGAAGGAGACGACGATGAGGT
>JAQQFT010000402.1:0-27647 GCA_029582265.1 Zoroaster sp. YZ-2022 | reverse complement strand
CCGAGCAACAATCAAATCCTATATCACATTCAGACATGGAGCGTACGGGTGGAAATCCCATGGTAATGACGTATCAATTTTGTATTAAATAATGGTACTTTGACTCATTTAAAATGAAATTGCACACACACAACATTTCTATTTATTTTTCAGTAACAAAATATATCAAACTTGCTACTTGTTTCATAGATATGTGCTTTAAAAACTTACTGTATATCGTCAGTCCTTTTCCCGAATGCCAACTTACTCCCAAGCTGCAATGTTAGAGGATCATACCATGGAGCAATTGCGGAGGTTCAAAGGTTTGGTCTAGGTCTCCTGAATGAGCAAGGGGGGAGTCTACACTGAATTCAACAGAGCTGAACAGTGAGGGAATAAAAGATGAGTTTTGAAACTGATGAGCATCATGCGACTCTGACAACAACATTTCCTGAAGTTCATGAGAAGAAAAATAGAAATATATAGTATGCATGCAGAATAAAAAATCAACGCATGAACAGAAAAAAAAATCACCACAATGAGACGGAGGTACTTTAGCTTACTGTAAAGAGATACAATGATGACAAACATTGGGATATAATATTATTAACAAGCATGCTTGCACATGCATGTACATGTAGTTAGGGTCCCTAGTACTACTACTAGTGCGTATGACATGTATGTTTTATTTCAATTCAATTTCAAAACAAACTTATTTACGTTGAACTTGAAGGAAGTTTGTTCAATGAATTTTTTGTTCGTTTTGTCCTAATAAAATTGGATCTCCCTTAATAATGGTCTTTACATAACACGTTATTGCTTTTATTTTAAACCCACCAAAAAGAAAAAAAGAAATGAATTCAAAGTCATGCAAATTTTTTTTGTCTCAATTTATTATTTTTGCAAACATATTTTCTGTATACCTATTGGTTTTGGGATTCAAATTAACGTCAGAAGTTGGCCCCCATCTGTCTTCATCAATTTTAAGGGCCTAAAACATGAACATTAGTTGGCTATTCCCCAATGAAAATTTAAAATCATACGGAAAACGACATGTTGTACGCATTTTGGTATGATTACTTTAATACATTGTACATGTACATTGTACGTACATGTACATGTACAGTGTCACAAATCTGCACAAACTAGTGCTATTATATTTAGCGTGAAACACGAAATGTTATGACCAATTCCAACCATCGATAACCATCTACATCTTATTGGCCCTTTTTTACCTTGAGTGTAAAATGTACCAGAGACCTTATCCCAAACCCTGGTAGTCACAATTGTTCATAGTATTGGCGTATGATGGTGAAAAAAGATCTTAAAAACGAGTGATTTCAGATTCATCCTTTTGCCAGCGGTTCCATGTGACTTAGACCAAGACTATTGTAACAATTGCCCCCCGGGTTTAAAAAACCCTTGGTTCATGATCTTTATCAATATTCATTAATCTTCAACATAATGCAAATTTTTAAATTAGCCAATCAGAAATCGAAAAACGAAAAGGGGTCGAACGCTCTTTATAGCAAAACGAAAAGCCATCATGACGTCGAATGCATTTTGCACGCTGGGCCCAAAACGGACCAACGAGGCGTACTTTTATACGTGAAACAACCGTGGTAAATATCTTCCACCGTTAATCGGTGGTTTAAATCTCAACTCTTCTTCTGACCGTGAAACCTTTTAATAGCGCGATGAGTCTTTTAACAACTGCGCTTTTACCTGCGCCGCGTTCTGGTAGCTCAATATTTCAGACGCTATACGCTCTCTCAATTCAGCTAAATTTAATGTATACAATGGCTTTTGTTTATTTTTGGAAAATAATTTTTACAGCTTCGTAAAGATCGTTTATCAACTTTACCCTTACTATTTTAAAAAAATTATTTGCCCAATGTGTTCTCATAAATATTTTCAATTCTCAATAATTTTGTAAATATTTTCTTCTTTATTCATTCTCTTTATATTAAACAAGATAATATTTTTTTGTTTTTCTAATTTTTTTCCCTCAGTTTTTAAACTTACTTTTAAATTAATATTAGAAAAAATTTTTTTTTTTTTTTTTTTTTTTTTTAAATCGCTATAAACGTATAGTTTTTTCAACCAACTCATTCATCACGCTATTAAATAAACGTATAGCTTTTCCTTTTGCTCTAAAATTTTACCATTTAATAATTTTTTTGCGCTTTTAATGAACCTATCGTTGATTTTGTACCAACTTTACATCACGACACGCAACGGGTAAACTTTTCCCAATTTAATTTTCCCATTAAGTTTCCAAAACCACATTAGGTGAGCTAGTATACAACACTTAGACGTTTTGCAACTAAAAGCCATTCCAAGGAATTACTTTTTTTTCAAAGTAGTATTATACTATATTTATTATATATTCACATAATATTTTCATTTTAAGTTCAATTTTTAAACGAAATTTTATAAAATGTATTACCTTCCTTACTACTCCCCATAACATTTAAAAAATTTCTCCTTCTCGTGACGTCATCAACAAAAATTTATGACGTCACATCCTTCCTCACTCCCCTCCCCCGTTTTTTTTACATCTTATTTAAACGCCCATTTTTAGTACTTGCGCTAGGACGCCCTCAACATACTACTACTGAGCATAGAGCGCATAGCATTTGCGCAGAGCAACGACAGTGATCTTGGGCCAAATAATATCTTGATGAAATCATACTGAACGACCACATGGAAGAGTGTCTTTTAAAACAACGGGATAGATTCTGGTGCCCTTTGGAGCAGTTGGTGTTAAAACAAGGTGTACTGCGATGGGGAAAAGAGAACCCACAGATGAAAAAAAAAAGAGTAAATTTTTTCCACCACGTTGACAATGCTTTCTTTTCTCTGCAACATGAGGATTGCCTTTTTTACCGGAGATACAGCCATTTTCCTAAGCTTTTCAGACCAGAAGACTGAGGTCATTGGGGTTAAAAGACATTCTCAAAGTTATGCCAGCTTTTCTGGTCCGAGGGAATATTCTCGGCGGTGGGTAAGAGGTGTCAACAGTGCCAGCAAAGGAATCCCGGTGAAGGCAAGCGTGCAGAGATGGTCCACTATCAGTTGGTGCGCCTATGGAAAGAATTGCAGGGGACATAATGGCCCACCCTGTCTCTAGGCGGGTAATAGATTTGGATGGTCTTTGGGGGACTATTTCCCCAGATGGACAGAATGTTACCCAATTCCGGCCCACTGGCACCCACAGCCCGACTAAGCTCGTGGAGAATTGTAGCCGGTTTGGGTCCCTCGAACTCCATTCGGACCGGGAGGGAGCCCGGGGTCGTCAGTCTTCGGAGATGTGTTACACTGGGGATTCAACCGGGCCCAACCCTACCACCCCCGGTCCGATGGGATGATCGAAAGATTAACGAACCTTTGGGAAACATGCTCAGTCTCTGGGGGGATAAGTCAACGATTGGGATGAACACTAGCCTTACTTCGAGGGCCCTACAGGTATCCAACTGAAACAACCAAAGAACTCCAAATGCAATGATGTTGGTCGTGAGGTATCGATGCCAGTGATTTCCCTTTTGGGACTGGGTCCCGGAAGAGCCCACTGAAACACCTATGCCAGAAATTGCAAGATCGCCTGAGACTCGCTCATGAACCTTTCAGGGACACTGTAGGAACACAGATGCGGAAACAGAAGAAACACTCGACCGGGGGGGCGTAAACAGGCGTAAAGGCAACTTTATGACCAAAGGGGGGGTGGGGTGGGTTTCACCGCAAAGCCAGGAAAAGGAGACGGTGCGGGGGTCCCGCCGGTGCGGCGATCCGCCGGGGCGACGAGCCCGGTGGGCAAGCCGCCGGTCGCCCTGATGAACGCACCCCGCACGGACTAGGTGCGGCAGAGCGGTACGGAAGCCTGCACGCCTCATTCAGCGGGGGACCTAATGGATCTGAACGTGATTTTATTCAAAATAAACCATCAGCGACACACAAGGCATCAACGGGGCAACACAAAATGAGTCAAGGGAAGTTTCGCTGCCGGGTGGTGGGCAGTTCCCGCATCTGGAGGAGACGTCATGGAATCGGCTCACGGACCACCAAGATATCCGTGCGGGGGTTGTAGAATAACTACCGGCAGAGAGTACCTCCTCCGATCAGCGAAGTGCAATGCACGGCACCGGTCACCGAATCGCTGCCCAGACAGAGACCAGTGGGCTGCTGGTCCACGTTCATGAAGAGGGGACCTATGCCATGCCCGATATTCGCGAGCCCCCAATGTTCCTATTCCCAACACACTCTTGTCCTTTTGTTAGGATGCCACCCCCTGAAAACCTCTAAAAAATTTCCCTGGATTCCTAAACACAATGAAGGCAAAATGAAGGAGGTACCTATCATTAATTATCCAGCACCAAACAGGGGACCAGTCTACACAAAGCTGAGCATGCTTCATTATCTGAAAATTCAGGCTTTTCCTCGAATTCGGCCGACAATAGCGCAATAGCTGTTTTTAAAACTAGTCAGCCGCCCTTGAACATGCTAATTTGGTGGATGAGGGCTTTTGGGTGTTAAGGAATAAACCTTTAATGCAAACAAAGAAAAGTTAGACTTTGTTGCTAATTTGAAGCTGTATAAATAATGGCACTCCCACCAAATTGGATCAGCACCGTTACCGAAATTACCAATGAGAACAATTCATTCAAAAAACCAGAAACTTCCCAAAAAATAATTGGAATAACGAACAATAGACAACTTATTAAACTGATTAAACAATAAATCACAAACGTCCAGCAGAACGAGTCGTAACAAAACATTTTCAAAACATGAAAACCAACGAAAACATTAGCATTCTTCAGTTGTTGTAGTATTTATTAACTCTTTTAACTTATTTAATTTTAAGAATATTTTATCCCAATCTATCAAAAGTATTTAGAAAGAGTCAATTGTTTTGAAACAACAAATTACGCTCATTACCCCAATTGAGATTCCCATGGTGTCACCGCAATTGTCTTACTTTTCATCCTCACCATCAAAGCTACAATTTTTACCTATCTCGCCTACGGGGAGAAACCATCCAAGGTTCATGTTTGAACGAGCGTCGATCAACGTTCCTCATGAAAAACCCTCGCCTTCCAAACATCCAGACTCCAACCCCCCCCGGCCCTCCCCGGCCCGTTCCGCCCCCTTTCCCCGCCGCATCCTACGTTCCCGCCCTCCTTGTTCGTGAAACCCTCCCCCGTTCCTCCCTCGCCGACCCAGCGTTATCCCACCTAGAAAAAGGATTTCGTGACACGTTCACCGAGGCCCCCGAAAAGTCACCCCCCCACTTCGTTTTCGACGACGTTTCACCACCATCCGCCGGGAATCAGCAAGCCGATTTCCGATTGATATGGGATCATCTATCCTTTTCCCCCGCGTTCACCGGCCCGGGTCCCTTACCCCACGAAACTCGGACCTGGGTCTATTTTCACCCAAGCCTTCGAATGGATCGGGATCCCACCCCTATTCCCCCGCGTTCAAGGTCGGGGACCCTTTCCCCGCCTTCTGCCGGTCGAGCCCCATCTCCTAACCGCGCCGTAAACCACGGGATCTCTTATCCCTAAAAACCCCTCACACCCTCCGCTCACAGGAGGGGTTCCAAAAACCCCGTCGTCCCTCACCCAAACCCCCCTCACCCTTCAAACATCATTCTGGGGGTTTCCCCTCAAACCCCCTTTCCCAAGGGGAAAAAATCATCGTCGGGAGCCACCCCTGGACCAAAAAAACGCGTGATGACGTAGACTACAGATGACGATGTTCTGCGAAAACCCAAAGCCAAACCCCAACCTCTAAAGGGAGAACTTTCGTTTTGGGACATCCGCAGACACTCCACCCACATCCCCCCGCAGACAAAGGCAACGCTACGTCATCATGGACCGAGCACAATACCCAAAAGGTGTCCTTTTTTTACCCGATTCCCCCCCCAAAAACCCCCATCCATCCGAAAAAAGAGTCGCTACAAACTCCTTGCCCCCCACCTGCCGGGGGCCCCCCATCAACCTACCACATCTCAAGCATCAAACTCATCCCCTAGGTTTTTTGGCCACCCAGATTCAAAACCTGATGTCCCCCCGCCCTATTGTCGCCTCAGGGGTTCACCACACAACACACCCCGTCATTTATAAGATCCCACCCTTGGGGGTCCCCTAACCCCTTTCCCACTCCCGTCATTGTTGAATCCCGGGGACTCACCTTAACCCCCGACATCTTGGTTTGTTTTTGTTGTCTCTGTTCCCAATGTCCCCCCGAGACGCCTCCCGGGGGGACAACCTTCAAAATTTTTCTCTTGATGATCGTCCTCACCCGGGCCAAATTCATGATTTCTACCTTGTCTCTTCGTTGTTTTCAGTTTAGGGCAATTCTACGGCAGACAGCTGGGACCTTGGATCTCCTTTTCCCCCTCCTTTGAATTTTCATGGAAGAGTTTAAAAACCCTTCCCCCCAACCTCCCAAACCCAAACTGTTCCCCATACGGGGTGACACCTTTTTGGTTTGGGCCCCACCAGAACCAAAACCCGGGTTTTCACAACATCTAAACCCGCAACACCGAGCATCAAGTTCACCATGGAAACGGAAGAAAATGACAAGATCCCTTCTGATGTTTGGGATTTCCAAAACCCCGAGGCTCCACACCCAAAGTCTACGGCCCCCACAGATCTCCCAAACCGCGCCCCAAGCATCAAGTCATCGGGCAAAATCGCTCGTACAACGCGCCTCAACATTTTTTAGGACACCCTTCCCGGAACTCACCATGAACCCCAAACGCAACGGTTAAAAAAAAAAGACAGCACAGCGAAGCCCGGGTCCAAACTCCAAAAGCAAGGTAAGTGACTAACCCTTCCCCCCCATCTAGGTTGACGTCTACAAAAAACCAACGCATCCCCGACAAGCGGCATCGTTTTTGGCCCCAGCAAAACCCCAAAGGGCTTCTACATACCCCGGACAAACGGGCCCCAAAAAAAAGGCGGGGGTCCCGGGTCCCCGGGGGCGTGTTACATCGGGGCAAAAGCAACCTCCCCCTCAGTTGAAGGAACACCGAAACGGCCGAGGAGATTTCCGAAGTCCCCCCTCAAGCACTCGCACATGGACCCCTCGACTGGCAGGCGCCCCAAATCATCCACCCCTCGACGCATGGCACCCCGACGCATCAAAAGGGCCCTCGGATGTCAAACACGACACTGTCCCGGAATTTTTCCATCAGCGTTTTGGGGACCTATACTAAAACTGAAGGATCCTTTTTTCAAAATCCAAAACCCACCCCCGACGGGGATCCCCAAACCTAAGTCCCCCCTCCCCCCTGGCGTTTTAAAAACTATTCAGTTCGGGGGAAACCCCCTCCCCCAACCCCAGGATCCTGTCTCAGTCCCCAGTTTCCCGCCTGCGCCCAACGAACTAATCCTCCAAAGGGACAGGATCCCAATCGTTATCATCCGTTGACGGTCTTTTACCCCATGGCCCGTTTGTGAAGTCGGGTCAAAATGCGATCATTTTCAACCAAGACCACTCTGCCAAAAACGACGAACTGTTTGCGTGGGAAAAGTTAACCCCCCGCATTCCTCCCTTTTTAATGGCGTATTCGCGAAGGGATGCGTCGGCCTGCACCAGAAATCGGTCCTTTTGGCGGTTTCGTTGTCGACCACCAACGCTGGGTGCTGAGCCACGTCTGGGCATTCATGCTCTGCTTATCACACTTTGGCTCCCCCAAGACATTGGAAACCCCTACGCTGGGACCAACTTCCAGCATGCCTGGGTTCTTCGGGGGTCCCGGACGTTGACGTTGAGGGGCATTCGGACCTCAAATGGGAAAAGGGGCCAAACGTGCTCCTTTTCAATAACGTAACGACGTTTCTCAAAAGCCGTACAGGGCTTCAAGGTTTGCATCCGTATCTGCGCACGGTGATCACCAAGCGTGATTGGGCCCCCGGGGGTTCCCCATTTGGTAAATAGATGTTTTTCAAATGGGGTCATTGAAAAGATCAAAAAATGGTTGATCCTTAGCAAATTTGGAGTCCCAAACTTTTGTGCATGTGTACATTTTGAAAATTACCTCGTTAAATGTGGCACCCACTTTTGGGGATTTTTTAATTTCTTTTTCTTTTTAAAGCCTGTTTTAATTTTTAAAAAAAATTTTTAATTACTCGTACATGTATGCCATTGCATGTACCGTACTTTTTCTTTATAGGCTACATGTAACGTGGATAACTCCCCTTTTAAAAGGGGTGCTGGTGGGTTTTCGTTTCAACGCCTGAGCCCTTTTTTTCATTTTTGACCGGGGTTTTTAACTCTCAAAACAATCGGATAAAAACATCACGGTTTTTGCCCAACTGTTTTTACAGTACGTCTCCCCCCCCCCTCCCCCCAACCCCAAATATTTGTATACATGTACTTTGGGTTTCCCACAGCCCTGACAAACCCCCAAAGAAGGCTTTGGGGCCACCACCGCCGTTGATGATGTTGATGATGTTATCAGCTAAAACTGAAATCTTTGTGATCGAACCAAACCAAAATTAAAAACAATGTAAAAAAACCCTTTTAAACCCTTCAGAAAAGGTTTTAATTTCGGGGTGCAAATTAGTTAAAAATTTCAGTATGTTTTGAATGGTAATCATAAGGGGTGAAAAACTTTTTCATTTAAAGGCTTACAATGTATGAGGGCCCCATTTTGCATATATAATGACTTAAAATTAAAAACTTTCAGGAAAACCCCTTGTAAAAAAACAAAAACATGATAAAATGAAGGAAGGGGTTTTTGTTTAATTTTAAAAAAAAAAAAAATTTTTTAAAATTGAAATAATGGGGAAAAAACTTGGATTGTGTGAAAAAAAAGGCCAAAAAGCCATTTTTTAAAATTAACGGTTTGCAAAAAAAAATCTCATGGAATGAAAGGGTACTTTTACTCCTTTTACTATAATTTTTTTCAACAACCCAAAAAAGGGGCACCTAAAAATACGTCTTCTCGCGTAAACGTTCAAAACGAAAAACCGCCACGACTCACGTTTTTTAATGAGCCGGAGGATTGGTGATTGGCAAATTTTTTTCCCAAAAACTTTACCCAAATATATTGGCCCTGGTTGGCGGGTTCACATGCAAAAAAAAAAAAAGGTTTTTTTAAGACATGGTTTCCCAGCCCCAAATGTACAAATTATTTTGTAAAAATTTTTTCTTTAAAATGTTTGTTTGGATTCAAAAATCGATTTTAACTATATTCCCCCCCATTTTTAAAAACGGCCAAAGGGTTTCTAGATTCAAAATAAACACCCCCCGATCATCCTGTTGTGGCGCACTGATGTTGAATATTGTTGAAATAAAAAACTCTTAAATACCCAACAATGTTTATAAAGTGTGAAAAACAAATTTTAACATATAAATCGGGGCATTGGCTTTCTTTATGACGTCATTAAAATAAAGAGGCAGTTTCATTTTTGAAAACATTTGACACCAAAAAAACTCCCGGGAAACCCCAAAGAATGGTACCAATCGGATCAACACCTTGGAAACGAATATGGACCGTTTTCTCCATCGCTCGAAACAGCAAAACCCCCAAAAATTAAAACTATTCAAGGAAAATTAAAACCCAAAGACATTTAAGAAAATTTTCCCATATTCTGTAAGAAACTTGTTGTGATTCATGACAAGCATTTAAAAATTCCCCCCATATTTTAAACATGACCTATAATTCGTTTCGAAGCCGATTTGCACGGTCGTCCGAACGCTCCCAATTCCCCGGAAATCTCAAAATTGGCCCGTCTTTTGCAAAAAATCTGGTTTTACCTCATTATGGGCCCCTTTGACGGGGTACAGGGGAAACACTTTGTTTTTTAAATCAATAATGGAAAATTAAAAAATTTAAACCCCAAAATTAGAATCCGGTCTGGCGGGGTGTGACTGACATCAGTGTGGACCAATTTGTACACTAAGCCTCATGTCCACCTACAAAAGTGTTGAAATTTGTTTGCTCTTTTAAACAGGAAGAGGGTGTTTAAACCCAAACTTTTAAAAAGGGCGTTTCCCCATTTATAAAACGAACGATTGGCGCTAAAAGGTGAAAGAAAAGACGAATCTGCAAGTTTTTTTCGATTTTTTTTTGCCCATCGTTCACCGAACAAAAAAATTACGAAATTTTGGTGGGGAATTGATTTTCCAATGTTTAATTTATGTATTTGGCCCCACAGGGTTTTTTTCAGTTAAAATCGGGAAAAAAAAATTTAAACCCCCAAAAAAGCAAATTTCAGACCAGTGCACCCGGGTTTGTTTTGTGTGTGGTATACCGAGGGTCGGGTGACAAACCTGCAAAACACGCGTACATCCCCCCTGACTCTGATGCTATGGGGGTGCACAATGTCCCTTTGTTTTTCCGTGTCCTGTCAAACTTTTTCTACACTTAATTTTGATCTTGGTCAATTATTAAAAACGGTAAAAAAAAACGTAACCAAAAATATGAGCAGTAACAGTTTTATAAGGAATTGACCACAATTTTAATTTATGTTTTGAAAGGAAGGTTTTAAAATCTCAGGAAAAATATTGTTTTTGAAACAAGGGAATTCACATTAAAGTGGTTCTGAAAAAAACTTTTTTTTTATCAACCCCGTGGTTTGGGAGAAATATTTAAAATTCCCCTTTTTTCTCTCAAATTTCGAAACCCCCCCTAGTTTGCCATTTTTTCTCATGCATAAATCCTCTGGAATGGGACCATGGAGGTTACATACATGACTGTGGGTGTTAAAAATTTTTGACATAGGAGACTGTAACCATTTTTTAAAATTTTTTCTTTTTTTGATTATTATCATGATTGACGGCCCCAGGTGATCTTTCCCTTTTGGGAAAAAGGGTTGCCAACAGTTCCCCAGGCCGTCGATTCGAAATTTTTTCTCAAACCCAAAAAAAACAGAAACCCAAAAATTAATATTTAAGCGAATATACTGATGTTTTTTGTAAATATTTGCCTGGCTGAGGTCCGGGGTCCCAATTTTGGAAAATCTAAACCCATTCTTTAAAAGGTTTTTTCATGTCGGGGGGGAACAGTCATCACAAAGTTTGGGTAAAGCCTTTATCCCCTTAGGGGACATTTTTCCAGTCAACTTTTAATCGTTAAAATGTCATTATTTTTATTAAAAGTATAAAACAACTTAGAATGAACAAAAGTCACAGATCACTCTTATTGCGAAGAAACCCAGAGCATAAACCCCTACGGACTCTACCCCAACACACCCACTCGGGCCCGTACATACAGTACATGTACATGTATCGGGGCCCTCCCAGTTAAAACCAGGCGTCCCGACTGAAAAAAACACACGTACAAAAAGGGGTGGGTTGAGGGGAATAGATAGTATCAACTTAAACTCCCCCAATTTTCACTTCCCCCTAGGGTGTGCAAAATCATATTAAAAGGGAATTTGGGACGGTGGGTTTAAAAGCGTGACATAAAAGTTGGGCCCATTTGGTTTCTTTGGGTTTGTTTAATGAACTAACGTCCCCTGAATTATGTGGTACGGGTGGTACTACCATTTCATGGTCATTCGTTTCAATTTGTCATTATATGAACAATTTTTTTAAACTTTAAAAACAAAGCACAGACGCTGGTTCCTTTTATGTGAACATAGGGGAAGGGTTGACGTCAACAATTAAATTCCAGGAAACTTTCCCCAAAAAGTTGGCACATTTCAGGGGGGCTCATTTTTTGCAATTTTTAGTCAAATTTTGCTTCAGTTCGCTTTGGTAGAACCAGCCTCAATACTTTAACGTTAGTCTGGTGCTACATACTCGGCCCCGGCGAATGGGGGAAAACAGTGGTTTTTAATTTTTTAAATTTAAAAAAAAAACGGGTACTTTTACATCCCCGTAGATTGAAATAGTTGTACAAAAAAAATTTTTGGTTTTTGTACATGTACATTTATTATTATTATTATTTTTTTTGGGGAAGATTCAGAATAGAAATGAAATTTTTTCCAGCCCCCAAATTTAAAAAATTTAAAATTTTATAAAGATGAGGAAAACAATTTCATCCCCATTTAATAAATACATCACCCAACATGACATTCGGGCGGAATATGCAAAAAAACACCCCTTACTAATTAATTTTTTTCAGTTTTTGTTGAGTCTGTGTACAGTTTTGATATTATTTAAGAATACATTATATAGTAAAAATTTAAAAAATAAAGGTTTAAAATTTTTTTCTTTTTCCCCCCTTTTTCATAAACAGCTCTGTCTTCTTGTGAAGTCATGAACACCGATGTTTTTTTTATCAAGTTGTCTCGTGTGGCAATCGGGTTTTGTTCAGGGCGGGTTTTCCCAGGCAAGGGGTGTGGTACGCTGTTTAGTAGCGTACTATTCCGTAACAATTTTCCTTTGGGGTTTTGTAAAACTTGACCGGTGAACAAAAAAAATTGCATCACAAAAATCTTCAAAGACCCCCGTAATTCTATTCCCCATTAAAAATTGTGGATAATTTTTTAAATAAATATCTAATATGTTGGAATCCAAGGATTTTTTCATCAAAATTGCAAACCTTTTAAAAAAATTGAAAAGTTCAATTTTCCCTTGGTAAAACACACATTCGCATAAAGTTTTTTTTTCATTTAATTCTTTTTTTTTTAAAATAAAACAAATCCCAAAAAAAACCCCCCCCAAAACGGGGCCCCCCCTATTTAATTTTTGGGGAAAAAAATTTTGATGTACATGTTTTTGAACACGGTTTTTTCCCATCGACTTTCCCAAAAATGCATCTAGACCATAAAATTTCAAAATTTCCCCCAACCCTGTAATAAAGGCTTTAAAAAGGGACGGGCATCGATCACCCCTTTCCCCCATGGTTTAAAATAGGCCAAAGGCCCCCCCCCTTTCATTTTCAAAATTATTTCCCGGGTTTAATTGGTTACTGTCCCAAATTCATGAACCAAAATTTCACAAAATTCCTCAAAGATTAAAAAGGGGGACAAATTTTTTAACTTTTGATGATTCCGTCAAAATGTTGTGTAACTGTATACGTTTTACAGACTTTAAGACTAATTTTCCTCCCTTTAATTTGAAAAATTGTCCCCTTTTCCAATACCCCGTACCCCCAAATTAAAAGGTTCTTCATAATTCATTAAAAAAAAAGAAAATTTAAAGGGGGAAAATTTTTCAATGACCAAAAAAAGGTTTGTGTTTACCGCAAAAAGACATTTACCATTTTTACCGTCCTTTTTTGAAAATTTAAACCATCAGCCTCCAGTTGCCCAAAAATGAAAAAATTAAAAAAATATTTTTAAAAATTAATTTTGGGGCCAAAATTTTTTTTTTTGATGACTTGGTCAAAAAAAGCTCGGATTGTAAAAAAAGGGATATCCCTTTTAAAATCATCTTTTACCTCCCCCGGCCTCTGAAAAACCCTTGGGAAACCCCTTGCGCAATAACAACCACCCACGTTGTGTTTAAACCCCAAGATCTAAACAGAACAATTTTGGTGTTGGTGCACAAAGACCCCGTCCCAACAGGAGGAGTAACCGGGGTTGACCTGAAGGACAAATTAACGCTGGGCTTTGGATAAGCGCTTTTCCCACCATTCGGGAGTTGCGTGCCCAGGGCGTTGACATTTTCCCTTCAAAATGGGAATGGCATTTTGCCCCTTAAACAACACAAAAAACCCGCCCGCCCTGAAATTTTTTATCTTTATAAAACAAAAAGCTTTTTCTTCATCTAACTTTCTTTTTAGGTTAAAAATTCAAAAAACCCAAGTTACAGTGTAGGTTAAATGCTACATGGACCATTTCCTTGTTTACATTCCTCCCTGTTTTAAATCCCCCGGGTTCCAAATGTATTTGGATAAAATTTGTTAAGGGCGACGCGTTTTCATTTACCGGATTTTCCCGTGATTTCCTTTTACCGGCAGGCAAAAAATTTTAAAGTTTGGTTTCACCATGGCGTTGGGGCCCTCATCTATCAGGGGCCCAGAAAAAAAGGGCATTCTGAAATAAGGTTTTTTGACAAAAATATGATTTTTTTGGGTATTAATCTGTTTTACCAAAAGTAGGGCAAAGTTTTCCCGTGGTATCTTGATTGCATTCCTGGTTATCACTGAGCACCATTGTTTGTAAACTATGTGAAAACCCTTTGGGGCGTTCAGGTAACATGCAACATTCGAAATGCTTTTTAAACCTTTAAGATATCCCCTGTTTTTATCCAAAACTGGTTTTACTTGGGTGTATATATGGTAGTTTTTATCTGTAATGGTTTCTTAAAGGGTTTCTTGGGCCCCTAAAACGACTTTTCTTTGTTGGTGTCATTGGTGGGGTTTTTTAATGGTCTCTTATGTGGTTAAAAACCTTGGTCGCCCTAAGGCATTTTACGTCGGTCCTCATAAAACTTAAAAATTATTTTCTATCAAAATAATTCATAAAACATGTATTCATGGTCATTTTGACGGTGATGTTATGACGTCTGTAACTTTCTTTAAAAGTTTTAAAGTGAGGTACATGTACATGTAATACTTTTTATAAAAAGAATGGACAACTCTGTTTTTGTTTCTTAACCCCTTTCCCAAATGATGGCGCAGCTGTTTTTACCTTCCCCTAGTACTTGGGAAAAACCCCTCCCTTCAAGCATGCTGTCAATGGTTTTAAACCCCCCATCCAGATTCTGTTTGAAAGTACACCCCCCCGCCGCAAATTTTTCCCTTTTTGGGTCCCAAATTTTTACGCTTCAGCAACCATACAAACATATCCCGATAAAATCTTTTTGACTATACCTTCTGATGCATTCTTTTTAAAGAAGCTGCCATTTTGGGCAAAAATTTCGAAACAAGATGGGAAATACGAATGACGACGGGGCAGTGGATTATTTCCCCCCAAAACTATCGTGTCTACACGGCTGCCATTACTCATTGTGGTCGCAAATCTAAATGTTCTACCCGGGTGCCGTCACTGTCGCAAAACTAAATGTGTCTACACGGTCCTCACTAAGTGGTTAAGGATTTTGTACTGTACATTATTTTATCTAAAATTCATGTACGTTTGTACGAATTTTTCATGGTTTATCCTCCTTGTTTTGCTGTAAATTGTTGCAATTTTGTCCCCCTGGTTTTAATACAAGCATCCTTTCGGGGATACCCCAAAAAAGTTTTGCTTTTTCAGGTCAATAGGTTATTTGAAATAGGTTTTTATATTCTTTTATTATACTTTTTTAAACCACAAAACTGTAAAATACCACTTTAAAGGACTTTTTTAAAAGACCACGTTCAGTGGATATAACTATGCAAAAGAATCACACTTTATCCAAGCAATGAAGAACATTAATAGAAAATTCAAAGGAAGATGACATGTACATTGACCTTTCGTCCCACTTCATCTTTTTCTTTTTTTTCTTACCAATTTATTTAAAAAGGGTGTAACATTTGGGGATAAATTTTTAATATATATTTTTTTGGAAAAAAAGAGTTCTGAATACGAAGCAAATTGTGTACTTTTTTACCCTTTTTTTTTTACATTGTTTTTGGAAAAATTTGTCTTAAAATTTAAAGCTGTTGTGCATTTACAAATTTATTGGTTTTTAGGGTTTTGCAGCGAAGCGCACGAAAAACTTTATTTTTTAAATTTGCTACGCGCGAAGGAAGGGAAAAAACTGTAGTTTTGTTAAACATTTTTTTTTTTTTTTTTTACTTTTACCGGAAGTGCTTCAAATAATTTCATTGGCCCCTTTTTTCAGTGTTCCATAAATGCGATTCAAGAAACTTAAGGGGGCCAAAAAGTGCAAAGTGTATATTTCATGACGTCATAATTATATCGGTTAAATTACACAAATAAAGATTAATAATGAAAACATTAAAAAAAAATTTAAACCCCGAACATATCTTCAATTTTATCTATTGACATTTGTGGTCTTACACCCGTATTTTGTGCCAAAAGCCCCATTTTGACCCCCGGGCCCAAAACCAAGGGTTCAGTTTAAAACCACAGCCTATGAAAAAAATGCGGTTCATGTAATTCATAGGGGGAAACTTTTTGGTGTGGTTTTATGACGTCATCATTGCAAAGGGGTCTGGGAAAGGGTTTAAAAAAACGTTATTTTCACTTGTACACTTGCCAATGTTTTCCAAAATGATATGTCATTTGTACATGAAACAACTTTTTCAAAATAAATTACTCATTATGACGTCATCAGGTTCAAAGTTACCCAAATTAAAAAATTTTTATTGAAAAACTATTAAAAAAATTTTAACTGTTAACCACAATAATTTAAATTTTGATCTTTGGATATTGTGGGGGGTCCCCGACAATTCTGAAATATGACTTTTTGGCGTTTTTTTCCCTAAAACAAAATTCAAATATAAATTTTTTAGGCTCTAAAAAACCCCTGGGGAAAAAAAACAAACCACAAGGGTCCAGTTTTTTCAGGTCCCAAACCAAAATTGAAATTTCCCAAAAAATTTCAAAAAAATTATTTTGTTTGTTCGCCGTTTGGTATGAAAAATGGCTTTTGAAAAAAAAGACTGCAACGACCTTTTTTTTGAAATCAAGGGTTTTCAAAACTCATGGTTTCGTGGAGGGTCTACTTGGATTCAAGTTCGTTTCCCAAATTTGGGGTTTGAATCCCCGTGACACTTGTGTCCGGGCAAGACAAATCAATTTTCTCTCCCCCAGGAGTTAAATGGGTACCGTGAAGGCAGATTTTTGCTCTTTTGCGCTAGAAATGACAGCAATTAGGGATCTCCCAGGGCTGAGATGGTTTCAGGAAGAAGAGCCTTTAGCGGGTAAAAAATAATGCCTTCGCACCACGGGTTTGGTCGTCGTTATATAAACCCCTTTTTAATTTTTTTATTTTATTTTTTTGCCATTTACTCAAGATGTGACACGTTTATGTTTTGCCCAAAACCAGGCGTCGCTGGTTAACCGCATTGCCGGGTTCGACCCCCCCCCAATTGTGTCATCTTTGCAATTATTTTATCAAAAATTCAATGATGTCATAAATTTTAAAAATCCTCCCTCAAAGTGGAGTTAATATGATAAAAAAAAGAAAGCTGGGGCGTTCACGCTGGTGAATTAATTATTATTATTTATTTTTATTTTTTTTTTTTTAGCGCTTTTTACCGAGTGCATTGCAATAACCCTGTTTTTTTTAAAATTTTTTTTTCAGTGTTCCATAAACGTTTCAATGCTTAAGGGGGCCAAAGGGAAAGTAGATAGTGTCAATTTTAATGACATCATAATGAAATCATCAGGTGTCAAGTTACATAAATAAAAGATTAAAAAAAAAAATAAAAAAATTTAAAAAAAATTTAAAATTAACTCCTGAACCACATATCTAAAATTTTATCTATTGGAATTGGGTGTTCCCCCTCCCTATTTTGTGCCGTTTATCCCATTTTTTTTAGCTTCCGGTCCAAACCAAAACTTAAAACTCTCCCCAAAATGATAAAAAAAAAATGCTATGATTTCTGTATTTCTCGTAGGGTGTACTCTTTTGGATAGTAGGTTTTTGATATCATATGCAAAAGCGCCCCCGGACGGTTTAAAAAAATTTTTCCCTTGACCTTAATTCCATTAAAAAATGAAAGTCATTTTGCTTAGAATCAACCTTTTTAAAACAAAATTGCATTTGACGTCATGGGTTCAAGTTACACTAAATTAAAGTTATTGAAAAACTATTTAAAATTTTTTTAACCCCAATAGTTATAATTTCCAAATATTTCTCAAAAAAATTATTTTTTTTTTGTTGTTCCCTTTGGTATGAAAAAAAAAAAAGGGTTTTTAAAAAAAGACTCTTCAACATTTCTTTGGAAAGTCGGTTTTTAAAAATATTTGTGCCATTTACCGGATGTGACATGCAGTTTTGTGTTTCTGAAAATCCCGATGACGTCCTGGGTTGCATTGTTTAAATTCCCACCCCCCCCAAAGGGTACTGTTTAGAATTGTGCGACCAAGGGTTTACAGGGTTCCCATTCTTAGTTCGGGTAAACAAACTATCCTTTTTGGGCATTTATTTGGGGAAAAAAAAGGGATAAAAAATGTTTTTTCAAGTAAAATATAGCAACATAAAGTATTCAAACCCCAACAACCTGTTTTTGGAAAAATTTTTTTAGTGTTTGAATATTTTGCACATTTTTTTTTAATTTTGGGCCAAAAAAAATAGTCCAATAAAATAATATGATAAAAGGGGTCAACCCAAAAAAAATTGCAACAGGGCCATTAATTCATTTAATTTGAATATACAAAAATAACATATTAAAAGTAAGGAAAAACAAGTTGAAACCAAAGTAATTTTTATAGTTTTCCCCATTATGGTGTGCACAAAAAGTTTTAATTCCCGGGGGTTTGGGGAGTCAAAAATTTCCCCATTTTCCATCTTAATAAACTTGTTCCCGTCCCTGAAATTGATAAATTTGTTTCATGAAACAACCACAGAGGGCCTTTTCCTATTTTTGCAACTTTAAATGGGAACTTTTCGTAAATTTTAAAGGGTTTTTTTCTTTAACAGTCATCAAAAGTTCATCAATTAAGTACTTACGGGGAGTGAGTTTAGCGCCCGGGTTGTTTAACTGATGTTGATTTTTATGTGCCTGCAACAGTTTAACAATTTTCATTAACATTGGTCTCTGGGGAAAAGGAAAAATGTTTTTCTCTCAAAACCTTTCTAAATTTCTAAAATGTTTTTTGGCCCCCTTTAAAGGGAAAAAAAACCTGTTGTTCCCCAAAAAGGTTTTGGGATTTTTTATATGTTGTTCAACTTTGAAATTTTTTTGTTTGACCCAAAACAGCTTAATACCATTTTTCCGGGGAGCATCTATTTTAAACTACCAGACAAAAGCATCAAAGGTCTTGGACATTTCAATTGAAGAAACCAAAGAATAATCAAATTGTTTTCTGACTTTTCCCTTTAAATGAAGTTAATATTTAGCCTACATTTTTTTCAAAAATGACTCTTTTGGAAAATAAATGACATTGAAACGTTTAATTTTTCCCAATTCTTTTTTTTTTTTGGTTTTCCTGTTAAAGTAAATGTGGTTTTCGCCCCGAAAAAATTTGTTGGTCCCCTTTTTTTAAACCCGGGGATAACTTAAATATATTTTCCCCAGCTTATTTCACATTTATCGATCAAATTCATTTTTTAATTTAAATTCGCCCCAAAAAAATGGTTCCTTTGTTTTTCAATTTCGTTGTAAACATTTTAAAAAACTTGGTAAAATTTTTTAATTTTGTTCCTTTTTTGGAATAAAAATTTTCAATTTCGTCGCGACTGCGAAAATGGTCAATGGGCAAAAAAATTGTTTTTTAAAACAAATTCGCATAATTCCATTTAATTTAATCTAATGGATAAAAGGCCTATTTGATCTTTTTTTGCCTGTTATTTTTTTATTTTTTTTTATCATTTTTTATTGATATATATATAAAAAAGATTCTTTCTTCTTTTTTTCCCCGTTTTTTCTTTTTGTTTTAATTTTTAATCGTGGTCATGATGATTTACATTAAAAATATGTATCTTTTTCCCTTTAAACCCTTTCCCTTTTTTAAAAAAAAATTTTTTAAGTTTCCCAGAAACTTTTTGATTAAAAATAAAATACCGTTAAATTGGGTATAAAACAATTTCAAAAATTAAGAAAAAGTATTTGTTTTAAATTTTTTAAATATCAATTTATCTTTTTTGAGTTCCATCTTTTTTTATCAGTTTTATGTTTAAAAAATGATGGGAATGGTTTTGGGGAAAAACCCAACACAAAAAAAATCATCTCCAAAAAAATTAACAAGTACTGAAAATTTAGTTTTTGTTGGATTGCCCAGAACATTTCTATATCATATAAACCCGATTCACCCATAAACCTTGGCGTGCAATGCCCCGAGGTAATAGGTTTGTGCATTATACCACCGTCCCATTTCTTTGAGAACGTAAAATGTTGTGGGCCACCTTTTGGCGTCCCTCGCTTGATATTTGGGGTTTTTACCTCCCTCCCCCCTCGCGCCATTCGGTTGAGAAAGATTTTTTCCGGTTTAAAAACCTTTTACCGGGTTTTTAAATTAGGGGGTTTTTCTGATGGAACATTGTTAAAATCAGGGGGGTGTTTTTTTTGTGGGCTTTCATTGTTATATGAAAAACCCCCTCAGGGAAAATTCCCCACATCCCGGCACTCTCTTGAAAACCCAAAACTCTGCAAGGTGGTGTTGCGGTCAAACCCGGGGGGACTAATCACCGGGGATTGCGAAAGTCAATTCGTTTTTTCCGCGTTGATTTTTGACAACCCTGCGAACTGGCGCCTATTTCAGCTTTCCAAATGAACCCTCCAGATTTTTAAGCCCCGTCGATGTAGATGCGGGGCTTTAACAGCTTTTCGAAAAAATTGAGCATATCCCCTGTTTTTGAAGGTTCTGGCTTTATTTCAGAAATTCTAAGCTTTTTGGAATTACAAAAGCCGGGGCTGCGGGAAAAGAACTTTATCGGGGAATTTTCTTTCGGTGCTTTTTTGCTCGGTCAAAGGATTGTTTACAATGCGTTCAAGTGATTTAAACGACATCAACTTTGTGTCGCGGGGTCCACCCGGGAACCTCACTCTATCTTTTAAGTATATTCCTTTATTTTCCGTTTTCCGTTTACGCCGGGCTTGGCTTTTAAAAAATCCTGGGGCATTTTCAAATGCGTCTAAATGATTGTCTGGTTGGGCCTTTGTTGTGGGCCCTTGGGCCTCGCAACATTGCTCTGCCCTTTTGTCTTCAAGGTGAAACCTCAAAGATATCCCACCCGTTTGTTTTACCAATGGGGAAACGAAAATTTAAAACCGATGCAAGCGTTTTATAAAGGGAACTACAATCACGTTAAAATCACCTGACAATTTGTTTGAGAATAGATTTAAACGATTTGATCAAAAAACAATTTTATTTTAAAAAGCCATTGAAAGGGCCCTTTAAAATAAAGGGGGACTAAATTTTATGACCGGGAAAAAAGGGAAAAAAATTATTACAAAAAACCAAAAATTTTAAATTTAAAAGTTTATTGACGAAAAGAAAAAACAAAAAAAACCACAGGGACGAATTTAAGTTAAAAATGAATTTGATCGATAAATGTTTAAAAAGCTGGGAAAACCTATAAAAAAAGTTTTAAATTTCTAAAGGGCATTTTTCAGATTTTAAAATTTTAAATTAAAAAAACTCTTTTTTTCCTTTTTCTTTTTTTATTTTTTTTTCATCATAAACTGTGAATAGTGATGTTCTTTTAATTTATCCCAGTTTAAAACTTTTTGTTTTTGTTTTAAATTGTTAGTAAAAAAACCTTGAAAACATTTCACAACTATAAGATTTAAAACCAGGGTTTAAAATAATATCGTTTTTTTGCCAGTACCTTGATACTATCTCCCCTAAGACAATATAGTTCTAAAAAATTTTGTTCGCTTTTTGATTCTAAGAATTTTTCCCGCTTATTATCTATACCGCGGGTATTTTGGGGCCCGGGTGTTTTTCAAAGGGACGGAACCCTTTTATATAGCCCATGTTTAAAAAAATTGTTGGTGCAGCCCTTTTACCCGTGGATGCGTTTCGATTTTGATAAATTTTATGACGTGGGGTAAATCAAACAAAGAAAAGACCTGCCCCCCCCAAACCCTTTTTAAAAACATGATGCCGATCCGTGTATAATGTTTGGTTTGGTGTGACGTGGGGCTTTATTTCTTACAGAATCTCGCCTGATAAAAAACATTTAAACCCCTTTTACGTGCACCCCACCCCAACTTTTTTCGACAAAAAGACGTCCCCCAACCCCCTGTAAAAATTTAAAGGGTATTAAAATATTTTTTGGGAAAGTCTGTAACATTGATTTAAAAACCTTTGGAATTTTTGAAAAACCCATATTTTATGAACAAAAAACATCAGTTTATATATTTTGATCCTGGGGAATTTATTTAGGAAAAAAACATCCCTCCCCGAAGAAAAGCGTGCATTAAAGATATCAATTTCCCAAATCATTTTACCAGATGCTTTATGTTTTAAAGATTGAAAATTAAAACAATTTAATGCAGGAAAATGACTCCCAAAAGATTGTTCTATCATCCAAAATCTTTTCCATTATAACTCATCAACAAAAAAACTTACATCCTTTAAACAAAAAAAAGTTTCTTTTTCTAAATTATATTTAAAATCAACAAAAAATAAAAATTTTTAACTCAAACCCAACCCCCGGGGTTTTCCTGAAAAGATTTGACCCCCCTTTGAAAATTTTCATTGGGGCTTTAAAACAAATATCAAAACAAGTTACATCATCATGACGTCACGGTCAAGACCTTAATTTAAAAAAATTTATTTTTAAAAAAATCAAATAATTTTTGAACCACAATATATAATTTTTTTTGCCATATTGTACGTCTTCCCCTTGACAATTTGAAATTGCCAAAACCTTTTTTTTAACCCTGTAAAGAATGTTGTTAGAGCCCCGATCCTTCGATGTCAAATAGGGTTTTTTTAACTTACTGACGGGTATTACAAAATGGTTTGATGACGTCAATATAAGTGCTTTCCCCAATAAAATGGATACAAAATAAAAGATTTTTCCCTTTACCAATTTATCAACAAAACAGGTTGTCATCGCCATCGGTTTTGAATTCTTGTTTGGGGTTTAAACTCATATCTCATAACTCCCGGTATATGACATTAACTAACTTTTTTCCCCCCGGTTTATTTTACCCTCATTCAATGTTATAAATTTAAAAAGTCCTCACGGTAAAAGGGGAAAGTTAATATGATAAAAATAGAAAAAGCTGGGTATTCGTTCACAATAAATTAAAATCGTTTTTTTTAATATTAACATGTTTGTATTTAAAATTTTTTTTCCATGTTTATTACAGGAACTTTAGTTCCCCCCCTCCCCAGTTTGAACTGATATTTTGTTGCATTAAAACCTTCTAGCAGCCCGTTTTTTTTTATTAGCCTTTTTCAAAATTTTCAATTTTTGGTTTTAACATTTTTTTGGAAAGTTTATTGGCTCCCTGTTCACAAAAGCAATAATATCATGTATTTTAAATTTGAAAAAAATCTTTTTATTCAAAATTTCCCCTTTTGAAAATTCTTCCCCAAAATACCCAACTCTTTCCCAACTGGTTTTTGGGTGAATTGTTTGATTGTTTTGGGCCAACGTTCCCAACCCCAAAAAAATACCCAAATTTCCCAAATTTGGGAAAAATGAATTGGAAATGATTGGGATTTTGAAAGGACATATGAAATGACCTAACAACGAAAAAAAAATTGAAGCTGTTTTTTTTGTAGCCATTTAATTATAAACAAAAAAAAAAACAACAATATCTTGGTTGAAGTGTTGATTCAGAAAAAAATTTTTTTTCTAAACAAAAATCCCTACAAAATGTACGTTTTTGGGGGAAAATTTAAAAAAACCTTTCCATCCATTAAATTATATTATTTAGAAAAAACAAATTTTAAAAATGCTCAAGAACCCCCCATTTGTTCCTATAAACAGACCTTTTTTGTTTTTTTACGGGGGTTTTAAAGATTTTTTTAAAAGTTTTTAACAACCCAAATTATAATAACGAAGGTGCACTTTTTATGCACAAACGGTCAAAATTCCCCTTAGGGCCCGATGACCCATTGGTGCCCTCTGGTTCTTTTTTAAATGATGGGTTTAAAAACCAGGCACCAAAACCGATTTTAAAATGTACAGTTTAAAAGTCACTGACGTATTTAAGCCGAGTCGGGCCCTCCCAGTTTCGTAAACCCATAAAAACTCATCTCTTAGACAGACTATATTTCGTAAAAACGTTTCTGTTTTTTCCTCAAATTTTGTTGAGGTCAAAAATTTTTACCCCCCCCGTACGTGTAATAGATAAAGTTACAATTTTAAAAAAATTACAGTGCTTATGGAAATTTTTTCTATGGCACTAAATTTTTCCATCAGGCCAAAAAAAGGGCCCCTTCATGTCCAAACCTTGTTTTATTAGGGGGGGTAATTGTCAGTTCTTTGGGAAATTCGGTTTAAGACCCAAAATTGGGTTTATCAGTTTAAAAACCCCCGGAAAAAAAGCAAACTGTTAATTTTTTTTTAAAAAACAATGCCTGGGGTTGGGGTTTTAAAATTTTCTGATGTTTGAGAAAACCCGAAAAATTCTGGGCGTAACAAAACTTAAATTTTTAAGACTGGTCACAAAAAATTATCAGAAATATTTGACCGATTGTTTTTTACTACTGTGACTGCAGGCAAATACTTTGTTTTAATTTCAAGTTCCCCTTTAAATTTACTTTTATTTTTGGGTGACACCATCATAAACCACTGCGTCAAAAGGCCATGTATTTACTGTGGGAACCCAAAAACAGCTGAACCGTCACCTCAAACGAAAACATCGAAAAGAAGAAATGAAAGGGAACGAACTTAGGAAAGGAATCCATGTCTCAAATAAGGAAAAAGGATCTAAAAGTATTAGAATGAAATCAAGCGGAACCCCGTCAATTCTCGGGGGGAGACCCAAAGGAAATTCAAGTTTAGTTATTTTTAAAAGCCATGGTTTTTTTGTAACATTTTAGCACAAGCAGTTTGCCATTCCCATGGTCAAAAGGTGTCCCGTACCAATTAAACCAGAAATAAACAAAGTATTGATGCCAGATTTCAGTCGAAATTTTGACAAATTTGGCGATACTGTTAGAGGTCTTAGATCAGACAAAATGATAATTGGGGCCAAAAATTTGGGGTAAATCTTTTACCCGGGAAAGATCAAATTTGAACATATGAGAAACTGGAAATCTTCTCGTCAAACTGAAGCGTCCAGATGACATTACTTTAGTGGTGAGGACTTCCAAGAAAAACCAATCTGGGAAATTTGGCCCGTGCCCCCACGGGAAATCGAACGGAGAAAAGCTGGGGAACGTTTGGATCTTTGGGAAAAAAGGGGAAAGTTATGAAAGAAAAAATTTTTTGGAGGACAGACGGGGAAGCAGGGAGTTGACCCTTTCGTGCTTTATCTCAATTGGGGCTTTTTTTCAGCGAATCCTGGTTGAAGGAAACGGCGGCGGTCCAAAGGGAAACCACTCCATGGGTGACTTAAACAACGGGGAACCCAGTTCAAAAGCAGAAATTGGGGTGGTATGATGCTTCAGATGTCCACATTTTAACAACTGGGGGATTGGCGGGTTCCGATTTACTGTCTTCTCCGCCGGGGGGTGAACAGTAGGATGACCTGATGGTGGGGAAAACGCAAACAGGCCGGGGTTTATCCTCAACAGGTTGGGCAGTCATTGATCCCTGAAAAATATCTCCGGTCCTTTAAGCTGGCTTACCAAAGGATGGGAAGAAAGCTTTTCCCGGGAGATTCCCAATGATCGCAGCGTGCAGTTGAATTTTTGGAGATGAGGTCGAAGTTGGTGTTGGGGAAAAAATGTGTATCTTTTCCTTTAAACAAAAAAACTGAAAAATCCTTTGGGTGGGCAAAAAAAGGTAACAACATGATGGAAAAGGGCATCAGAAATCCCCCTTCACGCGACAAAATACCGCCGGGCTTTCCTTTGCCTAAAATCCCCGAAAAGATAGAAAAAATCTTTTATAAACACATGGGTTTTTGGGAAATTTAAACAAAATTATCAATGCCCCCTGTTGGGGGATCACTTGGTTGGGGTTTTCTGGAAAAAATTTTTGGAGCCTTTTAAGTCCGGTAAGTTTGGTAAAAACAGTCAGTTGTTCTTTCCCAAAAATTTCAATTCATGATAACTTAGACGTTTGCTTGAAAATGAAAATTTTACAAATAAAAAAACATAAAATTTTCAACAAGCTAAATTACGTACACTTTTTTTAGGCTGGGAAAAACATTTCATGTTTTGCCCCTTTTAAAATTCTCTTTGGGCTGTCGTCTATCTTTTTTAAAAAACCCCTATCGGGTGGGGAATCGGGGGGGTCCATGGCCATATCAAATCAATGACGATTTTGTAATGCAAAATAAAGCAAAACTTGTTTAAAAAACTTTTTTGAGAAATCCTCATCAATTCAACCTAATGTTTTGATGTTTTTTTTTCAAAAGTCTTTTTCAACCAAAAATAACAATTTCCTTTTTTTAGGGGGATGGATTTTTCAACTGGGGCCCCCCGTGAAAAGTTTTCTACTGATTACCCGTGAAAATTTTTGTTTAGCTCAACCAGGAGAAAGGAGCTCTAACCTAGTTCTATTAAAAACTGTTGGGGGGGAGAATACGTTGGGTGATTTATTCTTTGGAAAAAAGGGACCGAATAATCTTAAACCTTACCCTTTTGGTGGATGACCTATATTTTCCCAAAAATGTAAATTTGCCCTCAACACAATCAACGTGCAACCAATCCAATCTGTCCCACGTCTGCAGACGCGGGCCAAAAACTATTTGGGGAAAAGCTAAAAGTTTCGAAACATCTGTCATTTGGGGGCACTTCGTGTAATTTAGCATTTTATGTTTTTTTCAGCCGATAAAAATTGGGTGAATAAGTGAAAACAATTTTAACTTATTTTTTCTACTCAAGGTCAAAAAGTTTTTTAAAAAATGTGATTTTAAAATTTTTATTTAATAAATACATAATTCCATTATTTCAGTTGTGGGGAAAAAATGACTGTCCCCTGTTTAAAATAACCCATATAACCGGGCTATTTCCAAGTTCTCTTTACCCCCTATGACATCTTCAAAAGGTTTTCTTTGAAAAAACAATAACCCTAAAAACTCCTCAGCTTCACTTTTGCGTAAATTGGGCTGGTAAATCATGGGCTGGGAAAAAAAAAGGGCAGTTTATGTCGCCCTATTTTTTCGCCTAATAAAGAGATATCTCTTTTTTAATAGAGATCCCCTGCAGCAGGCAAGTCCCCATGGGGACTCCCCTGCGCAGGCAGAATCCCCGCAGCAGGGAGTCCCCCTGCAACAGGCAGAGATCCCCCTGCAGCGGGTCCCCCCGCCAGGCAGAAACCCCCAGCAGCAGGAGAATCCCCTGAAAAGGGGCCCCTAGACGGGTCCCCGGGAGGCAGGATCCCCAGCAGACCCAGCTCCCATGCAGCAGGCAGGATCCCCCCCAGGCAGAGATCCCCGCAACAGGGAGAACCCCATGTGACGACTCCCCCTGCAGCAGGCAGAGATTTATGCAGCAGGCGAGATCTCCCTGCAGCAGGAGAGATCCCATGGGAGGAAGTCCCCTGCAACAGGCAGAGATCCCCCCGCAAACAGATATCCCCCGTAGCGTACCTGTAAAAAAAAAATCTATTTTGGGATTTTCCGGGAGTTTGGGCGATACTATCCGTAAATAAACGGGAAACCGTAAATGTACAGACACTGTTTAATCCCCGTACCCGAGGGTTGTAAAATTATGGTTCGCCCTGGTTTTTCAGGGGGGACTTGTAAAATAGGATAGCTCCGGGTTATTAAAAACTTTTCTTGTAAAATCCCGTTTTAAATATTAATTTAACAAAAACTACCCCGTAAAATCACGGCCCCCCTAATGTAACAACGTCAGGTTCACAAATTACACCAAAACTGTTTAATCAAGAGGGGTTTTTTAGGCCGTTTAAAGGGAAAACAAATAATACCCTTTTTTTAACAAAACCTTTAAAATCCTTTTAAAAAAATTTTCCCCCCCCAAAAACGCCCCGTCCCCAAAAAGTACAGGGTAGTGTAAATTTGTGCACCCTATTTAATTTGGGGCACTTTTAAAGTTAAATTTTCATTCATTGTGTTACATGGTCCCCGTTTTCATGGTGCACCTTTATTTTGGGGTTCA
>JAQQFT010000401.1:0-27692 GCA_029582265.1 Zoroaster sp. YZ-2022 | reverse complement strand
GAAGGCACGAATTCTTCCGGATCGTCTCTCGGTGCGGTTCATTCACATCTGGCCTATCTGATACATATTGTTGTTAAACAGACTGTACATCCTTTCCGTGACGATAAAATCTTTGCAGTATTTAGACTGAAAATGCAGCGTGGTCCTGATCCGTGTTATGGCCTCCAGTGTTTTCAGACTCATTCTGTTATTTATTACTTTACTACTTTTACTAAATAAACTTCCAGGAAACTTCAAACTTTCGTAGTCGCGGCGCGCTTTGTAACAAATCGTGTTGTGAACACTGACCATGCCGCTCATTCATAACAAAATAACACCCATTGTATAAGGTACTGCGTAACTGACATTGACGGCATTGTTATTGTTTGTGGAGTGACTGAGCACAGCACTGGATAGCGGATGTCTGCACGCACGGCGCGCCGTGCGTTTGGGCTTTATATCAGTTCACTTTATTTTTTATGGTAGGCCATTTGAAAACGCCAAAACGCCAAAGCCGTTTGGCGGGGCACTTTAATTTCTACCCGCCAAACCAACTTAAAAACGCCAAATTCTGTTGTTTTTATGTGTAAACGCCAAACTGGCAACCCTGAGTCACTAGTGCCGTTTTGCACGGCAGCCGATGTAACGGTAGACTCAGCAAATTGGTACATGGGGAAGGGCCATCACGTGGTAGGTAGGTAAAACGAAGCAGACGACGTTAACAAAGTGTGGAAAGCTATAGAAGGTAACGGCAAGTTTAGGCAAATTCATGTTATAGACAAAGATGTGAAAGACTTAAAATGATGATTGAAATGATACATATTGTATAATATCCATCTTAAAATGGTATGCATAGATTTGAAAAAGTGTTCCTTCAGGATTTCATAAGGGGTTATATAAAGCAAATGGGAAATACATCGGGTGTCTTTCTGCAGACTACGATTTTTTTTTGCTACCCAAGTCATGATAATCTTTTTATACAAGTGATTGATTTTTATTTTATTTTTGTCTCTGCCTTTAAGAAAGGTTTCCTATCTCAATAGATTTTTAATTAAACCAACAAAGTGGAAGCAAAAGTCGAGATCGTGTCCTGTATCATCAATCACAACAAGAAGGCCCAATTAATGATCAGCTGTGCTGATGAGCAACCATCTGTAAAGATTTCTATCAATAAATAATAAATAAATAAAAACACATTTTTTTGAGGTTATCACCATTTTATCTAAGTCATCACAGATATGGTTAAAATGGTCATCAGTTTGTCTCTGTGTTCCCTCAGAGTTTCCAGAATTTTCCTGTGATTTCAAAGAGATTGTCAAATCCAGAAAACTATCACTATCAGATTCACAATTTTGGTTTCCCAAAGGTGCCATCATCTTGCTACACATCACTTGTTTCCAAAGCTGCTCTAAACTCATTAGCTGTAGGGTTATCTCTATGCCTCCCCTGCTTCTGAGAATCGAGAATAGGTTCTCAAGACAATCTTGGTTCAGCCTATTTGTCAGAAGAAATGAGAAGTGTCTCAGTGGTTAACTCATTAAACAATTGAACAACAGCTGTGATAGTGAGTACCCATCCCTGAAAACATGCAATTTTTCTGTTGACCCTTCTTTTACTTTCCATTTCTTTATCCATTCAATACAATCTTTCCAGAAGCTAACATGAACTGAGCTCGATGTTGAGCTGTCTGTATATCTTAGTTTCCTCAATTTTCTTGAATTAAAGGGAATCAAAAGTTTGTCCATCTTCTCTAAAACTCAGCAGTATACACTGCTTCTGATGGTAATTTACCAAGTGAAGAGTAGGTTAATATCCCTGATGCTACACTGTGACTCATGACCTGGGAAGCAAGGCAAACCCTCATTTTTATGAATGGTGGAGTTCTATATGTTTAGATGTCAACTTGGGTGCCATCCTTAGAGGCAACTTGGAGTCATGATTGTAAACTCAACAATGTAATTCCAGTGAACTTCGTGTCCATCCACAACAAAATGTGTTGTTTCAAGTTGTTGGACACTCTTCAACAAATGAGGTGGATCAAACATGCAATATATCTTCTGGACATTACCATCACTTGCCTTTCTCTCAATGAATGGTTGTCTGCATTCACACCCAACATACGAAACATTTTTCGATTATTTGATCCTGGTCCTCGATGACTACCTTACAGTAAAGCCTGCATCTTCTATCTCTTAATGCATTCAAGTAAGAGAACCTTTTGTTTACTACCAGGTGTAGCTGCATTAGCTAAGAAATAACCCACTGGTTGTTTCCATCACATGCTAGGCCTCGCACCATAAATACAAGTGCTTGAGTTGCCACATTTTTGACCTAAGAGAGCCAAAATCTTCCATTCCTTCAATTATGTCCTTTGCAAATCATAATACAGCCCTGACTTAAGACTCATTTCATCAAGTGTCAATACACAAACTTTATCTCTTTCAGACATAGTTTTAGCCTTTCGCTGCAATATTTCAAAGCTCGTGTTATTAAAGCCGGGTTGCACTCACTTTTTCCAGCCATCTTCGAAGAGATCTCTCACATGGCAAAGCAAAAATTTTATGGCAAAACCTATAAGCACTTGGACTTTGGTAGTGAAGGGCAAAGGCAAAAAGTTTATCCTTGTTTGTGTATCGTCTGCCCTTCAAACGTTGCTTACCTATTCTAAGTTGGCTAGCAAAGAAATCTAAAGTGTTTGTATCCAGGTATCTACTTGCATTCTTGATAATGTTATTGATTGATCCAGACTTAGAAGCTTTCTAATGATGCTGTAAGTGTTTTGATTTCTCCCTTTAGTCTGTGAATCTTTACTCTATGTGAAGACACTTTGGCTTTGTACGTTGATGAGTATTCTCTCCTGCAGTATCTGGATCAGGCATTGCATCCACTGAAATAAAAAAATGGAGTAAAAGATGGCTTACATTATTTCATGAGTATGGAAATCCAAATCAGAACAAGTATGACAGCACCTGAGTATGACTTAAAATGTCAACAAAGACACTAGTTTTCTTTGTATGAATGTATTCTCATTAATGTAGGAAGTGGCCATTTCCCGGCCAGAAGGGTCTAGTCAACAATTCACATGATGTGAAAATTTGCAAATTTCAACTGGATTGAATGTGTAGTAGTAAATTTCATTTGCATATTTATCTTTACCTGGTTCATTATATAATGAGCTGTCCTGGTCTACATCAGATTCTTGGTCTACCATGTCCAAAGGATCTTGAGTACCTGGTTGCAGTACTTTGTGCTGTACATTGTCTCTCTTTGCATAGCTGTGGTGTGCCTCTACCTTACTGTGTTCTCCTTCAGAAGCTAAAATGTTACAATGAATAAAAATAAAAATCGTGATTAAAATCAACATTATTACTCCACTCATATTTTCCTCCTTTTTTGTTCATCTGGGCAAGCAGCATTATTATTCCCACATAGCTAATTATAACATTAGATATATGGGTGACAACCAGTTATAGTAACCTGGTTGTCACCCAGGCCATAAATCTAATTTCTGTCAACATTGTTTTTTATCAATAATTTTAGTTCACACATTTGAAAAAAATTACACAAAATTTCAACAAAGCAATTTCAACAAATCAATACCTGTCTTAAATCTTTTTGTAGAGACATTAGGCCGTATTCATAAAAATAAGTAATTGCTTTTACTAAAGTAACAACCCCCTTTTACTAACCTTTTACTTAAATGTGTATTCATAGAAATAAGCAATGACTTTCAAGTAAAAGCTACAAATTTTAAGCATTAGTAATTGCTTTTTACTTATAAGTAAATGCTAGAGAAATTAGCACCTACTTCAATTTGTATTCATAAAAATGACCTTCGACTAGCATTTACTAGTGATTGTACAAGCACCTAATTTTTGGCTTGCTGTAGCCAATACAGACATATCACATTTTCTGCCATGTTTTTACGTCCAAGACCACAACCTAAGGTGTATAACATCAGGCTTAATCGTGATGAAGTCAACCCTACCACTTACAGAACTTTATTTAGGTTTGACAAAGAAAATGTGGAATGGCTTGCAAACACCTTCATACCACCAAATACCGAGACTCGTGGATGGTACTGTAGTACAATAGCAACTACTTGAGAACTTACTAGCCGAGGCAAGTAACAACTGTAATCATTTAGCAAATGGTTATGAATAAGATTTTTAGCAATTGCTTAGACTAGACCTTTTACTTACCTAGCTGTTGCTTTTACTTATAAATTTTACTAGTAAGTATTTACTTATTTTATGAATACCCTATTGTCATGTCTGCTGGGTAGTTTGCGCTTTGGTCACCTGCTTTGGTGGATTGGGTATGTTGAATATTGTTGGGACGTATTCCACACCAGTCTACCAGTACTCAAAATCTGGGATGGCTCAAAATGCTCCGAGCAGATTCTGCAATTCTTGTGTAGGTAATCAGATGACTTGTTCCGCAGATCATCTCTTCTTGTTAACTGAACCCACCGGTCTGATCTGTGGTACCACAAATGAAATAAACAAAACATAATGAACCCATAGTATACCTACTGATCTGTGCAGGCAAAACAAATAGGCCTAAGAGTAACAAAACCGCCACCTGCATCTTGATGGGACGGGTGGATCTGATTTATCAAAACTTTAAAAAATCAATAATTAAAGACTTTCATCATACATTTACATAAATGTTAGGGCTAACGTAACTAATATCATAACACCACAAACCCAGGAACAAGTCAATAAAAAACATAAATAGTTTAGGCCTAAATAAATAACAAACATGACAAAGGAACACTGTTTGCCTTTTTTCTTTTTCTAAAGTCAAAGGTAGGGATACAACCTTTTCACTTTATCACCCTCACACCCTTAACTATTTGTCTCTGATCCTATATTCGCTTACCATTTTGGGCAATGGAAAAAATAACAAATAACAAACTAACATTATTTTTATATCATGCCATTTTAATTATTATTAATGTACAACAACGACCATTAACATTTTGTAGAATATAAAAAAAAATAGCCCCGATTTCTGCCTGGAACATTGATGTTCCAATCGTTATCGATCAAAATGTTCTACCCATAAATTTCGGCCTTACCTTTCTTGCACCTTGAAACCGAAAATCGAAGATTACAACCCATTTGGGATTGTTGGTAAATTTATGGCAGAACACCAAACTTTCGATTTGCTCGCCATCACTTGTTTAGTTTGTGGTTGTTGGTTGGAAGTTTGCCACGCAGTTACCGCGCAAAACGATTTTGGTTTTACCTACCTAACAACAGCGGGCGCACTTTCCATGCCCAGCCATTTTGCGTTTCACGTTTCCACACACAGAGTCCTATCTTCCTTTGTAGTATCTTTGGCCTTGTGAACCATATATAGACTGGCTCCCAGTCATTTGCTTTTGCCGTGGGGAATTTGTTTTTGCCGAGGAATTTGCTTTGCCGTGGGGGAATTGTTTTGCCGTGACGCTTTTTGCTTTTGCTGTGACAGTTGGGCCACCGTATTAGGGCGACAATTTACTGCGACCGGCAATAGCTACCTGGTCTTTGGGCTCAAGACGTTGTTCATTTTCGCTGCGTCGCGATCTCATCACCTGCATGCAGCAGACCGCCGGCCGCGCTCGCATTGTCCGTTTCGTAAATCGAACAATAGAGGCGCTTTTCAAAACCTTATTTTTCTGCAAACGTAACCTCACATCAGAACGATTTGAGAATACGCCCTATTGGCAGAAATGCCGCCGTGTAGTACAATAGTACAACTAAAAATGTAAGAACGTCTTGACAAGACTAGCTGAAGCTGGTCGACCGCGACGTGCGTGGACCGGACCGTAGGTAAATAAACACGTAATGATGTAATCTTCGCCGCAACTGTACCTTTTTAAACCCGCAGGTGTTTGCTTTTAGCGAAATAATCACAGATTGTAAAGTTCATTTCGTTTTCAATGATGAACCAAATAAAATTTAAATTTCACCCAAAATTACCAATGCTGACGTTTGGACAAGCCATGGAGGAAGAAAGAGAAAGTTTAATGGTTACCTAATTACAATATTTTAGATTGTAATATAACTAACTGTTCATGCTGTTAGCAGATCAAAAGTTGAAAAAATCATCCTTGTACATGTGAAAGATACGCGTGACGGAGGGAGTCCAGTGCATTGGCACTAGAATTAGGCAAGCTCATCCCAATGTCAGCGAGTGGTTGCGGTGTAGTTCAGCCATCATTTGTTTGGTCTCCTGCTTAGTTCTCTTTCCATGAGTTGTTTCGCCCCTCCATTGCTAATTTTTTGGTATATTTGTGGATCTGCTGCTACAATCAGTTTGAAGTGGAAAATGAGTTGAACTGAAGATGTTTTTTGGGTCAGTTACCGCGGTGATTTCACCTGTATTCTCACCAGTAGATGGGTCAACAGTAGATGGCCAACAGTAGATGGCCAACAGCAGGCTGTCAACAGCAGGCTGTCAACAGCAGGTTGTCAACAGCAGGCGTCAACAGCAGGCTGTCAACCGGCAGGCTGTCAACAGCAGGTTGCCAACAGCAGGCTGCGCCAACAGCAGGCTGCCAACAGCAGGCTGCCAACAGCAGGCCGCCAACAGCAGGTTGCCAACAGCAGGCTGCCAACAGCAGGCCGCCAACAGCAGGCTGCCAACAGCAGGCTGCCAAACAGCAGGCTGCCAACAGCAGGCTGCCAACAGCAGGCTGCCAACAGCAGGCTGCCAACAGCAGGCTGCCAACAGCAGGCTGCCAACAGCAGGCTGCCAACAGCAGGCTGCCAACAGCAGGCTGTCAACAGCAGGCTGGCCAGGGGGTAAAGAGTCGCAACTCGTGTCACACTTCTTATCCCTTAGGACCTTGTCTAGGTTGGTTTTGAACTGGAGCAACATGTTGATATGCAGTCTTCAGGCAGTTGGTTCCACCAGTTTACTACTCTTTGACTGAAGGAATGATGATGAAGATTTAAACAGCATCTTTCCTTTGTCAGGTTTCATGGAATGTTCCCGCTTCGGTTCTCGTATTTTGGTTTAAGTTGAACAGGTTACATCTCCATATGGTCTATTCCCCCAGGATACAAAATACCATAAGGTCTCCATGGAGTCATTTTGTTTCCAGAGTTGTCAGATGAAGTTAGTCTGTCTTCATGGTTCATCTTTCCTGTTATCATCCTCAGTAACTCTCCGTTGGACATATCTTCAAGGATCTTTACAAATTTGGCTTGTAAGGGGACCACAAAGCAGCGTAGTAGTCAAGAATTGGCCTTTATTACTTAGTCAGTGACTGGAGATGATATGATAAATGATGCTTACTATTATATTAGCTTTCCTAGCTGCTTCAGCACAGTGCTTGGAATATTTCATTGACTGATGAATAGTCACACCCAAGTCTTTCTCTACTTCAACCAATTCAAGGATATGACTGTTCAAGTTTCTTCCCAAGTTATTGTAACCAGGGTGCATGACATGACATTTGTGTACCGGTAGATTAAAATACATTTTGCCACTCTTCCGACCAGGAGTTTAAGCTTTAAAGGCTTCCTTGAGATTGTTTGTCGCCTCCGTCAACACAGTTGAACACAGCTTGGTATCATCTGGCGAATTGACAGAGCTTGCACATTATGCCATCATTGATTTCATTTAAAAAGTATGTGTAAACACATAGATGATCACATAATTTACATGAAACTTTATTTTGTGTTAAAGGTGATAATGAAAGGAGCTCTGGAAGTGCCATCCACTTGTTGAGATCCCGAGATAATAGTCAAATGATACTTCCAAATCCAATTATATCAGGATCTCAACAACTCGGATGGCACTTCCAGAGTCTGTAGAATAATTGTATCAAACTGCCATTTAAATATTTCCGTCAAAGGTGCTGTCATTTGAGTGAAATTGATCAAATTATTTTGCAATAAAACTAGAGAATCCTTTTGTATATGTGATCAAGATTTTAAGTAGGTCACTCATTGAAAGTATTTTATTCAAATCTGTAAAAGATGAAGACTGGAAAAATGACAGTCTTCTCTCACCTTTACTAATAACAGAGATTGAGTTTACAAAGTGAGGTTACGTGCTACATGCTCTTCGCTAAAGTGAAGGATTTTGGAGGATTGAGGTTATTAGGCATACTTGCCTTTCCATGGTACATGTACATCCATGTTTGTTGTAGCGATTGCAAGGTCAGTGCTTGGGTCAGTGGACACTGTTTATTGCTCCATGCATGCAGGTCCCCTGGCCATGTACATGGTATATCACAGATTTATAGGAAACACATGTGAGCATACATGTCATGTGCTTGCTTTTACTACTGAAGGATTTTGAGGATTCAGGTTATGTGTAAGCAAATGGGCCTAGGGAGTTAGGGTTATTTGCTTATAAGACCTTCTTTAAGGGTGTTATTAAGGCGAACATAATGCAATTAAAATTATAATCTCAAACCCTCAAGTGCAAGTTTCACAATTTTCATAATCGAATCCAACCAAAATAGGGTCATGATAGCTTCCCCTAGTCCGAGATCAACTGTAAATGTGCAATTCTCATGAATTTATTATATTGCACGTATTATTTTAAATTATTCCCAATTTATCATAATTCACCACTGATGTGACAAAAAACTGCCATTTAATATCATTTTGTAATGTGGTATTAATCTATTTTAGAAAGCAGACCCAAGAAAGTGCTTATCAACCCTATTGATGTAACATAGCCAACTTGAATTAACGGCAATCATGATTATGTCCGCCGCATCCGTAGCCAGTGCTGTTGGATCTATAGCTGTAGTTTATCATGTACCACGTTATCTCCATTGTGCAAGGTGTGCGCAAACAAAGGGCAGCTCTGAAACAATGGCCTGGACTTCCAACACACTGGCTGTATGGCAAATCTTCATCAGGTAAGGGACCAATATCATGGGAGTTTAATTAGTTGCAGTAATCTGTATCTCAGGTCTTGTCATTGGCCTAATCAGACCTTAAGAGCTACAGACTTTACATAGGAAATTTGGCTCTTTTTGAATATTTCCTTAAATACTAATATTAGTTGCCATTCCACCTTCCACATAATGCACCTAGATACTTCGCTTCATCATTTGAATGGATCAACAACGCACCAAAACTGATTTGAAATACCAAAAATTTGACTCTTTTTGACAGAACAACTCACCTTGTATTATGAAATCACCCAAGCCCAATAGTCTGGAACCCATAATACAGACTGTATCTTATTATATAAATTAATCTTTGTAACCAGTCTATTTTTAATAGTGCACAAAGAATGGGTCTCCAAAATTTCCTAGGTAAAAGTCTGTAGATCTGAGGTCTGATTCAACACAATGACAAGACCTTCGAGATACAGTTACTGTAGCTAGGAGCTGATAAGCACACAAATTTGGTAAACATAGAAAATTTATGCTTAGCAAAAATAGAGGCGTGTTTTGGTGAACACAACAGAAACTTGTTTCTGACGTCACATTCTGACCAGAAACAAGACGGCATAGCTACGCTAAAGCACAAAGGTAACTAGAAAATTGTTTTCAGTTTGTAGACTCTGTTCAATCATCAACGCTTTCAAAATATAATGTGTAATTAAAATTTTAGCAAATAGAACTTAATCTGAAACTAAGCCTAACTGGTCACAAACTTCTGTTGATGTTTGGTCAGAACAATGACATCATCGCAGCACAACCAAACTCACTTTACCAATAACTGAAGCCCAAACATGTCTCTACTGGTGGAAAGAATGTTGAACCCAAGCGCCACTTACATGTATGTACACAATGTCTAAGCATGTAGTTTTAGCAGATGACAAAATGGCCAACATCTCAAAAGATGTGCACATATTCATTGCACAAAATCCACAACAAAAATTGTTTCCAAACCTCACCTGGAATTACATTTTCTCTCTCCTTTACCTAGTTTGTCTGTCCTCTAACAAATTTTGCAGGAAACTTAGTGTGATATTTGTCATAGTTTGCAAGGACAATGTCAAGGTCATCTACATTTTTTCTCTAACATATACTGGAACAAAATTATAAACTACCCTATGTACTTTTTGAAACTTTTATTAGCCTTAGAGGGTTGCAAAATCATACAAAATTCATTTTGTTGTTCAATATGCTACAGATTACTGTCCGTTAGAACACGATAGTGGCGGTCTGGCAATCATGGACATGCATGTGGACACGGTGGGGTCAGGTTGAAACATGGGGCGTTTATATTTTTGCTCAGTGTATATTACACATGACTTTTGTTGTAATTCCTTTTAAATAAAACCATATTAACAAAACCTTTGCTCAGAGCTTGCACATGACCTCTTTATCTGTTTGGTGTTCCACCAGCTATTACTACCAAGCACACTTCAGTGGTAATCTGTTCAACCCTCAATACATGAACTCCTCATTAGGCCAAATAAAAAAAAAAAATTGGTTAGCCCTTCTTTTTCCCAATTATCATGGTTAGGAGTGAGGCTTTTTTCCCCTTCATGAACCCATGTTTTAATGATTGAAGTTTAATAATGAGCAGATGAGAAACTAGATTATTTTTTAACAAGGATTTGTATATTGTTTTAGGATTTGGTAATTTTTTTTTTTATTCTTTAATTTTTGACATTGTTTAACGCCAGGTTTTTAAAAAGTAAAAACATTTAAAAAAATAAAACATTTGGACAAGGACAAACAAAGGCAACCCATTCTATTTTTACCAGCAAGCCTGAAAATTTTTTTCTTTTTAGGAGAATGCCACTCTTTACTTGAGGAAAGGAAAAAATGTGAAATTACATTATTTATTTTTATAACTTTCTAAAATAAATATGTAAAAATAATTCTGAATCCTGTCAAAAATTCATTTGGACACATAACACCATTGTTAAACAGCTTCTGATAACTTTCTTTTCAAATATATCCCTTCAAAGTATGTATTTTCTTTTTCTAAAAGGATATAATGTTCCAATGAAAACTAATAAATATTCGATAAAAACAACAAAAATATCACTGATCTGTTGCTCCAACGTAAATCCCCAGTGCTAAATATGACAATAGTAATTGTAATGAGCACTTACTATAGCAGAAAAATGATGCTTACATAAGTTTAATTCACAGGTTAGCGCAATTTCCGGCACATGAGTACTTTGTACAATTTGCTGCTCACAGAATTTTTCAAAAGGAAATATTTTTTGTATAAGAAACAGACAACCAGTCAGTTTATAAACACATTATATAAAAGTAGTGTTGGTAACTATTAGAACCTGTTGTAAACAATATTTGTACTCCAAGCAGACTTTTGTACTACAGACTTTGTACTAAGCAGACACTTTGTACTGGCAGACTTTGTACTAAGCAGACTTAGTACTAAGTACTTGTACTACAATATTTTAATAATAGGAGCTATGGCAGAAGTTACTAAACGCGTGCCCCCCCCCAAAATTTCCAGGTGCCCCCACGAAAAATCCTCATAGTGCCCCCAAAAAACAGAAAAGAAAAAGAAAATGGAAAACCCATACCCACTGGGCCCCCCACTGAAAGCAATGCCCCTGTGGCCCCCCACTGAAAAGTCCTGGCCACACCGCTGATAGGAGCCAAATTCATAGAGCTGGTTAGAGAATTTTGCTAAGCAAATTTTTTTAAGCAATATAAAGCAAACTACCACAGGAAGTTCATACATTTTGTGTGAAGCTAACAAGCAGCTCCTATGAAATTGGACCCAGGTCTTTGAAATACGCTTAATACATAAATATAACATGGTTTTGGAGGGAAAACGATATTCCTTCGGTATTGTTGGCAAATCCAGTTCCCGGCGGCGAAGGAGGGAACTAGTTTGTCAACTTCCAAATACCGAGGGGAGCTAATATCGACTCCCAAATAAACCATGTTATATTTGTTTTACTATGCCTCATACATATTCAGTTGTATTGACAATAATAAGGAGCATCATTGTCATTGAGCTCGAAATGCGAATTGACATTTACCGTGTGCCGCCATCTTTTCATGTGTATTAGGTAATGTTCGCGCGGCGATTTGTGGCGACTGTTCCCCGATATTGTTAGAGCCAAATGCGTAGTAGTTTAACGATATCGCGTTAAACTACTACTTACGCTGGTTTACCCTGTGTGTAATACTGCGGGCGCTTGGTAAACAGCCAAAATAGCATCTGGCACGTGACGGTGAATGGACCAATGAGAATTGATTTATCATAAAATGTATGAGGTATAGTAATATCATCTTAGCTTAATGAAAATAAAATCTTTATCAAATTGCAGCATCCAATGTTTGATGCAAAAGCACGAACAGGAGGAGAAATAGGACACAGATTTTCTTGCCGTGAGATGACCGCATGTATCCTAAGGGATACTACTTTTCCTTGGTCCAATACGGGAGTCTTAGTGGCTAGTCATCCAGATATTATGAGACCAATCATGATGAATGGAGGTAAGGCCAAAAAGATCTCTGGTTTCGATCACCTCAGCCCCTGCGTGTCAGCATTTTTAGTACATATTTACTGTAAAACATTGCTTTTCACAATTAACCCGAACTCTAGGCTCATTTGGTTACATAACCTGAATCCTTCCTAAACCCCCTAGGTCCATTTGCTACACATAACCTGAATCCTTCCTAACTCCCTAGGCCCATTTGCTTACACATAACCTGAATCCTTCCCTAACTCTCTAGGCCCATTTGCTTACACATAACCTGAATCCTTCCTAACCCCTAGGCTCATTTGCTTACACATAACCTGAATCCTTCCTAACTCTCTAGGCCCATTTGCTTACACATAACCTGAATCCTCCAAAATCCTTCAGTAGTAAAGCATGCACATGACAGGTATGCACACATGTGTTTCTAATCTGTGATGCATGTACATGGCCAGGACCCTCCTGCATGCATGGAGCAATAAACAGTGTCCACTGACCCAAGCACGACCTTGCAATCACTACAACAAACATGGATGTATATGTACCATGGAAAGGCAAGTATGTCTAATAACCTCAATCGTCCAAAATCATTCACTTAGCAAAGAGGATTTTGAGGATTTGGGAAGGTTAGGTATCATTTAAACCCGACTTAAATTTAATGAGTCAGAAGTCGCAGATGCCTGTATTGAGATACGGACACGTAAACATAAGTCATATTTTTGTTTTCGAAAAAAATAAGTAGAAAACATAATAAATTCCACCCATCAAAAAAATCCCAAATAAAATGGGAAAATGTTCAACATCCTGATTTTCTTTTACCATGTTGAATCAAGAATGTTACCAAATTACTCAGCAAGGATCGCTTTGTCCCATTTTTGGCCCTAGAATGCCCGGGGTTCTTGCTCTATGTTTGCAGCCATGTTGACTTAAACAACCTGGTTGTTGTGGAAGAATGATATAAATAAAACCAGAAATCAAGCCAAGACTTAAACGCAAGCAATATTTCCGTTTTTTTTTGACAGTGTAGGCTGAGGTAATGTGTTTTATGGTATAACTTTCCTATTTTTTAACGTATGAACATATATTTTTTATCAAATGGAAGAGAAGAATAGGCTCTTTCAGGACCACATAAAAATCAATTTGTTCCGACATCACCTTAAGACTCATTGTGAGAGATTGGTCATATTTTAAGCATTTGTTTTCCTTTTCAGATAAAATTGCATGTTCTGATGAAAAGAAAACCTGATGGAAATTAAGGAAAACAAAAAACTCTTTAATTAGTATTGGTTTGGTCCCTTAAATATCTATCATTGCCTTTGTTCTAACAGATCCCAAGCCACTTCAGCAGGGACAACCCAGCTATCGATTTGTCTTACTCTTGGCTTGGAGAAGGCCTGTTGCTTGCCAAGGGAGACAAGTGGCTTTCGAACCGACGCCTACTTACTCCCGCCTTTCACTTTGACGCCCTCAAACCTTACATGAATGTGTACAATGAGACTGTGGATATCTTATTGGTTAGTTGAAATGGAATTAGGCATCCTTGGTTGTCATAACTGTTTTGAGTTGTGCCACCTCATCATTGAATCGAGATATACATTCAGTAACCAGCCTCTGAAAGTGTTTTGGCTGATTACATTGTGACGTTCACAGGAATAGTGAGGATTGCATTCAGATTAGTTATATGAATTGTAACATGAAATTTAGGATAGAGAACTATTTCCAAGAAACTAGGTGACAAACAATTCCTTCAGCCTCGTAAAGTTGGTACCCCAAAAAAATTATTGTTCAAATCCAGTTTATAAATGGCGTGATCAGTGTACTCAATGCTGCAATGAAGCCGATGAATATTTTGTTTGGTTTCGTAGGCAAAATGCATAAGTTTGCAGAGAGAGAGAGTTTTTTTAAGTAATTAAGAATATCAGCTCTGTACCTGGACATCCTCCTCAGATGTGCCTTCACACAGGAGACGAACTGCCAGACTATTGAGTGAGTATGTAAGGGTTATTGTCACAAATTGGATGTATTCTCCTTGCACCAGTTACTTAAATTTTATTCCTGAATCACTTAAAAACACTCAACACCACTCACTTGTTCCTGAATTAAGCAGGACTCATTAGAGATATTTTATGGTGCAATAAATATTCCTTTACTAATTATTCTGATATTAAGTTTTTTTTTTGTTTTTCAGTAACCATCCGCACGTAGATGCGGTGAGGAGTTTGTACAGCCACAGTAGAAAGATGCTTTTAGGCAGTAAAAATGTATACCTTTTGGGTTTTTGTTCATGAAGACCACTCAAAGATGATGTTGACTCCGTTGATAAACCACATCGTCACTTTACGACTGTGGTGTTTTAATAACATGTGGAAGCCAGATTCGTAATTAGCTTATTCTTAGCCAGGAAAAAATTCAACAAAATTAGCCTCTGGATCAGAACAACTCCAACCCCCCCACCTTTCAATGGTCAAAATGGTGTCAAATATTTTATTGTGCAAACAATTTTCTTTTTTTTTTTTTAACAATATTGTTGATTATATAAAATAAAATTAAAGAAGACCCTGTTCTAAACAGTAATATGCTCACAGGAGTACCTGACTACTTTTTCAGAATTAAACTTGAAGTGGAGAAAACATGTCCTCAGCACAGGTACATTCAGATGAATGCAAGTAAAGCAGAATGCTGGTATAATGAAAACCTCTCCAAAACATTTGGTTATCACGTGACAAGCTACCATACCACTCGCTTGTTCCTGAACCAAGTGGGACTCGTTAGAGATATTATATGGTGCTACTCAAAGTATAGGCCAGGATTTGGAAATAGGGTGTCCAAATTGGTTATTCTTGAAAACAGGGTGTCCAAATATTTAAATTGCAATACTTTTTACATGTGTTTTACAAACAAAACAGGGTGTCCATTTAGTTAAAACAGGGTGTCCAAAAGATTAACCCCAAAAGGGAGTGTTGCTAATACTAGGCTTGGGGCGATATTGATATTTTCATCCACGATATATCGTCAAACATATATCGCGATTATAAATACGATTATTATTTTTTTTCACATTGAGTACCTTTTAGAGCCGATAATAACAGGAATGTACCCATATACCGCCACAATAAATTGCCAGTGCTTACCTGAGAGACACGTGTGGAATCGCACCGCTAACGAGTGCACCATGGGCCATTGGTAAATTCATTTACGTGACAATTATGTGGGACGGTTAAGGCTGCGTCAATGGCCCCCAATCAAATCATCAGCCCAAGTTCACGTGATCAAGGTCTAACGTGACTATGTCATAGTATAAACACGCAATTAGGTTTATTCATGCATAGTCTAGTACTAGGAGAATAAAACCATGTAAACGCCACATGGTTTATCCAGAGTAGTGTATGTGTTTTTGGTCACTAGACAATAGTCCCAGTATGGTATAATAGAATAGTGTCCCAATTCCCCAATTTTGATCAAGCCGCTGTGGATCCATGTTTTGATTTATTTCATGACTAATGTGAGCACCCGTACTACTGCAAATGTTATTTTGTTGTCAATTTTAAGGGTAAACCCATATTCTGCATATATTTAAATATGCATGATATAATGTACTCGCACGTGGTGTGCCCCCAGTCACAGACCACCATGGATAGACAGTGAGACGCAAACATTGTATACAAAATGTTTGGATCAAATACCCCATTCAATCCCAACACTTAACCGGCTTGAATAGATTTCTTTGAGTGGTGGTGGATTTAAACAACGCCTGTCATGTGCCCTTTGTGATATGATAGTCGGCTACTACAGAAGTAGTTCATTTTGTTTCTACTGAAAGCTGAAAAGACTTCCCCAAGTTTTTTCCATGGAATTTCTGGACCCGACTGACAATCGAGGATTTTTTAATCGCGACATATTTTTCATCGTGATTTGTCGATATCTCGATAATTTGAAAAGTTCTAATATCATAACGAATTTAAAAATATCGCGATAGATATTACGTATTATGATGTCATTGCCCAAGCCTAGCTAATACTAATGGTGCTACTGTGATCTTCTCTTACTGAGAGTAAAAAGAAAATTGCTGGTACTATAGCTGACAACTAGGGTGATACATCATAAAGCCCCTTATACACTATTGGTATACTCCCAAAACCCAAAATGATCACAGTCTTACATATAAACTTACTTGGTGTAAAGTTGATGATAGTATCAATCATATGTCGTTCTTAGGTTTGTGGTAACACCATGTGTTTATCTTTAACTTTATGGCTAAGTGAGGTAACAGGGTTCTGAAAGAAAAAGAACCTTATCGCACAACCTCGATCTCAACCACGCTAAGTAAGAGATTATGGTTCAGGGAGAACCAATATTGGGGAATTCCGCTTTCAAAATATCGCCAAGTGAGACATGTGGTTTCGGGAAACCATGGGACTTCTGGTGGTCTTCTCTCCTGACGATGATTGAAACGCAGCACGCTAATCGGAAACATGAGAGAGAGCCAGGAAGTCCCCATGGTCCCTAATACTCCACCATGTGCTTCTTAGATCTTATAGTATCAGTCATCACTTGAAATATTTCTGTCATAGGTAAATGGAGTGAAATATTTTCATAATGAATTTCTGTCATGGTGATGAGAAAGAAATTCCACATTAGAAGGAATGTATTTTCAAATTTAATGGGAGCTCGATTTAACAGTAGTTATAGTGTCCAAATAAAATTGATGATAGGACCCAGAAATCTTCTTTTCAAAAATAATGCTATATTTTTAAATACAGATTTTTTCCCCTTCTCTTCAGTAAAGTTGTGCAGTACTTTGATGTTATATTCAATATGTCACGCCATGGAAAGATCAAGCCAGAAGAATTGTGATTACGCAAAAACAGTTTGCTGATACAGTCATTCACAGTCGTTGTGTTGAACTGGTAGGCAGTGCAATCAAGAACATCATGTCTACGCTTTTTTTTCACTACTAGACTCTGGCAGGAAAAAGTGCTGATTAAAAAAAAAATGTTTGAAAATTATTGGTGAAAAACCAAATATGTAACATTTCCTTGTGAATCTTTATGGATGAGTGATTTTTCTGAAATTATCGATGAAATAAATTGGATGGTCTAGTTCCAGTTCTCCCATAAACTAACTTGCCTGAATCACAACATAATATTTTTGTTGTTTTTTATACAACAGGAAAAAAAATAAGATTGGACCAGAACGACACATCTCAGGGGGCCGCAAGGCCTTTGATTTCCTGGAAGGTCTTGCTGTCGGCTATGACACTGGGCACAGTGATTGACGGATTTGCGGTTGAGATCCGTGAACGATCTGGACGTTCGCCTCTTTGAGGTCGCGGCATGACACCAGCGAGCAGCCTGACATGGGTGTTGTAAAATTTTGGCCCGACACCCTCATATCAACAGAAAGTCCAAGAAGGAAATTGATGACGCATGAAAGATCGGAGTTCGGACGTTATTAAATGGTGGGTTGGGCAGTCATCAGTATCCTTTTCATAAGTCGACATAATACACCATAGCATAATAAACCCATGGGTTTGCCGACTGCAAATTTACTGTGAACCAACCCTTGTTCTAGTACCCTTTGATGCTTCATTTTTTGACTGAGGCTCTAAATGCCGACTGAGGAAAAATTATTGGGAGTAAAACCCCCCAGCCATGGTCTTTCAGAAGAGCCCCATTTGGACATTTAATTGTCAGACCGCTTTTAATTTTGCTCTGAGCCCGATGGTATAATGATAGACCTTGTGCACGGGTTGTCACAACTGAAGTGGCGCCACGGGCCAGTGGGCAAAAAAACAACTTATTTATTTATATCTTATTTAACCTTGGGAGACCTTTTCTGACAACACCTAGAACTAACTTGAGTCCATGCATCTAGACCGCTCGGGTTGTTGCTCCACCTATGTTAGCCCAAAAGATCTGAAGCTACTGCGTTTGAGGCATCGTGTGGAAAGATGCCAGACGCCCCTCAATTCGAAGCTGAGATTCAACTTTGAACTTGGTCAGTAGACATGGCTCCGCGAGGCCTCAAGCATGATATTATCAGACAGTCGACACAACGCATCCAATATATTACTGAATGGTACACCCAGTGCCTGTCCTTTTATCCTTGATAGAATAAAGATAGGGGACTAGTCTACACCTATGTGAGCTGTGCATACACACACAGTAGTGTTTAACTTTCCAAAATGCGACCGATCGAGGAAACTTCTATTGTTCCCAATGTGTTTTGGACTCTTAACTTTTGAAGCAATCTCCATTGGTTTTGTACATACGTCCTTCCTGAAAACCTCTGAAAAACAAAGAACCGAGGACCTATTGTTCCCTTTCTTATAAGTCGCCGGTCGGGTTTGCAGTGCAAGTACACAAGGCATCCCTATTGTTCAAAGGTTCTTGACATCTGTCATGATGATGTCAGTGCATCAGGACTATTGAGATTGTCTGCCGTTTTCTTTTGATATCTATTCTTAGGGAGGACCTGAAGTTCTGGGCACTTCCTTCAGTGTCTTAAGGAGGTCCATGAGACTTCACCCACCTGTGCCTGTTATTCAAAGAGTTATCCAGAAGGACATCAAGTCGACGGTAAAGATTCTACCCGCCTGGGACGACACTCAGATGTTGCCGTGTATGACCTGCATCACAATCAAGAGATATGGCCGGATCATATGGTAGGCAGGGTTCTTGATTCTTTTCTGGAATTTAGGAAAATTGAGGAAGATTCGCCTACTTTGGCTTACTTTCTATTAAACACTAATGGGGATTCTTTCCTGAGACCCACCTTTGGGGTTCTAAGGCCTGAGAAATTCAGTCAAATACTACTGACTTAATACGCGCTTTTTAGTTTATAGGTGAAGCTCACTCCAACTAGTTATGGAAGAAACATTCGTTTGTGGGACCCCCTTCTCAATCCTTTTCTGGAATTTTAGGAATTGGTATGCTTATACATGACAATTGTAGATGCCGAGTTGAATTTGTAAGAACCCTCTTTGGAACTATCCTCACTATCAGTTCCTTTTTCAGAACCACATTTTTCCAAGAAGAGATTATTACACTTGGTGTTGACTGTAAATCTAATCTTTCTAATCACATTTGCTTCTGGGTGTACTGATGCAGCCTTCATACATAGGCAAAAAATTCAAATCAATACCCTTTTAAACCATCCGTTTTAGCACAGTGGTTTATTTATTTACCCTTTGATTTACAGGAGTTCATTCCGAGATAGGTTCTCGCCAAGAGAAATCCAGAAGATAGACCCCTTCTCCGTATATACCATTTGCAGCAGGACCAAGGTAAGTTGCAGGGGTGTGGGTTCCGAGAATTTACAGACTCTCCACAAGAACAAGAAATTAGAGGTTTTGACACGATACAGGCTACTTTTTTTTTTTTCCTTGGTAGCTACTACTCTTCTTTTCAAGAAAATTTAGAGGCAAAGGGAGATTTGTAAAAAAGCAATAGCCATCTTTATGTAATGAGAATCGGCATTATAATCATCGTTGCGAATACATCTACAAAGACTTAAAGTTGAGAATATATTGAACTTTAGTGGCAAGTAGTAGGGGTAAAATCAGTCAATTCAATTGTTTTGATTGTTGACTCAAATGCATACAGGGCATTTGGACTGGTTTTTACTGTAATTTGACCACCCTCAGGAGTTTGGGCGATATTCATTTTTTCATCCGATATTTGCCTATTACATATATCGCGATATTCGATAATATCGCGATTATTTTGTTTTCACGGTGAGTGCTTTTAGAGCCGGTAATGACAGGATGTACCCATCTACAAGCGTCACAATAAATTGCCAAAGTGCTTACCTGAGAGACATGCAATTGCGCCGTTCACGAGTGCAACATATGGGGCAGGAGTTTTCTATCCCAACCAGAAACAAAACGGCACAGCTACGCGATAATGCGAACGTAACCAGACAATTGTTTTCAGTTTGGTGACATGTTCAATCATCAACGTTTCTCAAAATAAGAACTTACCGTGAGTGCTAGTAACTTGAAATATATACTGGTATACGAACAATCATTTAAACATGTTTTAACACTTTTACAATCCACCATCTTTGAAACTAAGCGTAAAACTGATCACAAAGTTCGTTTTATGTTTGGTCAGAACCCAATGTTGCTTCTGCAGCGCAACTGAACTTATGAAATGCTTAACCAATGACCGAAGCCTAAACACGTTTCTGGTTACAGTCGAAAATGCACCCATCGCCATTGGCAAATCGTTTGCATAATTGTAATTATGGGACTGTTACTGCGTCGTGCGTCCAATCAAATCATCAGCCCGAGTTCACGTGATTATGTTCCACGACTGGGTCATAGTATAAACACGTGACTAGGTTTATTCCTGCATATAGTACCGTGTGAGAATAAACCATGTGATTGTGAACGTCATTTGCACTTCAGAATGTGGATTGTAGTCAATAATTATTTAAATAAACGTACAATGGTTTATCAAGAGTACATGTATGTGTTTTGTCACACTAGACAAGAGTCGCAGTATGGTATAATAGAATAGCGTCCTAATCCCTCAACTTTGATCGAGCCGCTGCCGACGACCCATGCTTTGATTTAATTCATGACTAATGTGGATTTTTAAGGTAACGCCCATATTCTGCATATATTTAAATATGTATGATATAATGTACTCGCCTGTGGTGCGCCAGCCAGAGTCACAGACTACCATGGATAGACAGTGAGACGTAAACATTGTCTACACATTGTTGGATCAAATAATACCCCATTCAATCCCCAACACTTAATCAGTCTAAATAGATTTCTTTGAGTGGCGGTGGATTATTAAACAACACACTGTCAGGCTGCTCCTTTGTGATCTGACAGTCGGTTTACTACAAAAGCTGAAGACTTCCCTAAGTTTTTTCCATGGAATTTCTGACCCAACTGACAATCGAGGATTTTGTTTAAGCGCGATATATATTTTTTTCTTCACGATAATTTTTTTTCATCGCGATCTGCCGATATCTCGATGATTTAAAAAGTTCTCGATATCATAATCGAGTAAAAAAAAATATCGCGATATTCGATATTATCGTGTCATCGCCTGCCTACACCTCAACAATACAATGTTTTTCCCAGTCAAAACAGTTGACTCATTTGACCTGTAAATGTACTTACTGCACGTAAGGTTTGACAGTGTTTGACTTTAAGTGCATTAGATAAACTCTTGGCAATTATATCAATATTTTGACTGATTCTTGCAGTCATAGGAGGGTTAATTCAGAATAGACTAATCGGCCAAGCATTTCACTTGGAGCGACCACAACTGCAGTGGTATCAATATTCTGAGGAGTTGTCACTTTAAGGAAGAGTACTCTTTTCTTAATTCCACATTAGAATGATAACAAATCTGAATGCATCATTCACTATTTCTCCTGAAAGGCTTGTTGTTAGATGTATATCTTGATTCAAAGAGTTATCATATTCACAGAAGAAGTTGGGCCACCTTCTCTTAATTAACCCTAACCTAAGCATTACAGAAGATAAGAAAAAATGTGTAACATTTGATCATAGGTTGATAAACAATTGATTTAATTTTGCCCCTACCGACACGTGTAATTTTTGACAGACACCGGAAAGCACCGTGTATACAGTGCTATACACACGTCATTGTAGGGCAAAATTGAACCAATTGTATAACATTGACTGAGTTTCTTTGTTGTTTAGGAATTGTATCGGTCAGAACTTCGCCATGAATGAGAGAAGGTGATACTAGCTCGTCCTGTTTAGGAGATTCCACACTGAATTAGATCCAGACCATCCGTTACTTTATCCAATCAGCTTGTCCTCAAAGCACATCACGATATCAAGATTAAACTGACGCAGCGACGTCACTGATCACGACAAGAATTTCAATCACCTGAAATTTTCCGTAAAATAAGAGTTATTTCTAATAAGCAAAGAATGTAAAATATTTTAAACAATTTTTTTCCGATATTTTGCCAAATGGCCTTTAATATTTTATACAAACACATTTAACAAAAATTTACATAGATTTTGTTCAAAGAATGTTGTGGGTTTCATGAAGTACACCAAAGCATTCGCTATTAAAAACAAACTGATCTCATCACTTGAAAACCATATCGAGGTGAATATTTTATGAAACATTTGAATACAGTACAAAATATTAAATAACCTTCCACATTGTATAATTATTAGGTGTTCGAGCTACAGCGTGAACACCTATTGATATTGTTCGGGTTTTTTTTTCTTCTTCTTCTTCTTCTTCCGAATAAGAATTATCCAGGGAACAAAAACATAGTTGCAGAGTTCACAGAACCTTAAAACTTGACACATAGTTAGACCTAACATGTAGTTTATGTCAAATTGTGACGTCATAGTGAGATCATCAGATATCGAATTACACTAAATCAAAGTTTAATATTTTCAAAAAATCATATCTCATGAACCACAAACGATATTTTCACAGTCTTTGTACCATGTTATAGATCTTCAATTATGTGATTTTTTTCGTACACAGACGTGACTAATCCGACCTCTCCTTCCGGTCGAAACCGAAGTTGAAATTTCTAAAGATTTAAAAAATCATATCTCATGAACCACAGAAAATATTTTCACAATCTTTGAATCATCTTAAAGACCTTGAAATATGTCACATTTCTTACACAGACATGACCCCAATTTGACCTCTCCTTCCGGTCGAAAACAGAAGTTTAAACGAACAACTATTCAGAAGCACAGCCATACTGATGTTCTCTTACACACAGACATATCGGCCTATAGTGTGCGTTATCTAATTAGAATAGAATAGTTCGAGTTTACGAAGACCGCGCAGGTCATGACCTGCCAGCATGCACGCGCATGCAGCAGCAAAAACAATGGCTTCCTGAGTGTCGGCCCGTCTGCAGAAAATGCGTCGCAGAAAAATACTAATTTAGCATGGAATCCAAATTGTTATCATTTTGGAGATGAGTTGACAAAGATTCTTTCATGTGCAAGTGGATGGAAGAAATAGACGGTATGGTATGAGTGTGATATTGCACAATGTCTAAGCGTTAGGGCTGTTGGAGCTAACGTACATAACATACGTCGCAGACTAACGTTACAGGTAATGTAGGAATTAATTTTCAAAAAGAATTTGAAAAATATCTGGACCTAATCAGGACTACATATATTTTGTAAAATAAGGACTTTAGGCCTATATGATGAAAATATCCTTGACAATTTAACTTATGTCTTCAGACTTCTTAAATATCCTTCATTGTCAGATCTGTTACCATTCGATTTGATAGATTTATGGGTACCACTTCTGAGTGGTACAAAGTAGCTTCCATGCCATTTGCAGGGACTGAGAGGAGGAAGAAATAAGATTAAGAAGAAACAGGAAACATCAAGGTAGGCAAATATTGAAAAGATACGGTAGAATGTCGCATCCGACCGCCACTTTTCTTCATTCTAGTATAACCATTAAAGTAATCTTACCTTACCTCGTAAGGTGGAGAACATATGGATGATGATGGACATATGTCACTTCACATTATTCCAGGATATTTATTTCATGAAAAATCAGCCATTTTGCTATACGATGAATTCCTCAGTCATGTCAGTCTGATGTCGTAAACTCCACAATTAGTGACCACCAACACAGTCATTTGTACATGCGCAGTGGCAACTATAATAGCGAGATCCTTCTATTTTCTTGGAAGGGGAGGATTTTTAAAGGGAAATAAAAGTGGATTTGAAAGATAGTTTTCGCTTTCTGTACCACCAAAAATCGATAGAATAATTTTTAACTGGTTAGTGGTTGCGCAACAAAATTCCCCAAAACCCTTTAAAAGTGGTGGTCGGATACGACATTCTTTCCAAAAAATTCAACTCAAGTTTCAAGTTATGCAGTAAGCTTGGGCATGATAACGATTTTTTTATCCACGATATATCGGCAAACATATATTGCAATTTTCAATACAATATCGCCAATTCTTTTTTGCATTCATGCATGATTGCTTTAGAGCCAATAACCACAGGTATGTACCCTCTACAAGTGTCACAATAAATTGCAAATTTATTTGCAGAGCGTATATGTACTTATGAAGTAGTTTGCTTTTGTTTCTCATTTTCCCTAAAAGCTCAAAAAAAACTAATGGTTTTATTTCCATGGAATGTCTGACTTGACTCACAATGTCGTCGATTTATATTTTATCGTGAAATATATTTGTATTACGCGATTCGCCGATATGCCGATAACTTAAAATAGGTTCCTCGATATTGTAATCGAATAAAAAATTATTGCAATATTCGATATCGTTTTTTAGTCCTTAAGCTTAGTATGCGGTGTAAAATTGTTTCTAGTTATATGTTGTTTTTTCATTTCTTTTCTATCTGTTTTACCTTGTTTCTTACGTGTGTTTACTTTGTTAATTTTCACTCTTTTGTCTTTACAATGCCCATTCCCCCTTACTCACTTATTCCTCTACTTCTATTAAATATTTATCATTCTTTTCTTCATACATTATTCAGGTCAATATGAGCTCGAGCGGTAAGAATGCAGCACTGAACCCCTGAGAAGAAACCCGTGGTCTTCATCAAACTTACTCCCTGGCAAACAGAGAAAAATTAGAAGAAAAACTGATAAGTATTCACATTGCCAAACCTTGATTGCATGCCAACTATTTGAAGCAGCCCAAACGGAAAGATGAGAGGTTACTTTTTTGCAAATCGAAGATAAAAGATCTTGTAATGTTTGAGAAGTTTGCATCATTGTCTTTGCTATAATGAGTATGTGTACTCAATTCTTGGACAAGGCCAGATCCATCAGATGACATACCTATTTGGTACAATGATGCATAACAAAAAATCTCTGTGAAGAAGTCATCCAGAAGAGAATAATAAAAACAATGAAATTCTTTTCACAAAGTCATTACATCGTAAGTTCATCAAGTATGTATGCAAGAAGTGGAGGAGAGTTGATTGGAGTTGACCCACAATCTGAAAAAAACACGTCTGGAAAAAGTTACATTTCCTACGCTGGTAATTCATAGATCATTTACTAAGAAGAATACAGTTGACTTGGTGTACAGCCAAACTCTCCTCAAAAATAACTGGTATAGAGACTGCAGTTGGCTCAGATACATTATGTACTGATACTGATATTGGGAGTTAGCGTTAAGGTGCTGGAGAAGCAGAGAGATTTTTACCCATAAAAGTGCATGTAATAATCTTCACACACTCTTCAATGCATCAGCTGTACTATATAATACACTTATAATGAAGAAATCATATGGCATTACAGTTGCCCTGGCCATCAACTCTCAGATGACTTATCCTTGCAGAACTGCTTATAATCAAATGAGCCAGTAATTTTCAATTGCCTGCTTTTGTTCATCTTACACTTCCAGGGACACTCGACTCCGCCTGACCCAGTTGAGAAAAGTCTACTCTGATTGAGATGATACGTTGCTAACCATTATCCTTAATGGTGAAAAATTCTGTTGGACTTCTCTTTTCATGCACCAGTAAAAGTTTCTTGTTTTTAAAGTTTAACAATACTACTGCCAAAACCAATTAATACTGGCAGGGACTACATGTTTCACTTGGAATATTTGTTGGAATATTTAGTACTTCAAAAAAAATTATTCTTTTCATTGCAAATTAGACCTTGAGAAGTTTGGATAACCTTTATCCCGCCATGAAATGGATTATTATTGATGGGTGCAAAAATGGATGGAAAAGGAGTATCATGACCATGACAAAATAAAGCAGAAGTGTCATTCAAAAGATAGAATTTGTTTTTGCATTTCGGTTTTATTACTTATTAATTGTGTGGTATTAACAAAGAATGTGTTTTATCAATTTAAATATTTTACACAAAACATTGACAATTAATAACCAATACTGGAACTTTTAAAGATGATAAAAGATTTACAAATTGGTCTCTGATGGGCAGGGTTAGAATCAGAGGTTGCCCAAAGTGGTGGGGCTCAAGGCAAGGAGATGGGGGATGGGAACGAAACCCCCCCCCAAAATGATTGAGATGTATGGTCAATTTAGATTGTTTCTACATGATCAATTAAATTGCAATACTACTCCCCACAACACCATGGATCTTACCCTGGGAGTAAGTGGGTAAGAAGGACTGCAGGGGATCAGACGGTTCAGACCTTTTATTCAAGGCAATTTGTTTTTAAACTGGTTCATTTTTTACAATGACAAATATTCCTGCCAAATATGGAATCCTCTTTCCAAACTCTTTTCCAAACATAAAAACATAGCCCATGAAATTATTCGAAAATTATAAAAGGTGAAATGTACATTAAAATGTGCCAGTTTTCTCAAAATGGCCGAAAAGGGCGCTTATTTCATGTCATTCAAATATCTGCCAAACGGAAACCCAAGTTTTCTGTGATTGTGGATTTATATATTAACACCATTTACCCATATGATCTACTGTTTTCACGCTCATGCCTGATATGTGTCCTAAAACTCAATTTCTGAACACACTCATTGCACACCCCTAGTCTAGTAGTGTCTGAAGTCGAAATTACACGCCGAAAGACTTATCTCTCGTAGCCATAGTCTCTTGTCCAAGTCTTGCACTCGACACCACTGATGCTGAGTTTTGTCATGAAACCTTTTCTGAAGGAGAAACCATATTTACCAAGTTCCAGACTTAATTTGGTTGGAGTAATTTAAAATTATATGGGATGACTGAACCGGAAGTTAATGTATTCTTTGCAACATGTTATTTTCATTATATATCCATAAAAACACATCTCTCTCCTGAAGTAACTCATATTATGAGGAACAATTTTGTGAAGTATGAATGACGTCACATAATTGAACCAGAAGTTAATGTGGTCTAGTATAACACAATATGTGGTATTTATATATATATTACATATTATGAAAGCTCATATCTCCTGAAGTAACTCTTGTCTTTTAATAACTTTGGGTGATGATGTCATATTAGGCGCACTCGAACACTGTGAGTTTGTTTTTAACAACTCTATACCCTCTAGTATATGCCTGTTTATTTACAGCATAATAGTGCAGGGAGGTGGCTGTTTTATCCGATCGGGGGGCCTAATGGTATCCTCATTGGGGAATAGGGTTTCAACTCATGATTAAAGTATCTCCCAATTAGGATAGTATAGATGACATCAATCAACCCCCAAACGACAATGACCTGTAGCCGTGCTATTCGCCTTTATTCACGATAAATATGAAAGTGAAGCTTGTAATCTCACAACCACACCCTCTGTAGCCACATGCTGCGTGTGTGTGTACTTCGACATAAGGAATAAATCAAATTCAATAGCGTGGTTGCAAATGGACAAAATTTGGAGGTACA
>JAQQFT010000400.1:0-27720 GCA_029582265.1 Zoroaster sp. YZ-2022 | reverse complement strand
AGAGAGAGAGAGAGAGAGAGAGAGAGAGAGAGAGAGAGAGAGAGAGAGAGAGAGAGAGAGAGAGAGAGAGAGAGAGAGAGAGAGAGAGAGAGAGAGAGAGAGAGAGAGAGAGAGAGAGAGAGAGAGAGAGAGAGAGAGAGAGAGAGAGGAGAGAGAGAGAGAGAGAGAGAGAGAGAGAGAGAGAGAGAGAGAGAGAACTCTTGTTCATCAATTTCAAGCTTCGATCGGATCCATCTCCTTCAAGCTGGCGACGAATTTTCCTGGTGGAGCGAATTTCATTCGTAAATCAGGGACTTGTCGATCTTAATTTGATGGCTTTAGATTTTACAGGTGCATGTTTATCCAACAATTTTACGTACAGATGATTCATAAATTTCAACACAGCTATCCAAATCATGGTCCTTGGTGATTAGCGGCTGACAGAGCAGATTTGACATCATCAGAAATGTTATTTGATATCAGTTGATTTCAAATTTGCGTGACTTTTTGATAACAGTTTAGCTGGAAGAGGAGGCTTCTTCAGATTCAAATATACACATTATAACCATAGTGATCTGAGTAGTCCCGGTTAATATGCCAAATATTTTGAGAGTAAAGACGTATTCTCACGAATGATCGACAGAAGATCCAAAACAGTGTCCGTAGCTTGTGAGTAGGTTCAGTGATGTGTTGAAATAATCCATAAGAAGATATTAATTCCTTGAATCGATTGGCAGGCATGGTTATTGAAAGTTTGAATCTAAGTGAATAATAAAGTCACCACAAAAAAAGGGACATCATTATGTAAAAGGAAATCAACAATCATATTTTTCAAAATCAAGAATAAATGTTCCAAAAGCACATCCAGGTGGAGCGATATGTATTGTTACAAGATGAAATGACCGTGAATTTGATGTAATCTGGCATGAATTATTTCAAATGATGAATATTTCTTGGTGTCATAAATTACAGTTACAGAGAGAAGATCTAAATCATCAAGTTTTTTTAACCAAGTTTCACATATGGCGACAACATCAAGGTATTTACTCAAAACAAAGTCAGTAAATTCACATGTCTTATTCCTTATTGACTGAGCATTCGAAGAGCAACAGTTAAGTAGAGAGAGTCTGTGTGAGGTTTGACGGATTTCTAGTTGTTAAAGCAAACAGCAGAATCAGATAGCGTATTGTTTGAAGAATGATGCGTTTCTCATGGATTGGCTAGTTGTAGGTCTACTTGTATTAACAAGAACTGGGATGTTTTTCATTCGGCGTTCACCACTTTTTTCCCTCTATGTGCAGGGTGGTATTTTGGATGTTGATGAAATATTCTATACTGTTTCAGATCAATTCAGTACGTGAGTAGGTGCTAACAATCATGGACGGATCATCGATGAGCACAGGCCCCTGGGCACAAATTCACCACGGGCCCATACACGCGCATAATACTACTAGTACTTTTTCATCTACTTAGCCTGCACGCGCACGCACACGCACTCACTGCATGCCCTCCCCCAGATAGCCTACATAGTGTTTGTTGCACAATAGCACAGAAACAACTCACACAGCATAGGCCTCACACATCTAATATAAACCTTATAAAGGAAACCGCAGTGAACAAAAAATTACTTACCTATAAACCTTGGCTTTCTTCTGGCCTTCTTTGAAGAAAAGTCTTTATTATGTCCTCAAGAGTCCAGCTCCTGCACGACTTCCGATTCGATACAGCCATGGAGTGACAGGCTGTTCAGGCGTTTCTGTGTCATCCTTTGTAACCTGAGTTCCATTTTTTATCCTGGACATTTTGTGAGAAGGAGTGTTCACCCTCACAGTTACTGACAGGAAGCGTCAGATACAGTCTTAATGCAATGTACACGTTCCGGGAAATGTTGAGTGTAGTCCACAATCGAGGAATTTGTTTTCAGTGAGTTTCGATGGAAGGAGACATGTATTTCAGTCCTTGTTAGTGTCCATATGAAGGATCTGAAGTGAATCAGTTCGTCTGCAAGACAGCTGTCCAAATCTGAGGGATAGGCAGAGGAAAGAGTGTTCGCTTTTATTAATTACTTCTGTCCGATGCGGTAGCTGGCATGAACAGAGACCCCAAACAGATCACATAGGTGCTTGTATGCATCAAGTCTGTGGCTGTAAGACAGCTGACTAATGTATCAATAACTACATTAAATCGTTTCCTATTTGGAATTTTCTTTTCCCATCAAATAAAGCATCGTTTTCTGCACTGTCATCGTCCATCTTTTTACGCTTTTTGGTACGCTGGATATCATGTTTGTATGTATTCTGGGACACACACTCGGTACAGCTAACGCTTCCCTTTCAAAGAAAGATGTTTCAAAACGTATTTCTTCTTTGGAGCTGGACACAAACTCACGTAGAGACTGTAGAAGTTGCGTTTTGTTGTCATGAGGTTCTATATCCGCTTTTTGTAGCTGCAAGCACTTTGTCATTTGGAATCGAGTATGTGATGGTTATTCCAAACAATTGCCATAAATGCAGTTTCTAGTTTATCTAACTCCCCACAGAGTGTGCTGGCCTCACTTCGACCCTCTCTTTTTCTCATGTCTTCATCTGTAGATATGCTCTCTGAGGCCTCCCTTATTTTACTGTAGGTTTTGCCAAAGAGCTCAGTAAGGAGTTCTGCTCTGCAGCTCCACCGCGTTGTTGAGTAGTGACTTCCAGTGTTAAGCATCTGTATGTGGGATATCAGGGTTCTGAAAAACCTCGAGCCCACCTATGTGTAGACGCAGAGCTAAATGTGTACACAGATTGCAGTAAATCAAAAATACTTCCCCACCTCTGGACTGCTGGCCCTCATATGCTATTTACACTCTTACTTAAGTTTAGCGAGATGTGCAGCACAAGCCGCACATAATGGATCAATGTGTTTTGTTGCTTTAAGTGCGCTCTGAGTCCGTTGCTAACGCCCCGACATATTGCTGGCATTGTCAAATGATTTGGCCTCATACAATTAGATAACTCCAGACCGAAGTCTGTCCACCATAGCAACTGCACAGTATTCAAGCAAGCAAACTCTGTCCTGTAGTGGCTTCTGAATTGGCTCAAAGCTTCAGAAAACGCAATTCCACTGTCTTACCCTCGTTTAAGCTAACAAATCTAAAGATGAACGTTAACTGATCTACATGACTCAGGTCAGGGAGTGGAATCTACAATGATAGAACAATATTTCGCATCCACGAATCTCATCTGCTATTACTTGCCTAGTTTTTTTCTCCCATTAACTCAATGAACTCCCTCACATATTGTTGACGATAAGTACGAGACGCTCCTCTGCCCTTTTCACCGTATCTTTTAATGTGTTGTGCACAGAACGGGTCGAATTGGAGATATTAACTCTAAAATCGAGAATACTTTCCATTGTGTGGAGATTTGCAGCAGCTCGTCATTTCCTCTGAAATGCCAGTCCTCTTTCTCCTAAAAACTGTATCACTGCAACGATACGATCGTAGAACATCCGTCCAATATTGGGCTGCATCCAAAGTTTGTTTTAGTATGGCTGGAATCAATTGCTCCAGTGCCAGCAATCTCTGCATCAGAATTAGCATGTTGGACATATGGTCTGGGCTCCTCTCGTGTTCAGAAATGCGGTCAGAATGTTTCCAGTCGCAAAACCATTCCACAAATGCATTCTGTTTTGTCCCAAAAAGTTTGCAGGTGAAGCAGAATACATTACGGCAGCTTCTGATGGTGAATATATCAGCCATATTCTCGGGGTGTCAGTTGTCCATTAGGAAGCCGACTGGACAACATATCATTTTGTTAATGAATCGGCAACGACCACCATTCACACAGTCTCTTTGATGATGCTTTGGGTATTTCATTGCTCGTCTGTTGTGAAATGAAGATGCCCCTCCCAATCGAGAATTGATTTGACTTTATCACCAGAATATATTTCCCCAGCAGCGCAGGGTCTGTAACAGTCTCACACCAGGAGTAGTCTTCGTCCTTCATCTGTACGACCTGCACTCTGGTCAGAGTTGAACTTGCATGTTTGGTCGTCTGATCTTTTTCCTTCACAGGCGGGCAACTTCCCTCTTCTGTGTCCTGGGCTGGTAGTGGCAGTGCAAATCGTTAGCATTATCCACTGTGGCGGAGTGCTGGTCCCCCACGCGATATGCTGCAGTGTCCTCCTGTAAACTTGAGCTAGCTATTGGGCTAGCAGTGGAGGCGCCACCATTAGCATCGAGGTCGTCCATGGGAAGAGGCAGCTCTGTGCCTGTAGTAGCATCGTTGCTGCTAACAGGCCTAACTCCATCATCCTTCACCTGTTTTTGCTGAAGAAGTTTGATAGACGGTATTTGTTGTACTTCAATTAAACCGCCTCTTTGGCTTTTTCTTTCTTTTTGCTTGCGCTTTGTTGCTGTCCACTGAGTATGCTGCCGCGTTTCCTCCATGTTGATTTGATGCTTGAAAAATGAAATTTTGACAGTGCTGAGGTGAAGCGATTTTTGGACCCCTCCACGTCACGCTGTAGGCTACGTGATATAATTCACGTTTTATTAAACACGTGATTTACATTCAAACAATGCCATAGTCATACATTTACAAAATCACATTTACTCCAATATTTTTAAAATGGGGGCCTTGACATTGGCAATAGGGACCTGTGTGGCCCCCTCCCTAAATTTTTTTTTAATTAAATTTTTTTTTTTTGAAAACCATAGGGCCCCTATTGGCTCCTGGGCCCGGGGCACGTGCCCAGTTTGCCCGTGCGGTAATCCGTGTATGCTAACAATGTTTTGGTATCCACAACATGAGAAATCTTGCGAAGTTTAAAAATTTCATCACGCGAGTAAGAAATAACAAGGTATTGGGATGTTGTTGTAGGAATTGAATCAGGTCCTGGGTTAGGTTTATATCTCCTGCAATTAATAGTTCCAGTTGAAAAGCTAGCAGATGAATTTTGTAGGTAAGAAATATGTGAACTAAAAATACTTACGATGGCCGGCATTGTTTCTTGGCAAAGATTACTACAATGTAGACGATAACTTAAATTCCACATTACATGTATCCAATAGAGTGTCGTTGGCTGGAGCGGTCTAGCTTACCGGACTCAAGATTCTGGTGTTAGCAGCAGAGATGTGGGTTCGAATCCCGGCCGACACTTGTGTCCTTGAGCAAGACAACCTATAATTGCTTCTCTCTCACCCAGGGATTAAATGGGTACCTGTGGAGGGCACAGATTGGTTGATTAGCCCTATATGCGCTGTAATGGCAGCAATTGAGCTGGGTACACTCCCAGGGAGCTGAGATAATTTCAGGAATGATTTATGAGCCTTATGAGCCTTATGAGCAGGGGTAATAATATAATGCGCCTTGAACACCACTCAGTTGGGTGCGGATTACGCGCTATATTATTATTATTATTATTAAAATAAAGGATAATCACTTATAATTTTGCAATTTATATGCATTACAATCTCTCTTTGAAACAATACCACTGTCTTTCCCATTAAGTATGCAAAAATCACATTTATGTGTATTGTAATATTTATATATTATTACATTACGTACAATCCGTCTGTTCTCAAGTTGAGAAATGTTTCTTTCAATTGATATCTCTATATTCCATCTCATGAGACTTTACACATAGCATTATTTTGCACATACATTATAAGGAACTCTTTTTAGAAAGTTCACCCCTTCTAATTCGAGCATATTTTTAATGCTCTTTCTGTAAATAAACTCTAAGTCTTCGCATTTTATTTGTTCTCTTTACACCCGGGTTATAACACCTGGTTACCCATATAATCGTTGTGTAGTTTCGCAATTAATAATAAAGCGACATCTGCTCACATTTTCTCCATAACCCAGGAGATTTCGGTCATACTGCTATCATATTCATATAGAAATGCTTATGCCACCACTGTAAATCCTCAATAAGTTTGCTATGTAAATCCACGATGACCCAAATTTTTGTTACAATAAATAAAGAGATATTCCATGTTTCAATTTCTGTTTTGCAAAGTCCACAGTCACATTGTTGTCTTCACATTTTCCATTTTGCAAACAATCCTTATCTTTGTGGTAATATCCTGTTTCTTAGTCGAAACCATAAATCTTTTATCACTGTGTTCTAAAATTCTATTGCAAGCTTTCTGCCAAATTTCGTCCCAATTCTGAGGTTTCTACTTATTTTCAATTTAATTTGCCACTTCATTTGAAGCTTGTTGGTGGTATAAAAGCAGTACTTATTAGACTGCAATATACATTTTTTAACTGAGACCTTGATACAGGGCCATTGAGTCCCTTCTAAGTTAATATACAGAGAGTTACACAAATGATTAAGGGGTCCTCTCATTTTTCCTTCTTCACAAATTGTTCAATTATTCCTTTTTCTTAGCTGTGCTAATATTCTTCCCGCGTTTATTTTCTTCTAATATTACTAACCTCTTCGATAGCTCCTCAAAGGGAAAATGAAATGTTGGTCTTTAATCAACATGTCTTAAGTTAATTTTTATTCATATTTCATATTTCTTTAACATTTTTGAGTGCTAATAACGTTCCGCCTCCCGTAATCACAGAGTTATTCCAGCAAGTGTAAGCAATATGCTTCCATTTATACAACTAAAGTTTCAAATTGTACACTGCCGCTTGGAGTTTTATAAAGGCATAAATGACGTCTCTATAAAAACGTGACTGGCGTGTCTCCGACTACCATCCTGTTTATAATTGTTCATGATAAACCAGCCAAGTTTACGTCAGTCCCACTCTTCTGCCCTACCAACCAATAGTCAACATAAGTTTTTCCACCCCTTTGGGCATATTTTCTGCTTACGCATTGCAGTGTTAAGGCCCTCAGTTTAAACTCTACATTAAGTCCCGTCCCACCTTTTGTGTTTGGTCACCTTATTGTATCCCTTTTCATCTTGTCCGGTCCCCGACCAATACAATTTCCCCAAATTACATCGTTTAATTTCTTGATCAGTGATCTGACACACGAGATCACAGAACCAAAATAAGCCAAACTGCTACCTACAAGACAATTAATCATCACCGATTTAGCCTTCATTGTCAAGGATCTTTCCTTTTCCATCTATTCAGTAATTTTTTTGTTTTGTGAATTCTTTTCATCCCATAATTTCTCTCTGGTTTGACTTCGTTTCCCAAAATAAATGCCCAATACTTTCTAATTTATGGTTCGTCCATTCGAAATTTCCTGGTTTTTCTTCCCTTACTTTTCCATTTTCCCAACCACAGTCATCGGTTTTTTTCGGCATTAATTTTAGAACCAGATCCTTCGACTTGTATGTGTAAAAAAATATATTCCAAATTTCAAAAATCTGGAATCCTGTGTGTGATAAATATGCGCCTCATCATATCATCAGCGTGGTTGTATTATTTTAACAATGTCTTGTGTCGGCAGCTCCAGAAGTCTTTTATTAGTTTATTATTTCTAATCATATTGGCGAGTCCTTCCGCGCAGATGGCATACAACGATGGAGACATTAAGCACTGCCTTGTCTTATTCCTCTTGTGACTCTCGTATGGGCTCAGTAAAGTAATTGCTGACATTAATTGTGGATAACGGGTTACTGTAACAAAAATAGTCTTAATCCATTTCTATTAGACCTCCTGGGACTCCCACGTTGCCTCCATTACAGGGGTACATGCGCATAATGTCTCCGACCAATTCGGTCCAAAATGCCTTTTCCTGATCAATGTTTATTATCGCTGCTGCTTTTGTTATTTTAAATTAACGTAATCTATGGCATCCCTTACCACCATTAAATTGTCATGTATGGTGTTCATTCTTGTTACCCCGCAAGTTTGATTTTCATTGACTGGTAAGGCATAAGTTTACAATAGACGTTTGTAAGACATTTGTTACAATTTTATAATCTACATTAAGAGAGGCTTATATGGTCGCCAATTTTTAAATTTTCCCTCTGTCCTTTTGTTCTTATATATAATTCTAACGAGTGCTGTGTTCTATTGAATTCGGAAGTCTCTTTTTAATTCTACATAATACCTACCAATTTACTAAAATCGTTTTTAATTACTTCCCAAAGCAGCTACATAAAAACTCATTGGTTGAGTCCGTTCAAGCTTCCGGAGCTTTATCTCTCATTCATTTTAAGGGGAGTGCTTTGTGCAGTCTATTCAATTCCCAATTTCCTTTTCAATGTTTGTAACCATTTCCTCTCAAACTAGAATTGGTTGTAAAATTTCGCATTTTTTTTTTGCGCATATATGATGGTTGTTTGTTTTGTCAGAAGAGAAAAGCTCCATAATACCATTTTACATGTTTCATAATTGATGTCGTATTGTCTAAGATATCCCCTTTTTTTCATTTGTTAAAACATTTATATAGTTAAATTGTCGCTGTTGTTTAACGCTGCTTCAAAGAAATATTTGAAGGTTTTTCACCGTGTATTTCGTTTATTTTGTATGGAGTTGGAGTTTGTTTTTTCCCCATTCTTTTTCTTCAAATGGTTTAAATTTGTTTTCAATATCGTCTAGTTCGGGCTTATTTGTAATATCAGGATTACTGACAAGAAATTCGTATTTTTGATCTAGTTGATACTTTTCCTTCCTACGTTCAAAATATTTTGCCTTCTCCCTGCTTTCATAATTTCTTTTAAGTCGATTCTTTCCAAGATCCCACCGCACTCCATAATATTCTTTGGTAGTATCTTTAGTTTTTGTGTGTTTTCCAAAATCCAAAAATTCCAAACCACTGTATTTTTTGTTTACAAATTTCATCTGTCAGCAGGTCTTTTCCACATATCCACCTTCCAGGTCCTTTTTTTATTAGAACATTTTCAATCTGAGACAATAATTGTATTATGATCGGATAAGCTGGTTGGTCTCAACTGATATTTGTTTTATTTTCGGTGCAATGTTTTCGGATGCCAGAATGTAATCAATTCGACTTTTTTTCCTTAGGGCCTTTTATGATAAAAAAGTACTTTGTAGTAGTTTACCATGGAAGGTTTTCCCTAGATCAATTAAGCCGTATGACTTTGTATACAATTAGTTAGAAGTCAAAACATTTCTACTGCTGTCACGTATTTCTGTATTGTCAATTTGACAGTTTAGATCACCGGTTATAATACACAATTATCATTTAATTCGATTTTTATGTGAACATAATTTTCAAATTTTTTTTAAAGAAGAAGGCTTCTTTCGACAATCAAGTTTATGCATACACTGGAGAAGAGAGAAATTGTTTTTTCATGAATATGGATGTCCCTTGACCCACTCTTCCATTTTTTTATCACCTCCTGATAGTTAGTTAATGATGATACCACTTTGTTCGACGTTAATAGTGCCACACCTCTACTATTTGTCGCCGTGGTTAAAAATAAATGTCCCCTCCCATTGTTGTCGCCAAACCATCTCGTCGCCTCTATACACTGTGGGTCTCCTGAAGGCATCACAGCAATCCTGTATTTCTTCTTCATCACCTGGTGTAATTTAAACAGTAAATCTCTTTTATGATAGTCTCTCAAACCGTTAACATTAAGTGAGGCTATATGCGCATGCCATCAGGAGAATCACACTGAGGTAAAAACATTATACGTTGGTGGAGTTTAATATTTACAACACTTAATTAAATATCCTCGCGTCTTCCTCTTCCTCTTCCTCTTTGTTGTGTCTGGCGGTTTAAAGCGGATATGGGTTTCTTCCTCGACTGGGCCATAGCCTCCTGCCCTCTTTTTTTTCAAAAAGCTTCCCCATGTTCTGTTATAGGGAACCAAATCTTCATAGTCTTCGTTTCGGTTCGGTTCTTGTCTTGCGTATATTCGTCTTCTCGATATCATTTCTTCTTCTTCTTTCTTCTTCCGGAGACTCCTCTTTCTCCCGGGGTGTATTCGTCGCTCTCTTCCCGATTGTTCCCTGGTTTCTATTTTTCTCTTGCGTGCGCACATAGTATCGTCACCCACGCATTCCTGATCTTCGGAAATTTGTCCATTTCTATTTTCTTGTTCATCTATGCTGGCTTTCGTCGCGTTCTGATTTGTTTGTTTTTCAGCCGATTGCTTCCCTGCTGGTTTTATTTGGATCGGCGTTTTGTTGGTGTGTTCTTTTCTCATGGTGGTTACAGCCATATCCGTTTCACCTGCTTGTCTGTTGGTTGTTTGTGAGTACTTCTTTCCAGTTTTCCTCGTCTTTTCTTCGGTTCTCTTTGTCTTCTCTTCTTCACCTCTCTTGTGTTGGGTTTCTTCTCCTTCTGCTGCCGATCTGTCATTGGCTTCTGCCCATGACATTTTTGTGGTGTTCTTCTCTTCTTTTGTGATATCTTCCTTGTCTGGTTTTTTTTTTTTTTTCGCCTGTTGTTGTTTTGTGTCTGTCCATTCGGCTGTTTTTGTTTCTTCTGTTGTTCTTTAGTGTCTCCTCTTTGTTAATATCTTGTTTGTGGCGCGATTGTTGTTATACTGTCTCATACTATCCGATGCGTCGCTTTCGTTTTCGTGGTACTGTTTGGTTTTCCTTGTCTCTTCGTGTAGTATTATAATTGGGGGGTTGGTTGTTCTCTTCCTCTATATCTATGTCCCCTTCTTCATCTCTGCGTTTCGCTGTCATCGTTGTGGTCTCGGCTGCCCAGTGGCGCGGCTTCCACAGATAAAAACATCTTCCTTCTGAGATCGTAGTCTGGCCAGCTATGATTGAGCTTTGGCAAATGCGGACACGTCTTCTGTTGTCCTCTGTGGTTAACGGGCATATTGAAAGCTCCGATTTTGGCATAAAGCTTGGGAATGGTTTTTTTTAATGTCTTTTATGAGAAGGCTATACTCCATTTTCTACTTCTTTGTCAGAAGGTGTGGTATTGTCTTCGCATCATGTTTTCAACCTGTCTCCGTATTGCATGAGCGCGCGTTTACCAATTAATACGTTATCGCTCTATTTCCCGTATGGTAAATTCCTTTTGCATAAACCATACAGTATAATTTCATTATGTTGGCTCTTTCACACGCCAGTAAAGCTGTCCATTCATTGTTATGCCCTCTTTGTAGCTATTAATTCGTTTCTCTTTCATCCGTGTAAATGTTACGTTATACCAGCCTCTGTCTCAATTGGGCAATGAATTTGTTTTTCTTCAAGAATGGAGTTAGCTTATGGCGTATGGCGTTGCCAAGGTTCTGGCGCAAATTTCTATCCCTTGCGTAGAATCGAATGTGTTTGGGCGTGAAGTGCCCGGTGTGCTTGGGTATGACTACCATTTTCATACAGCTGCCGTGGATGTAAAAACCACCCTGCAAGCCTCCTTCTGTCTCGTCTCAATTATTGTTTGGTCAAGGAATACTATACTTACCCGAATAAGGTTGACTTTACCTGAATAAGGTTGACGATTTTTTAAAGCTGACGATTTTCCTCTCTAGCGATGGAAAACCACGTTGTTCCGACCGTGAAATATGTCGCAGCTACACGTTGTTACACGTCGTGTTGCTATTATTGTTGTTGTTATTGTTGTTGTTGTTGTTGTTGTTGTTGTTGTTGTTGTATTGTTGTTGTTGTTGTTGTTGTTGTTGCTGTTGCTTGTTGTTGTTTGTTGTTGTTGTTGTTGTTGTTGTTGCTGTTGTTGTTGTTGTTGTTATTGTTGTTGTTGTTGTTGTTGTTGTTGTTGTTGTTGTTGTTGTTGTTGTTGTTGTTGGTTGTTGTTGTTGTTGTTGTTGTTGTTGTTGTTGCTGTTGTTGTTGTTGTTGTTGTTGTTGTTGTTGTTGTTGTTGTTGTTATTGTTGTTGTTGTTGTTGTTGTTTATTATTTGTTGTTGTTGTTGTTGTTGTTGTTATTGCTGTTGTTGTTGTTATTTATTGTTGTTGTTGTTGTTGTTATTGTGTTGTTGTTGTTTTTTGTTGTTATTGTTGTTGTGTTGTTGTGTTGTTGTTGTTGTTTATTGTTGTTGTTACATTGTTGTTGTTGTTGTTGTTGTTGTTGTTGTTGTTGTTGTTGTTGTTGTTGTTGTTGCTGTTGTTGTTGTTGTTGTTGTTGTTGTTGTTGTTGTTGTTTCGCGGTACTTTACCAACATGAAAAAGATCTTGTTTTCCTTTCTGCCGGTTACACTCGAGTCAAGCACATTCCCGTAGCCTTGAATCTCAGTGTCTTTCTGGGAATCTTTTTGTCCCTAAAATTGCCGCCTTCTGTAGTAATTCTGCTCTAACAGATGTTCCTATCTCCTTGAGATGTTTCTCCAACGCCTTCAGGATTGTACCCAGTGCTCCTGCCACAGGGTAACACTTTACCTTGACTTGCAACTTTCGGGTTGTTCGCTAAATCACCAATGTTTCTGTACCTTCTCCTTCTCCTTCAGGCTACTCTACTATCACCCGGCACAGCTATATCAGCCAGGCGCCATGCTTTTTTAACCAAGACAACAACATCCAAGCCGTCTATGTTCTGTAACATGATCTGCTGAATATTTAGTCGAGATCTTGACGCGGTCCATTTCTTCCAGCCTTTTTCCGGCACATGGTCGTACCAGCGATTGCACCTTGACACCGTACTTCTTACACAGATCCCAATGGATCACCTTAGCCAACTTGTCATCTGCCTTTGTACTCTGTCTGAGCATGCACTCTGCATTCGCTGACAATGTAAACCACAGTCTCCTCCGCCACGCGACATTCTGCAAAATAGAAGAGACATCTGACTTCTGATCACGCCTTTATACATTCGTCGGCAGATACTATTCTTGCGCTGCTGCAGTAGTCAGACCCTCAGTTTCTTCTTTCTTTAGTTCTCCTCTCCTCCAAGCATTCCCAAGTTTTGCTGCACCCTTCTTCAGTACATCTCAGGGAATCCGGCCGGCGAAGTGGTTTTTCCTGCCAACTCGTGTTCTTTCTTCTGCTTTTGATTCTTATACTCCTTTGGACCTGTTCGTCTGCCTTCCTGTATTTTCTGCGCAACCTTCAACGCTCCCAGGCTACTTCTTACATGACACTGCAAGCTCCTTCTCGATGTTAACGCTGTCTGATGCACTAAAGCGTAACCCTCTTCCACCTCCTGACCTCGGTAGAATGAGTCTGCTGACATTCGACCGTGGATGCATACATCGTACATCGTCATCACTTTCCTCGTTTTCATAAGCAACATCAGAGTGCCTGTAGTCCACTCGACAAATTTCATGCTGTATCTCATTAAATGACACTGGCCAAGGGATGTTGCGGTCTTACCTTTATCATATTCCCTCCATTCGGCGGACTTCAACGCTTCTTCACTCGTCTTATATACTCTTTCTTAAGTCTCTCTTTCCAGTTCCTCGTGCGGTATGATCTGCTTCAACCTCAAAGATACTTATAACTTTCTTCTTCACCCAACGCCCTCAATTGTGTGCCATCTGGTAAAACAATTCCATCCAGAATGTACCTTTTACCCCCTTCATAGTCATCGCAGCACATTTCTCCAGGCCAAACTTCATGCCGATGTCTGTCACTGAAGATCCGTACAGTCTGCACCCAGGAATCAATCTCTTTCTCGTTCTTCGCAAACAACTTCAGGTCGTCCATGAAGAGAAGATGATTAATCCTGCATCCATCCTTCGTCATCTCGTGTCCCGCACTAACCTTCGCAAATGTCGTCAAAAGGGAACAGCGCCGGGCAAACAACAGTAGAGACAGAGAATCACCACCGACCACTCGTCTGATGTTTACCTTACCGACGTTGCTTCATCACTGGCGTGAATTTGTTCTCCATGTCTTCATGCTCTCACCCAGGAGACATTTCACCGCATCAACTGCCCCTATCATATCCAAACATTCCATAATCCCCAGTGTGATACCATGTCGGCATGCCCTTTCTTGTAATCTATCCATGCTATGGCCAGATTAGTTTTCCTGTTCCTACAGTGCTTTAGCACCCTTTATCAATGATGAGTTGGTCTTTCGTTCCTCTTGACCGCTTCTTGCAACCTTTTGCGCGCTCATCTGGAAATAACTGCTGATCTTCTGTGACTACCCCAGATCTTCTGCAATGATATAGATCAGAAGTTTATACATCACGGGTAGACGTAACATAATAGGTCGATGATTGCACAACGTTACCCTTCTTAATGTACTTCGCAGTAGGGGAACCGTTCTTGCTTCAGTGTTCCGTGAACATTGCCACGCACCGGCATTATTGCAGCTGCTGGGCCTGTTCTTTCCTCAAGACACTGAAGTTCTTTAGCCAGTATCCGTGCACTTGGTGGTCGGGCCCGGGCTTTCCAATTCCGGCACTTTCTCAGCTGTTTCTTCACCTTGCTCACATCAATCGTGAAACCTCTTGTTGTTGTACATTCTTTTAACCCGTCTTTCACGTCGGCTAACCATTCTGCTTGTCTGTTACTGATCGCCGGGCGATCCGAAAGACCACTAACAATTCCTTGCCTCTGCTGGCTCTGACCCACTTGCGAGTTGTCCATTTCCTGTCCAGTGCTTTGAATAATTGACGTTGATTTGCCGCTGAATAGGCGATTTTGATGAAACTGCCCACTCTGTCATTACCTCTTTTCTTTCGCAGCCTTCGCCCAACCCTTTTTTTTTATTTCTTCCAACTACACTCATCCCCTTTCCCCTTTTCTTTGATACTTCTTCAATATGTTCCCCCAAACTGAATCTTTTATTGCACCTCTATCCATTTGCTCATTCACGGGGATCTTTTAATCTTAATTTGGCCTCAAGTCTGCGCCCCCCAAGGATTTTCTTTTTGTCGTGAGAATTTAAGATTTTACCCCGATTCTCCGCATCAACTGTACCTGCAAAGACAAGATCGTTTAAATTTTAGAAAGATTAGTAGCTTCCGTCCGAAGGGTTCTATTTTCCATAGCGACACATTTGTCAGCTTTTTTTCCTTTGGGGCCTGGGGAAGAGGAATACCCACTTATGCCTTTTTTTGAACCATTACCCTTCAACCTTTTTCCAACCTCTAGCCTTCCTCCGCAAACTTCTGTTCCCTTCTATTCCCCCCACTGACCCATCCGGGACTCGGGAACCTTCCCGCTCACCAGCGACCAGTTGTCCCGTTCCCCCTCCCATTTCTTCATCCCCCGCCTCTGTCCGTGATATTATTCACTATCTTCCACCCCAACTTTTGTTAGCCACGATTAGTTTTTTTTGTTTTACCTGGTCCCGCGCTGTTCGCTTGTTTCAAATGCCTTTATCCCCAAAGTCTCAAGATCAAGATCAAGATCAAGATTTTATTTATTGTCATGCAAAAATCACATGAAAATTGATTTATGTACACTGATTTAAAATAAAAATATAATTTAAAAAAATGAAATAAAAACAAATTTTTACTTAAAAACTCATACAAACAAGGGGGAAAAATAGGATTTAGGAATAAGGGGCTAGGGGAAAGGGAAAAGAGGAAAGGAAACGGTTAGGAGGTAGGATTGAGGGGGAAAGGGTTTTAAAGTACGGCAAGGAAAAGGGTAAAACTATCTGGTGAAGGGAGAAAAAAGGCCCATGGTAAAATGAACATTTAAACCTGTTGGTTTTTAGACTGTTGACGTACTCGCCAGATGATTGCAAATAATGAAGGGGTTAAGAGGAGGGGGTACGAGTCAAAATTTGGTAAGATATTCTCTGAATTTTTTGAATATTCTCAACATCAGGGAATTATCTTTATAGCTTGTTTGTCAATGCGTTGGGGTTTTTTTGACCACAGGGAGTTGAACCAAAAAACAACAAAAATCAAGTCGACTGGGTGGTGCTCTGATAAAACAGATTTAAAATCCACAATGCACATTAAAAGATTTTGTTTTAAAAGCGAATCATTTCCTCTGTACCCCCTGTTTCTTTTGGGTTGCTCCTTTTTAAACATTCCCTTGCAACCTTTTGCCTACCCCCTTTTTCCGTTTTCACAAATTTGTTATTGTTCTGGGGCAGGTTTAGATTGGCGGTACCTGCTCGCTCCCACCAGAACGGGGGATGGACTTCGGGGGTTTGTTGGGTTCAGTTTAGTTGATGCGAAGATTCATTTTGTTTTTTTGTGTTGTTGCTGTTGCTGTTGTTTTTGTTGGTTTTTTGTTTTGTGTTGTTTTTGTTGTTGTTGTTGTTGTTGTTGTTGTTGTTGTGTTGTTTTTGTTGTTGTTGTTGTTTTTTGGTTGTTGTTGTTTTGTTTGGTTGTTGTTGTTTTTTTGTTGGTTGTTGTTGTTGTTGTTGTGTTGGTGTTGTTGTTGTTGTTTTGCTTGTTGTTGTTGTTGTTGTGTTGTTGTTTGTTGTGGGTTTGTTGTTTTTGGTTGGCTTGGGTGTTTGGGGGTTTTTTTTGGGTTTTGTAGTGTGTGTTGGTTTGTGTGCTGCTGTTTTCCCGGTGTTGGGTGTGTTTTGTGGGTTTCCCCTTTTTGTTGCTGGTTTTGGGTAGTGTTGTTTGGTTTTTGGGTGGTGGGGGGTTTGTTGGTTCCCGCCGTTCTGGTTTTGTGTGTGCCTGGTCCCGTGTTTTGGTTTGTGTTTTCAAGGAGCCAATTACCCCCTATGAGAAAAAAACAAAACGAAGCCCCGCAAGGAATCCACAAAAAGAAGAGAAAAGTCAAAGAAGAAGACCTGTGAATCAGGGTTTTTTTATCATCCGGAGCCCCCAAGAAAAAATTTAGAGGAAAAAACCAAAAAATTTCAAAATTTCCAAAAGGAGGTTTCATAATGAAACAAAGTCCAGCAGCATCCCCCTTTACTGCTTGTTTTAAATCACACCCAGACAATATTATTCCAATGTCATTCTTTTGACAAGGACATTCAATGGTATTAGTTACGGAAAACAATGTAATATTAAAGTTCCCCCCAAGGTTTTTAAAATTTAAAGGGGAATTTAAAATTTTGATGAAAACCTTTTTTTGAGGATTTGGATATGCCATGGGAACATGTTCAAAAGATGATATTGATAGGGTGGACATGGGAAAAAATGAAGAAGCCGTAGAATCCCCTTATGGGGAAAACCCCAAAAGAAAAATATGGCCCTTGGGACAAAAAAATGTTGATGGCAAACGGATGTCATAAAGGGAAAAGTAGAGAAACCCAAACACGAGGATTGGTTTGTTGCTGGGAATTACGAAAGTAAAATTGGGAAATTTCAAAAAGAAATTATTATAAAGGGAAATAAGCAACAGTCTGAACCCAAAATTGTTTCTGGAAGGGAGCCAAAAAAACAAAATACTCACCATCTTGTTCAAAAAAGTTTCTTTAAACAATTTTAAAACTTTGTAAAAGGGCAGCCCTTGTGGCGTTTGGACGTTCCACCGTTTGGGAAAAAATTTCCATAACGGACGGGTAAACGCAGAAATTTTTCATTTTCCCAAAAGTCCCCTTTTTGTTCAAAAAAAATTTTGGAAATGGATCCACCCAGCAACAGGGTGAGGTATATCCTGTAAAAACCCCGTTGTCCGGCCATAGTCCGTCGTTGTTATTTAATAAAAGATTCTTTTGGAAATTCCCACAGAAATGGAAAATAGGGGCGCCATTTTTTAAAGGGGGGATGGGGATCAGACAACCACAACCCATCTCAGTTCTCCTCTTTTTTAAAGGGTTTTTAAAAAGGCTGTTAATAACCAACTGCGCATTTCAGAATGGGGGTTCAGCCCCACCATTGACCCAAAAAGTGTAGATGTTGCTGATTTTATTCGCATATTGGATTTAGGTAGTGGACGGGGAATTTTCCGGGAAAAAAAAGCTTTTGACACTGTTGACCATCAAATTTATTATCAATATTGCAGAACGGAGTCATAGGCCAGAATTACGGTTTAACGTACTTTTGGTAGAAACAAGCCCCACAAAAACGGTGTTCCATCTGATGTAGCCAGTGTTAGGGGGGAGTTCCCGCTCCCCCTCCCGGGGGCCCTTTTTTACTTTTTTATATTAACTCCCCTTTCCACAAGATAACCGTTTTCAATGTAAAATAAATTAGCAGATGATCCAAAAACACCGGGAAAATCATCAACATTTATTTAAGGACAGACTACAGGCCGGGGGCAAGGAGGGGTTACTTTAAAAATAAACTTTTTTTTGAACGTTGCAAAAAAAGTTCATGCTCCGGTACTTGGACGATTATCTCTTTGAGGAATTCAAATCACTATGAATGGTGAACTTTAGGGGTCAAAATTGCACCGGAAAATTTGAGAATGTCTATCCTGGGCCCAAAAAAATTAAATAGCAAGAAAATCTCAAAAAAAATTGATTTTTCGACTTTTTCCAAAATGCTCCCCCCTTTCCCCATTTAAATGCTTGTAGCGCCCATGGTCTTGCCTTTGTTTATTATGAGGGTTGGGGTCCAGTTGTTCAAAAAGGTAATTTGAGAAGTTTTCAAAAACACAATCGCCTTGCCAGACTGATCCTCAGGGGATTATAGGGCTTTTTTTGAACTTCAGGGCCCCCACGGGCTGTTCCAGCTGGCATTATAAAAGAATTTTTTTAAAATGTGAAAAAAAACCCGAACTATCTTAACTCTCGCTTTTAAATACCAAGTATTTAATTGGGACCCCGGTACGTCCAAGGTCATTTTGCATGTCATTTGTTCCAAGACTAATGCAGGAAAAAGTACTTTCCAATACAAGGACCTTGGGGTGGAAAGTTGGGAAATACAAGAGAAAGGGGTACTTTCCCAAAATTTTAAAAATTCATTTGTGAATTTTAACAGTTGTCTTTCAAAATTTTTTCAATTTTTGTTTTTAAATTTTAACCTTTAAATTTTTAGCTTTTACTGTTGGAGTTTTTTTTATATATATATATGTATGTATATGTATGTATATATATGATATATAATATATATGTATGTTTATATTGATTTTGTATGTATGTATATATATATTTTTTAATATTTGTGTAAAATATATATTTGTGTATTTTATGTTAATTTTTTATGATGTATTTTATGTGTATAATAAAGTAAAATTAAAATTAGTTTAACTCTAAATATTATCATGTGTCTTTTTTTTTCTTGAAATTTTTACTTTTTTTTATTGTTTTTACTAGGTTTCATGCCTTTGTATTTTTATTTGAAATTTGTTTATTAATTTAATTTTGGTTTTTTGTGAAAGTTTTGTTTTTTCCCGGTTAAACTTTTATATTTTATCGGTCAAATTTTTTTAAAAATTTTTTTTACGGAAATTGGGTTTTTTATTTAATATTAATTTTCCGTTGATGTTTGGTTATCTTGTTTTTTATCTTTATATATTATATTTTTTATTTTTATATTAATTTATCTAATCTTAATTTTTTTGTTATTAGGGGTTTTTAAATTTTAAAAAGTGTTAATTTTTTTTAACGGGGCCCTTCGGAAAAAGATTTTTTTTAACTGATGAGGCTACCTGTTTAAATAAACTGATTATTATTAGAACCACTGGTAAAAAAATGAGACATGAATACAGCAATAAACTGGTAAAGTTGATAAAAAGAGAGCTCACCTCAATTAATAGGATTAAACTTATAAATGTGCAAAGGCAGCAGTACTTTTGTTCTATTTATAGGCCACCTCAAGTTCTGTTGAGTTTTAAAGATGAACTGAGCGATAAAATTTGAGAGACCCTCCTGTGAATGTAAAGAAAGGGTTGTATTTGGTGATTTTAACATTGATGTCCGATGACGATAATAGTACTACCTGAAATCCTCTAATTTCATGTTTTAACCTGCTTTCGATGACCAGGCTTGATACCACAAACATAGGAAGGGGTTTAAAGACAGGTTAAAAATATGTAGGTTTGGGGGGATGATGGAGCACTTTGTGTAAACTATGTTTCGTAAGGTGGAATTCTTTGTACAAACATTAGGGGGAGTTTTGGATATGACTCTGAGTACGAAAGAAAACAATGCACCGCCGTGAAAGGGAAATTTCCCAAAGAGATGGCACTGAGAAAATGCTATTGTAGTCCGGAGAAAATAGGTGGACAATATATCTTTGCAGATTCATTAAAGGAGAACATGCTCAATAAGAATCTGCGTGATGACACCTTGTCATCATTGAGCATTTAATAATATCAGATTTTTAATTTATCGAGATTATCAATATAAATATGAAATATAGAAAAACAAAGGTACAGAAACTCAAAACATTTAGGATAACTCTTTTTCTGTTTCAAATTTTTAACGATGGAGAAGGTTTTTAGTATGTAAGATATATTGATGGTCTTTGTATATTGATATTATCAATATAACATTTTGTACAGTGAATTACATAAAAGTACATACATTTAAAAACCTTTAATATTTAGGATAACCAGTTGTTCAAATTCTGATGAATCATCAATTAGGGAACGTTTACGGAGGGGTGAGGAATTGTTTACATCGATATTTTATAATCGATGGTGTTGTATAAAGTCACAGAAACCAACAAACAAATTTTTAGGATAACCATTTGTTCATAGTTTAATTATGAATCATCTTACGAAACTAATCCTGACAATTTTGTATCAGCTAACACGAATTTTGTATTTATTCTATTCAACATTTTTCTGAAGAAAAATCATTTTTGAAATTATTTAACTAATTTCAGTTAAATAATAGAACCCCGATAAATAATAAACTTTGATCAACGGTTTTCAATTTAAATAGTTTGCTGGCAACAATTTATTTTCGCAAGATGAAAGCACTTCACAGGAAGAAATTTTTAAGCAGATAACGTTTCATAGTTCATTATTCTAACTTTCTAAGTAGGTTTTAAAGTGACAATATCGCACGATCAGAGCATGCAGTATTTTTAAGGTCCTTTTATATTTACAAAAAAAAAATAACCATATACCTTATATTGCACAATATACAGTTGAATTTTGCAGCAAAATGTTCCGAAATCATTATTTTTTGTATTTTGAGTTCAGACAACATGACCGGATGAGTTACGTCTTTCCACACAGGGCGAAATATCAAAGGCTACTCGCCTCGGAATGACTGAGTTCCGTAAAAAGCTCACGCATTCCATGATGAGCCACTCTCCACACTTTTCAAAGAACCCTTACCCCGCTGACGTCGCTTTATCCAGGTTAAAACCATCGCCCCCCAAGCGTCCCTTTCGCTTCATTAATATCACCTGCCGGGGAGAGTGGACGCATGACGGACGAAGCCCGCGAACCGGAACGTTGAAGACAACTGGGGCAGAGGGCGATTTTTTCCTGCCCGAAGTTGAAGACGGAGTGTATTTTCTTCCAGGGAAATTTCTCATCCTGTATAATATAACAAATACAATACTTAATAAGTATAAACGGTAATTTACGGATTGTATTGCCCATGTTTGTGGGGTACATTGAAAGAAGATGCTTGCTGAATGCCCTTTGTGCCCCCGGTAAATTGACAACTTAAGAACCCACCAGGTCCAAAGGAATATGTCGAGTTGTGTCATTTTTTGAAACACTATCCAGCCCCTGCTTTACAACGCGGGAGATATTTTTAAACATAATCACTTAATCAAACCTTAATCACAACTTCCCGCTTTAAACGGATTTGCAGTGACGAGATGAGTTCACGCATTGTGGCCATCAGAGAACAGTTTCTGCCCACTGTGGTTACTAAATGGATAACAGTGGGAAAAGGAAGCACGGGGACATTGCCCCACCCCAGCCACTGCCTGTTCCGTGTTCCCATTCAGAATGTTTAAACAAAAATAGGTCCCCATATTTGAGGCTGCAGGAATGTTCAAGTATTGTGTATCATGCACTGTACACGGAGGTTGAAGGCCCAGCTTTACAAGTTTAAAATAAATCGAATATTGTATAACTTCCGCAATAATCGTATTTTAGGACCTGCCCTTGCAGCACTGACACAGACCACACCTCCCCTTTCTTCCTCCTCCTCCTCCTCCTCCTCCTCCTCCTCCTCCTCCTCCTCCCCTCCCTCCTCCTCCTCCTCCCCCCTCCTCCTCCTCCTCCTCCTCCCTCCTCCTCCTCCTCCCCTCCTCCCTCCCTCCTCCTCCTCCTCCTCCTCCTCCTCCTCCTCCTCCTCCTCCTCCTCCTCCTCCTCCTCCCTCCTCCTCCTCCTCCTCCTCCTCCTCCTCCCTCCTCTCCTACAGATCTTGAGTTGCATTTCGTACATAGACATGACCCAATTGACCCTCCTTCCAGTCGAAACAGGAAGTTTAGTGCAAAAATTCTTGAAGCACTATTATAGGGTCTGCATCCAACTGATTGGGTATTTGGACATGCCTTTAGTGGACGAATTTACTTTTGACATGTGCCCTTTTTAAAAATATGCCCAATGACATCATCACTTGTCACAGTGCCTCTGGGGCAGAGTTAAACCCAAACTTTGCATAATAATAAACGACAAAATAAGAAATATATATATTTTTGTTTAAAATATTCATAGAATGCAGACGTTATGGTAAAAATAGGAATTAGATACCATTTGAACTCCATGTAACCAGATAGCCTTGGTCAATTGTCACGGATGTGATTTTTTCGGGGAATTTCTATGAAGAGAAAACCATAGTTGTACACGCGCTTTGAGTCCCTTGACAAAGACGGAAATGACGATGTAAACAATGAACTTTTGGTGACCTATTTCCCGCGAAATTAAAAAAATCTAAATTGAAACGAATAAATGTCACAACGTTGAAGGGTTGTATTCAAACGAAATGTTTGTTGATTTGTGACCCCGTATGTGCTAAATAATGCAAATCCGTTTGGGGTGAGTAAATTTCAGAAATTTGGGGGATAAAATGAAAATTCTTACAATATTTCTCTGCTCCAGAGGTATAACTGTTAATTTTTATAAAATAAAGTTTCAGTTACCAAGTTTTAAATAATTTTTAGGATGATTTAGACACCAGTAATAATATGGAGCAACATCAGGCTATTCTACAGGAATCATGCCGCATTTGTGGCAATCGATGATCCGAGTAAAAAAAGAAAATCGGGAAGGTGAAGTTAGTCATCTGGGCCCGAAATTCATACTTAAAATAAAAGAAACGTTCTCCGTAGATGTCACCTCTGACAATCCCAATCTGCATCCAATTCACATTTGCTGTGCTGTTATCTCAAACAAAATAAAATCAGATGTAGCCTGATCAAGATGTAGCCGGGCCCGAGCACCAGATGAACAAAGTGTTTGACAAGACGTTCAAAACAGTAACGGTGGCAAACCACCCAAAAGAAAAAAGGGAAAACAAATTATGAAAAAAAGGTCTGAAGATCTCCCAAAATATGTATATGAAGAAAATCTTTGAAAGACTGATGCATGGTTTTGCTGTAGTGTCTCCATCAGTATAACGTTATGACCAACGTTAAACAGTAACTTCCAATGCACTGTTTTTAACATTCTACCTTTTATGGTTTTCCCCTTTCCCCCATGTTTTTGCAAACCACATGTACATGTATTTCAACTCTTTGTCGTCGGGTCTTTCGACCACGGTCGATGACTGTGAATTGTCCGTTTAATTCAAACAAGTTGTCAAGTTGTCAAGTATACCACCAGATTTGACCCAATATTCATATGAATTATAACGTCGGAACCGGGAAATCATAGACAAAAAGGTTTATATATATATATTTGACATCACGTCTGAAACTTATCTTTCAGCCTTTAAGATGTACTAAAACAAAACATTATTTTTACCCAAATTTCCTTTTGTGAAATCCAGTATTTAACCCACTTGTTATCGTTGTTTTAAACATTTAATTGTACAAAACATTGCGGGTTTGTTAATCGCTGCAGCCAAGATACGCCCTCATTTCGTGTACAAAAGAGCTGTGAGCCGCACATCCGGGAAGTCCTGATACGTGAGGGGGAATGACAACTGGATCATCAAAGACTCCACTGATTTAGACCGTGTCATTGATGCAGAAGGCAGAGATTAACTCTGGAGAAGCACTGGTACAACCCCCTCGTATCAGAGAGGCTATTGAGATCCATAAACACATTGTCCCCCAGGACATTGGTTTTTTATCAGCAGAATATGTCATTCAACCTACCATCCTTCAACTCACACCCCACAGTCTACTGACACGCCTCAACGAGCAGGCAACACAAACACACACACACCCACACACACAACACACACAACACACACATACTGTAGCAGCCAAATCACAGCACATCACACAGCAGTGGTAGTAAATTACAGGCACCAATCAGAACACTTCCCATTCAACACATACTCCCAGCAAATACTTAAAAGGAGTTATCTCCAAACCTCTTCATTCCCTGACGAAGATTAGCGAAGGGAGAGAAAACGAGTGCGACATTGGTTCTCCTTGAACCATTTTCACTTGGCGAAAGTTGATAAGATTTGTGCTACAGGTTCTTTTCAGAACCAGTAGCTCGGTTTATGATAGTTGAGATAAACACATGGTGTTTACCGCAAACCAAAAAGATAAAAAATTAACAATTTTGCATCATGTTACATACCTCGAATTATGACATTTTATAGAGACAAAACCCTATTTGACCTTTTGTTTCGGGTTGAAACCGAAGTTCAATAGAAACAATATTCTGTAGCACTATTCTGCAGCTAATGTGATAGGGGAAATTTTAATGACTTCTGGAATAAAGTGACTAGTGACATCTGATCGTTTCAAAAAGGGATGTTTGATGACGTCATCAAATCAGAGTGCCCTGAGGGGAGTTTTAAAAGGGGAAAATTTTAATTTAATTATAATATATTATGAACAGTCATATCTCCTGAACCAAAGCAGGTACTAACGATATTTGTTCATGATCATGAAGAAGAATTAGTGTCATTATATGACATTCAAATGACCTGATCTGACCTTACTTCCAGTCCAACAGGTTCAAATTCAACAAATTTTAACGCAAAAATTTAAAAGGTTTTTTTAAGATGAAATTGATATTGTTATGTCGACCGTTTTCCAAAAATATTGTTTTGACGTCATCAATGATTACTTGACAGAACCGGAAGTTGACCCGAACACCGTGTGTATTTTATTGTATTTAAAATTCTACAGTCATGAATAAATATTTTGTGTTATGATATGCAGGTATTTTTTAAACCCAACCAATAAGCTCATGTGTAAACTAAACAATTGTTCATTTATAACCTGCTTCGGCTGCTGCCATAATTTTTTGCAAATTTAGAATGCTAGAAAAATCAATTATAAAAAGTCAAACCTTTTTAATTGATTTTGTTCTATAATTCTACATGTACTTAAAAAACATTCAGTTTTGAGAGAGATAAGCGTTCTCAATAAATTAATCTGTTTGGGTTTGGGCACCTTGTGTAAGATTCTTGGGGTGACAGATATTTTAAAATTGTGGCTCCACGCCTTTTAATGATTTACCTCGTACGTTCTGAATCTCAACTGTTGACCTTCAAGAAAAACTTAAAACTCATCTTATGTGTATTGCCTCAAGGACTACTAACATTCATTTATGCATTTTTAAAAATCTTTTTTTAATATTATGCATTTGCATTGTATTGTTATGTTATTGTATGATTTCTTGTTTAGTGTAAAGCGCCGTGAGCACTTCTTTGTGGATATTGGCATTATAAAAACTTCTGTATTATTATTTATTATGTAGCTCTATGGGGCTGAAAACATTTATAATAAAAATCAATCTTGGTTGATTTTAAAGCAAAACTGTTTAACAATAACATGGAGAATAATATATGCACATTAATTTTTATCTATGTTTTATTGCACGAAAACCCAACATATTGGCATGATGATGTGGCTCTAGTGCAGGCCATGGTGATAGATTCCAGCGGGGAAAATACGTTGAAATAAAGTTGAACCAACATACACGACGACGTTGAACTGACGTTGAATAATGATTGATTTGCAAATTGAATCAACGTAGAAATGCTGACGTTGAATCAACATGGGAAATCACAAAGTTGAATCAACGACATTTATACGTGATTTAACGTCGACATTTGCACGTTGAAATAATGTTAAAAAATTGATGGATTTGAAATTGAATCAACGAGAAATACCAACTTTGAATCAACGGGAAAAAAAAACGTTGGATCAACGTGACATTTATACGTTGATTTAACGTCGACATTTGTACGTTGAAATAAAATTGAAAAGTTGGTGATTTGAAATTTAATCAACGTAGAACTATCGACTTTGAATCAAAGGACATTGAAAACGTTGAATCAACGTAGACATTTATACGTTGATTTAACGTCGACTTTTTTGCACGTTGAAATAAATTAAAAAGTTTTTGGGATTTACAAATTGAATCAACGTAGATATGTCAACATTAAATCAAGGAGAAATATCAATGTCGTACCAATGCAGAAATATCAACTTTGAATCAACGTACAATGGAAATGTTGAATCAACAAAAGGGATTTGAAGGTTAAGATTAAATCAACTTTAACAGATACAACAATGGTGGATTTTGGCATTGTTCGAATAAAAATTTTGGAATAAATTTTGAAAACCGACTTATGGGGAGTGATGTTAGTTCATTTTTTAAATTTTTTAAATTTTATTTAAATGAAGTTCTTTATTGATCACTTCAAGGTTATATCAGTTTCGATTGTAGGTTTTGAAAATAGAAATTTTTCCCAAACAGTGAAAAATTAAGACAGGGAAAATGATTTTGTTCCAACGGAATTATAGCTAAATGTATTTTTTTTCCCAAAGGTTAAAATTTAAGGGAAAAAAATTTTGATTGAAAAAAAAAACTAAAGTTTTGTAATATTTAATTGTTATTAATCAATTTTAAATTTTTTCGTTTTTTTGTTATTTCAGCAAGTGCCCTCAACAGGGGAATGGGGACAGAACCGAAGTGGCCACAATAGTGTCGGGCATATCTGAAGTATGGGTCGAAACGTCAGGCCATTAACAATTTTTTGCATTTATACCACGGGCCATTTTGGTTGGTAAGCGCCGAGTTTAATTATTTTTTTCAGGAATTTATACTAAAAGGGGACAAAAGTGTGACATGGGGGGGAAATGGGGTACCAATAACAAAATGAAGTATGTTTTTTATGTGTTTTTTTTGTGTACATTCAAAGGTACATGAGGGTTGTGTTTTTCAAAAAAAAGGCAAAAGTCCGAGTATTTAAGAAACTGGAGGAGGTAAAATTTAAAAATTTATACGTATGTAACGAGGACAGACATTTTTCCACAATTGGGGAACTTTTTACTAAAATTATTTTATTGGCCAAAATTTCCATTTACATTTCTACAGGCCCTTATGGAAAGTTACCAGCCAAAAAATTTAAAAAAGCCCCCGGTTATTTAAGAATTTTTTTTTAAAAAGAGGAAGACATTTTTGTCACAAAATGTCTGTCCATTCGTAGGTGACCTATTGTCCATTGTAATTTATAATACCCAGAGGAATGCCCCCGTTTTGACAGCCCACAATCTTTTAAAGGTTAGGAAGTTAATGGCTTCACCTTTCCCGGCCCTTCTGTCTGTTTTTTTGTTACATCCTAATACCCTTTTTAATGACCCTGTAATTTTGTTGTTGGAATTGAAAACAGGAAACGATTGGGCAAGATAGTTACTTTTTTTCACCTCCCATGCATCTCTACAAAGTTATCTGTTTTCCCCCTTTGTGTTGGAATTTGGGTTATAAAAAATTAACAAAACAACTACAACACTGAAGATCGTTGCACAACTTGTTTTAAAAGTCTTCCCCCACCCCCCTCGTCTATTTTGGGCATTCAGGCATGTCGACACGATTTTGCCACTTCGTTTCAGTCCCCATTCCACTGTTGAGGAAATTTGCTGAAGTTAAAAAAGAAAAAAAAATATTGATTAAAAATAATTAAAATTAGAAAACTTTATTTATTTTCTTCAATCTTGGGAAAATTTTTTTTTTAAATCGTAAAAAGATGTAAAAGTAGTGGTATTTTAAAAAAGACAACATTAACTAGAAGGAAAAATTACCCGTCA
>JAQQFT010000040.1:0-73307 GCA_029582265.1 Zoroaster sp. YZ-2022 | reverse complement strand
GGGCCCCCCTATCGGCCGGGAACAGATTATCAAACCAAAAGGGGTGTATATATTAATTATTGAGTAATGTCCGAAAATTTGGGGTTTTTTTTCGGGGACACCCTGTACATGCAAACCATTTTTTTACACATACAGGGGGCCCTTCATTTCAACCTTTTTAAGGTCGGGATTGGTCGGGTTTGATGGGGGGATAGTTTACCCATAACCAAGGCATCAATATTGTTTTTTCTAGTTTATTTTTAACAAATTTAATATGAGTCAAAAAATGTTATTCGAATGATTCCTTTTTTTAAATTTTTCCCTTAAAAAACAATGATGGCTTTATAACAAGAAAAAAGTGAACAATTTGAATTTTTATAAAAAGAGAAACGGGAACAAATAAATTGAACAATTTGAACTTACTTTCCCATGTTTTGTTTGTTTAAAAAATTTAAAATTTCCCTTGTAAAAATTTTGAAATTAACATTTCTCTTAAATTGTCATATTGAGATTTTGGGGACGTACCATCCCGGGCAATTTTCCCATGTTGGGCCCTAATTTAGTTTTGGCTTAAATTTAAACAATTAAAAAACAGGTTGTCTGCTGTCTGGTGGTTCCCCAAAGTCTCACATTATAGTATTTTTTTCAGATAAACAGCGTTTTGAAACCCAAAAAAAAGAAAAGATGACCCCCCAAAAAATTGTCAAATTTTGTAAAAAATGATGGGGTTTTTTTTTTGTTTCAAACCCACAATTTTTTGGGTTCCCCGATATTCATAATTTTAGTAACAAAATTTTAAATTTTAAAGATAAAAAAAGATATCCAAAAAGGGGCCAGTCACCGTCCTCGATAACAAAAAAAGATAACAAAAAGTGTGATTTTTTTGGACCCCTTTTCCCCTTTTTTTCACCTTTTAATTAAAAGGTTTTTAAAAATTTTTTTGATTAATTTTTTTTTTAAAAATTTTTTTTTTTGTTGATGCGTCAAAAATTTTAATTTTTTTAAAAAAAAACCCCAAAAAATTTCCCCCTTTGCAAAATCAACAGTGTTTTGTGGGTTTTTTGGGGTTTTTTGGTTTGGAACTTTTTGGGGTAGGGTTGAATTGGTTTTTAAAAAGGGTTTTGGGATTTTCCCATAAATGTTTTGGACATTTTTTATATCGGTGATCTGTTATATTCTTCTCGGTGATGTTTGGTTTGGGGGAGGTTGACAGATGACCTAGTCTTTTAATTCATGTGTTTGCGCGTTCATTCTTTTTTCTTTGAAGAACTTATCAATTTTTTTAGTTGACTTATCGACAACTTTGTTGAAATTTCAGTCCCGTTACCGATTCATTTTTCCTTTTCTTTTATGGGTTTCTTTTTAACAAAATTGCACATCATGTTCGTGTCAGTGTATTCTTCTTATCGCCGACGGGGACTTCATGTTTATGGCTGGCGAAGAAATCAAAGGGGGACTAAATTTTTTTTCTTTTTTTGCCCCGGGGGGGTCCAAAAGGTTTTCACCCAACCCCGGCCCGGGGAATTTCGGTTTTTTACTATTTCAAAACTGATTAAACCGTTTCCTTTGCTTCTTTTCCGGGATTCTCTTTCCCCCTGTAGCTTTTTTTTACTGTAAGGAATTTTTTTGCAAACAAGTTTTTTTAATTTATTTCTCATCTGGTGACACTGTTTTTAAATTTTCCCCATCACCCTTGTAAAAATTTTTAAGTTTCAAAAACTTGCCGTGTTTTAACCTTTTTTGAGTTCTTTTTTTTTAAAAGATTAAACGGGTAGTAATCATTATTGAGATGATATTTAAAATCATTTGTATGTTGTCTTCCATGTGTTTTTTACCTCGAGGAGCCCACACGACGCAGCAGGCCTTCCCGACATCCAGTGGTGCAGTGCTGTATCCGTCGGTCGAAATTTGGCCCATCCCTGATAACAGATCATCGTTTCACGTCCCCGGGTTCATCGCTTTTCCGTTGTCGATTTCCTTTTGGGGTCATACACCCGTTATCACCATGTTTGTGACATGTTTGTGTGCCGTTTTTTTTTTCATTCCCAAAAAACTGCGAGCATTTTAATTTGTGCCCAATAGGGAAATTTTTTGAAACCCCCGGTATGCGCGACGTTTGAAACCGGGGTTTGCCGAACTTTTCAACATAACGGCAGGCCTGTCGAGCCGGCCCTGCCGCACCTAGGGTTTAAGGGGCCCCGCCGTGTCGAATCGAAAAAAAACGGATTTTTGAATTCGATAAGAGCGGACGTTTTAAAAGGGCCCAAAGTTGCCGGGGCTGAAGATTTCAAGGCAAATAACAAAAGGGCAGGGCAGAGAAAGCGACCGCGAATAGTTAATCTGATGATAAAAACATGTTCAGGTGATGGAAAAAGCGGGCGGAAAACATGCTACATGGGCGCTTTCATCACTGACCATTTTAATATTGAGAAAATTTTTGAAGGCAAAATTTGAAAAATGAGCTTTTGGCGGAAAAGTAAAACAAAACAAAATAATAGTAACCGAGTGCCAGAACACAGGAGAACCAAAAATAAGAGTGTGAATTTAATGAAGTTGGTCATATAAGCAGAGAAGACGATATTATAATTCCCAAAAGGGGGAAAACAAGCTCAACAACAGAGGAAAGGGCAGATGAACCTCCCCATTTAACAAACCCCCCCGACAACGACAAAAAAAAAATGGGGAAAACTTTGCACAGACACCGGGGGAACGTAAAGGGTTTATGAAAAAGCGAAGTAAATTTCAGTTGATAATGGGCTAACATAACGATAAGGCCAGATGTTTTTCCCAGGAAAAACGAATTTTTCAAGAGTGCCACAGAAAATCAAAGGGGTTTGGGGTGGAAACCACTTTTTTCCAAGGGGAGGGGGGTTTCAAGGTTTTAATAAAGACAGAACCGGTTCTACAGAAGTATGGGTGGATGAGCAAAGGGTTCCTAAAATTTCCACAAATATAATTGTAATTTAGAATTAAGGAGAGATGAAATTTAAAGACCAGATGGCGAATGTTCAAAAAATTTCAACACTTGCAGTGCCAGGGGTATTCCCCCCAGAGGCTGTTGTGGAAACATTGAGGGGGGGTGGAGCCACAACAAAGTTTATACAAATGATGTGGTCAAGGTTTTGGACACGCGGGGAAAGGGCCCAGTGTTTTTGGGAAAAAGGATCGTTATGTAATTGATAGGGGATTTAATTTGACTTGGAGCCAATTGGGGAATTTTTCTGAAGAAAAAGACACTGGTACAGTTTGTCGTAGCAAACAATAAAGGGCGTCCAGAACATAGAAAATTTAAAATGCAGAACATTTTATGATGGGCAACAGGGGGGTTGGGAACTTTGGGGATCAAGATGGTTTAAGATTCGAAATTTGGGCAAACTTTAATATACAAGCACAAAATTTACACTGGTCCAGCTAAACCTATGACAAAAGGAGACGTCTGCCTATTCACCAGAGGGGGAAGGGAAAAAAAAAGAAGTGAGGAGGTATAATTGAGTTCTAAAAGCCCATTGGGTCACCCATAGCCCCGTGAAAAGAAAGATGGTACGATAATTTTGGGGGCTCAGAAAAAATCAACGTGACATTAAAAACTCAAACCACTCCCAAAAATCAACGATTTTTTGATGGGTTTTTGCGTTGGTTCCCTTAAAAAAACCAAGGGTTTTGCAAATACAAATTGGGGGGAAGATCCGGGGACATTTGTCAACACAGGAGTTGTTCACCATTTAAAAAATGCCATTTGGGGGGGTAACCACCCCCCACAAAATTTTTGGGAACCCCCAAAAGGGGGGGGAGCAGTTGGGGTTTTTTTTTAGGGACGGAAGAAGGTTTTACCAAAAGAGCAAGGGCGACGTTTTGCACCCTTTTTTGGTGGGCGTGAGCGGGGGGTGGGCCCGGGGCCCCCCACCCCGTGCAAAAAATCGCCCATTGGCCTTTCACTTTGGGGAAGGTTCTTCCGTCCCGCAAAAAATCACCAGACAAAAACCGAACTGCTCCAAAAACGTGGGGGTGTCCCACATGATTGAAATTTTTTGATTGAAATTTTTTTTTAAATTTTTTTTTTAACCACACCCCCCCATTGCGCACTAACACGTTCATGCGCGCGGAGATATCACGTCTGCGCGCGCGTGGAGTGTGCCTCCTCCTCGCTGTTGGTCGTAATGTGAACACTCTCACTGCACTGCTCCACCTCATTGCCCTCAAAATACTGGTTGAGACACGTCTGGCGCGCGCGTGAGGTGTGCAGTTTGTGTGAGGGTATTGAAAAAAATTCTCAATTTTTTTTTCTTCCATTTTTATACTGCACACTACCTCCACACAAACTGCACACAAAATACTTACTCCTCCACAAACACTGCACACACCACTCCCACACAAACCGCACACAAAATACTTACTCCTCCATTAGTTACTGCAGACTATTCTCCACACAAACCGGTGAGGGAGTAGTGCGCAGCGCAGCATGCATACGATGATTTCGGGTGAGGTGCAGTTTGTGGTGGAGGGAGTAGCAAGCGCCGCATGCATACGATGATTTCGCAAGTTTGAGACAGTCGTTTCACATCAATGCAGTACTCTCTTCATTCACATACACCGATCGAACTTGATCGAGCAAACAACTCTGTATATCTTCACCAGTATGGTCACCTTTGCCTTTACCAGTATAAGAGAGAATCGAGAATTAAATTATTGAAGCAGAAACGTATGCGAATAAAATGCGGATCCGAATTACGAGAATGGGAACAAATTTCAAAAAACTTCCTCACGTTGAGGTGATTTCACAGACGGAAGCGTTGCAGCATGCTGTCGTGGTTGGCAAACCTAGAGTACGCCAGGTTTCTGGTAATGAAGTAATCCATCCAAGTTCGGCAACCGTACATCCAAGACCAGCGAAACCAACACACACCAATAAAACAACCGTCTCTTTTCAGAGCCAACACATATTCCAAGAAGAGATTATTACCGAGTCTGTATGAATATTAACTGTTCGATTTAATTATTAAAATAAATTATATTCGTGTATGTCTGTGTTTTAATAGTAGCTTTGTCTATTGGCAAGATACAAGTGTGATGCAAATGTCCCTGTAAACAATTTTTTAAACTTCATACTTTAACAGTAACGTTAATCTAGAAATTGCCTCTAACTGACATAAAACAATTCTTGGTTTATTTATACAGGAATCTTTTCGTCCTAGCTAATTTGTTCTTTTTCATTTCTAAATTCCAATAACTAAATTGAATATATTTTATACAGTCTCTGACGAAAACAAAGAATCACATTATTTCATATCCAACTTCACTCATCAATAACTTTATACAGAACAAATCAACACCATAACGTGTACCTATGCATTAACTGTGCATAGCGCGCAATGGTCAACGCACCGTGAGCCAGTCACTGACTTAACTAACTTATATGTGTTAATTGTCTGCTGCACATCTATTTGCACTTGACAATAACAAACAAAAAACGTCTAAGAAAATCACGAATTATTACCCTTATTATTCTACTTACCTTCTTTAAAATATCCACTAGCCAACCGCTTTAAATAACCCAACACAGCCATATTACTAGAACAACCTAAAGTGAGCGAACTATTGCTGTCTCCGTCAGCAGCCATGTTTGTCCAAGTTTTACCAAAGTACGATGGGAAAAGGTAAAAGGCGCAAAGTTATCGATTTAATTTTCAACCAAAATTCAGAAAAAGGGGAGGAGTTTAATCCCTTTGTACGAAACAATTTTGGCAAACATCAATGTATCGTTTTGAAATGTAACGTTGAAATGTATAAATTGTAAGTGGTCATTCACAGTCACAAGCAATAGTTAATAATACTGTCAATTATGAAAACTGGCAAATGTGATTAACGAACAAATAAAATGAATGAAATTACTGCTGGGCACCGCGCGCACAGTATCGATTCTACTGTTAAAACGTTCTTTATTACATCATTAACAGGCGCTATTAATTAATTATGCTTGCTGCTTTCTCCCTTTAAAGGTCCTAGTCAAGACAAGTTTGAACGACGGCATCACCCAAAATAAACGAATTGATGTCATGATGACGTCATGATGCCGTCATATTCAAAAAGCAAAATCATTAAATTTGATAGAGTATCTAGAGTTTTACGAAACAAATCTTTAAACAGCATTTTTTTTTATGTTAGCTTTAATTGTAATTTGTTTATACTTCTGTCTGGTGTCTTGCATTTTGGCGCAAAATTGCACCGACACCACTTTTGAACACTTTACATTTCTGCGGCAATAGTGGACCCACCATTTATTTTGTGAAGGGAATGATAACTTTGATAGTTAATGTTTGGTGATAAAAAGCTCAACGATTACCGAATGTTGGTGGTATTTTATTATATGAGCCGATGTTGTTGTTTGACTTAGAACGAAAATCATTTAACATGGCTTCAGTTTTTGCTATTTTACTTTATTTGTTTATTTATTTATATGGAACTCCTTGGGTGAATGGTTCGATCTTTGTTGCATTGTTTTTCAACAACAATGACAACATCGTAATATAATCACTTTGCGTTGCCTGCGTAAAGCATACAGGACTGTACAGATATACCCCAGACTATGAGGATTTCTTGAAATCTGAATCTGGCCATTTCGAGTCAGGAGATTCCGACGCTGTCGCAGCAAGAAGCTATGCAATGATAGTCGACACGAGCTGGTGAAAGATAAATACTGGCCTTAACAGTTCAAGGCACCTACCCATCGCAGTAGGGAGGAGGAGGAGGCAGTCCAACAAATAGTGGATGAACTGTTAGGAGAATGATAGTCGATGACGAGCTGCTGAAAGATGAATACTGGCCTTTAACAGTCCACATCCTACCGCATCGCAGCAGGAGGCAGTCCAACAAATAGGGATGAACTGTTAGAAGACGCGAAACCGTTCTTTTGATGAGGTAGGAAGATTTTCATTTTCTTTTCTTTCTTTATTTCTTGTAGATGAGACAACCCTCATCACTTAAAATCATTAATGTTAAAATTAGGTCTGACTACATGCCGTAGGATATTTTAGTATTAGTTTTATTTTTATTTATTTTAAATATTGATAAAAGGTGTGAGCATGGTGGAGGCATGTTGATATGATTGATACGATTAAAGGGGTAGGGGTTACGCTATTTTTGTCAAGAATGTAGGTAGTCCAATAACATTTTCACCAAATGAGGGCGCCCTTCATTTTACTATTTTGAATGCGTAGAGGTGGGTTATATATTTATTTATTTATTTTACAAATATTATTTTTAAGGATGGTGAGTGGTTCATTAAAAGGAATGCTTTTACTGAAGTTTTAGGATGCCAGAAAGATGTATATTATTGTGTATGTATTGATTATTGTTTATTATTATTATATTATTATTATTTCAATAGGAAGAGGAGAGCAGTCTGTTTGTGGCTGAAGACGTACCAGCGTCTCCTTCCGTGGCTGAAGAATTACAGCACGACCTCGAGTTCCAATGGTGAGTGAAACTGAGACGAATTTAATTTGAATGATCTTTGTAAAACTTAAATTATCAAAACAAGTTTTATACAAGGCCCGGTACTATTTTTTGACTATTTGTTATTAATATTATTTTCTTGCAGAATGATGCTTCCACTAATAATCTTTTTCCAGGCTCACACTGTGAAAAACATTCACGCGCACCAACAACCTAAAGTGGGATGAAAAGAAACACAAAACATCAAGCTTTTGTCCTGTTCACATCAGAAAACATTCACGCGTACCGACAACCTGAAAGCGGTATGAAAAAGAAACAAAAACATCAAGCTTGAGTTCAACTCAGAAAAATCCTTCAGTCGAATGGACAGTCTAAACAGTAGGATGTGTCAACTTGAGGATTGTGAATGTAGTAAGTTTGAGACATATCAAGTTAAGGAAGGAACAACATTGGTAATGCAGTCCAGGGTAGAATATCGTATCTGGCCGCCACTATTTTCATTAAATATAACCACAATGTAATCTTACCCACTGGTGAAGAACATATATGGATGATGATGGACATATACTCAAATTGTTCCAGGATATTTATTTCATGAAAATCAGGTATTTTTGGTATAAGATGACTCTCAGTCATGTCAGTCTGATTCGTCAACTCCTTATAAGTGACCAACATGGTCATTGTACATGCGCAGTGGCAACTATAGTAGATCTTTTATTTTACGGAAGGATTTTATAAGGGAAATAAAGCTGAAACCATCCTCGTAAAAGTTGATTTTAAAGATAGTTTTGCTTTCTGTACGCCAAATAATCGATAGAATCATTTGTTAACTAGTTAGTGGTTGCAAAAACATTTTTTTAAACAATAAAATCTTAAAAAGTGGCGGCTTTGATACGACATTCTTCCCACGTCCATTGGGTAACCTCCAGTTTTCAAGAAATATCATAAATCATAAAACTAACCTGTGAAAGTTTCATCACAATAGGTTCCCACGTTGAGAAAAAGAACACAACTGTAACATATCTTTCAGATAATGTGGTCATGACCAAATCACTGCACCTTTCCCTTTAAATGCTAGTCAGCATATTATTATTAAATGTTTGTTTTGCTTTTCACCAAGCAAATAAATTTGATAATTTATCAACAAAACAAAATATCATTTCAATCCTCACAGGACCACACTTTACCCTAAGTGTGTCCTCTATCATCTTTCAAAGGAAAAATCTGATATATTTTCATATTTGAACAGACAAGTGGCAGTTGTATTTAACATTCTACCCACTGGTGTTTAGCAACTTAAAGGAAGGCGATATGGTATTTTAATACCAGTAAAGCTGTTTTGCAAGTATACTTTCTCTTTGGAAGAAACCAGTCTGCAATCGACCAAACCTTTAATGTGATTACAATGCAGTGTTGGCCACTGTTGTGTTACAAAATGTGTAAAAACCTAGGCGCTTCAAGGGCCAAGGATAATATGAAAGCAAACAAATTGAAAATGTTGTTAATTAATGAACACATTGAAATGAGTTAACAGTTATTTGAAATCCCAGATTCCAGGAATACTGTTTCACCTACATGTACAAGTATAATCACAAAGATGGAAGTTAGTTTGAAGGGATTCCAAAATCATGTATCTCTCTGCAAAAGTTTTTGTGTGTATAATTGAAATTTGTTTAAATGACACTAATGTTTACATAGTTTAGTTGTTGGAACCCATGTAGTATATTTTTATTAAACCTTTAGAAAGACTTGGTCTAATTCTTGGATAACCTGTCAAGTGCCCATTAGGTAGATCGCGTTAATAATTATGTTATTTTCAAGGGAAAAATTCTAAACATTTGTAGAAATCTGCACGTTTCATTGTTTTTAAGAGCACTATCAGGGGAATAAGAAAATGGATTGTGCGTAATGATACAGACTCTGTGGTCAACCATGAGAAATGAGTGTTGAAACAAATGCAACTTCATCTTTGTACAGATTGAGAGAATGACTACAATGCAATCAAGGCCTAGATGACATCAGTGCTGTATAAACGGATTGGAGTTCAATGGAGGAAAAAAGTAAGTTTTCTCGTTAAAAACTTTGGCCCACATTTTTGAGCAGCATAAACCCCAAATCAGTAAAGTCCATTTTAATAACTGTGTTATAATCCTGAATGAATTGTTTAGAAATCAAATCTGTACATGTCTGTTTTAAAAAGGTATTTGGTTTTTAGAAGATATTTTAAATGGCAGGAAGCCACTAGTAGAGACTTTTGCTATTTGGCACACAGATTAGACAAAGTAGAATAATTCTTAACACATTTATTTCTGTTGGCATTCCCGAAATTTTGTTTTTGACTTCATATTTATGTAAGTCCAAGTTGTCTGGTGAAGACCAAACATTACGCATGATGGTTGTTCCTCAAATACTTTTCGTCTTAAATTACTGAGTACCAGTTTGTTATAATCTAATGAAAGATCTAGAATTCGGCAAATAACTTCTTCCTAAATTAAAATCTTAAACGTTACAGAACTCTTACCATTAATACCATACCTCCTTTGATAAACTGTTCACCATCATACAGATCAACGTTGCTGTTGGTTCTAGAAACAGACTCAAACGATATGTACAAATTCCTACAAAAGTTGTTTGACATCACACAATTCCTTTGAACAAAGTTATTCAAGAATTATCTTTAAATGAGTTTTCATTTTGGTTTTTTCCTGTAGGATGTTTGCCACCCAAGACGAGTCATTTCCTACTGATGACCCATAGTCTTAAATATGTTCGCTTTCCATCTTGGGATACCACATGTATTCGCTTTAACAACACATTATGACCAACAAGCAGCGATGAAGGATCCATAAACTGCCTAAACAAGCTCGATCCAGTCTATAATGTGTTATGAATTCAAACTTGTCAATGCTATCAATACTTTTAATTTTATACAGAATAAAAAATATCCAGAGAAATATTCAGCTTTGTGTGGAAAGAGAACTCTTCCAAATTCAAACAGAAAATTAACTCAAATATCAGTAATGTAGAATTATATGACTGTACGAATGCTATGCCTTTCTCTTTGTGTTTGAATAGAGCATTCAGTGCTATACAACAGCCACTCTTATATTTGTAATATTGTTGAATGTGAAAGTTTCAGATTTTAAAACTGACATCTATTTACTCAAGAAGGCTGATCATCTCTACATGAATTTAAGAAAGAACTTTATACTAATTAGTAATTTTCTGATAACTTCAATATTGTGCTGGTAATATGGAATTTAAGAAAGAAAACTCTTTCCATATTTAAATTATTTCAAAGATTTACTTGTGAATTCTTTCAGCTTTGTGTGGAATTTAAGAAAGAGAAATTCTTTCCGAATTCAACTATTTGACTTGGGAAATGATAATATAGAGAATTACCGATGCTTTCTCTGTCTTATTTACAGTATGATTGATGTTTTGATAATGTTAAAATTAATTTGTATTAATATTTACTCTTAAAGAGTTATAACCTCCTAAATTCAAACAGAACATTATTTCAATTTAAAATGTCAGTAATGTTAATTATAGAGAATTACCAATGCTATGCTTTCTATTTTATTTACAGTATGATTGCTGTTTCAATAATGTTGTACATTTACAGCTTTGTGTGGAATTTAAGAAAGAGAACTCTTAAGAACTGTTAAGAATTACCAGCATTTACATTGCGATTGGTACGTTACCAATTTTGAACATAAGTTTGTGGAATTTAAGAAAGAACCTTCCTAATTTCAAACAGAAAATAAAAGTGCTATACATGTAATATGAAATGTTGATTATAGAGAATTACCACGTTTTCTCTATCTTATTGTATACAGAATGATTGCTGCTCTGGATAATGTTGAACAATTTGTACTTTCAGTTGGTGAAATTTAAGAAAGAGAACCTTTCCTAAATTCAAATTATTTGACTTGGGAAATGTTAATTATAGAGAATTAACAATGCTATGCTTTTTTTTTTATATCTTGTTAAAGTATTGTATTACAGCATAATTGTTATGTTTTGCTAATTTGTTGTTAAATAAGATGATGATAGAGAGAACCCCATGAACCTGAAAACCAGATTAGACCATTGGTTTCATAACCAAGTAGTTGATAAAGGAAATAAATAAAGAAAGATGTGATTGCTGTTGGTGTTAAAAATTATATTTAACAAATCATACTTGAATAGCTTCATGTACAGTCGTTCTTTTGTCTGTCTTCGTCTCCCTTAAGGAATATATAAAATAATAATAAATTAAAAAACATTACAAAAGGTATGCGAGAACAAGCGTTATTCTTTTTCGCCGTTAAATAACTGTACTTTAATTAAACTTAACTGATCACGTACGCTCAATTTGAATTGTTTAACACGTTCAAAGTTTTAACAACAACTTAAAGACTGAAACTTTAATGTATGTGGACATTTTCAAAATGTTTTTCCAACATTGTAACTTATAAAAACAACTATTTTTTATTCAAGCAATCCACGTTCATACTAAACTTGATTTCAAATTTAACAATTAAATCATTAAATTATTTGGTGTCCTTTTAGTTCGTAATAGAAGAAATATCTTCAAAAATACAACAACAACATATGGCAAATTGATAATACCGCATGCATTGAATGTCTAAAATAACGCCCTAACCTTTATGTTCTGTTCAAAGTGATCAACACCAAACAAGTCCGTTTAATTCATGACCTCGTTCACGACATGAAACGGGAGAACTCGTGTTTCATCGCAGAAAGTGTCATCAATGTTCATAGGTTCAGAGTTCCATTCATTCAGAATATCGGTTATAATAGAGTCCACGTTCCTCGTCCATTCCATCGTAAGCTTCAACACCAACATGATGTGCTACTGCGCCAACACAGCACAACATGGCTCGGCTGAGGTTGTTCTGCTTCTTCGAAGTGCTCATCCACGAAATCTCAAGGTAGTACCCAGAGTCTCGCCGTAAAACAGACACTCGTGATCCCACTGCTTTGGCCAATCAAACTCACACCCTTCGCAAGGTAGACCTGTTGAACTGCATAACTTATCGGATACGTGATCCGTGACATTTTTGTCATCACTTGTTTCACGCGTCCTGATGCGTTTCTTGCGCTTCACCATTCTCTCGCCCCATGTCGTGCTCTTCATCATCTGCAACAGGGTAGACAATACCATTCAGTTAATCAACAGTTAACATCTTTGTTAATCAGCAACTTGAAAGATGGCTTTAGTATGGTACTCGTTGTTTGAGCTGACCCCACTGCCAGCAAGCAATTTGTTTCCGCTGACGAAAGAGCCTCTTATGTTAATGTAGGTGCGACCCTTGAAACGCTTTGACAACAGCATATCGCTCACCTCCGATTTGAAATCGCACCGCCTTCCTGTCGTTCTCCTCCTGTTGTCTATCCGGTGGAGTACTGCGCTGACCCCGCCTTCCCTTTTACATCTTCCGGGGAGATTAGCCCTACCTAGGTTGATGCCTGCGTCGGGCAGCTAATCCCTATTAATTGTTCAACAGGCAGCAGACAAAACATCAACAGGTGGTGGATGTGGTTGCAACATCCGTTGCTCACGCAGATAAGTCGATGAACTGGGCAGATCCCACGAGGTCTCGTGTGAGCTTGTTGTAGAAATAGTTTTGCCATGTGTCCACCTGCCTTCGCACCACCCGGCCTATCACCACCAGATTCAACTCCTATTGAAAAGACGGCCAACCTGATCTCCACACTAAATATCCGACATTGGTCATATTATGGGAGATTTCAACAGAATGCCTGTAAACAACATTCTCAAACATTGTAATTCGAAACAGTTGGTTACCCCACACGTGCCCATGCCACATTAGATCTTATCGCAAACCAATTTAATGTTCACTATAGACACCCAGTTCCTGCTTACATTGGGAAAGAGGATCATGTGTGTATCCTAGAGACCTGAAGTTGGGTATAAAAACCAGAGCAGAAAAAGGACATACCGTCCAATGAAAGATTCATGTTGAGAGAGTTTGGTAGGTGGATCAAAGAACAGGACTGGTCTAACGTTCTCAAAGTTGAAAATACCCAGCAGAAGGCAGATGCACTCTATGAGCCTCCCACGGTGCTGTTGGATAGATCTTTTCCTACAAAAAACAATAAAGTCTGCGGTAATAATAAACCTTGGATGTCACAGAAAGTTAAATTACTAGTAAAAAGAGGTGGTTGCTTTCAGATCAGGTAGAGTCGAGGTACAATAAATTACGTAATAAGGTCCGTAGGAGAGATTAAGAAGACCAAAACCACTTCTACGCTAACAGAGAGTCCGCATCCAAGAAATGAACTTAGGAAGTGGCATCAGCAGATAAAATCAATGACTGGTAATATTAAATCTGACCTCAGAATACCTCCGTGGGAGTGAGTGATGAAGATTATATCACCACAAGCAACACAATTAATGACTGCCCAGAAGGTGTCTTCATATCCCCCTGATCTTGGTGTTCTCGAGGCTCACTTACCAGCTAAGTGAGCCCCCACCATCACTCTATCTCTTGAAGTGTACACTGAGCTCAAAAAGCCGTAACCAACAAAGCAACTGGTCCCGATGATTTCTCTCCAAGCTTGTTAAAGAATTTGCGTATGAGTTGTTCACCTTTAACTGACGTTCTGAATTGTTCGTACAAAGAAGGTGGTGCCTAAGCAATGGAAAAAGCCATAGTAGTACCCATACCCAAGACAGTTTCAGGCTGATAAATCCGACCAGTTTCTTTGACTGACTGCTTGCAAAGATAGAGGTTTGTAAACAAACTGGTTTTGATGATATTCAAGATAAAATCGACCTCAGCACCTACAATACCAAAGGCATTTCTACCCTCCTCCCATTATTTAGTTAGTCCTCCATTCACTCCATCAAGGTGCTGGACAGAGTCGACAACGTTGGGACGGTAGGTTCTGACGGATTTCTCCAAAGTTACTTGACATGATTGACCATACCATCCCCATTGAGAAATTTATCCATTGGGAGTCCGCAGATCTATCGTCCCTTGGTTGTGTGACTTTGTCAGAAACCGCGCCCAATGTGTACGTTAACCAAACACTCTCGGAGTATAAAGTTCTCAGTGAGCCTCCTCAAGCGAAACCAACTCGGCCCCATTGTTTTCGTTGTTATTAACGACGCTGCTCGATTTGGTGAAAAGATCATGCTGGGAAATATGTGGATGACTTGACACTTGCTGAAAATCGTTTCGTGTATCCAACCTAGTATGTTGTTCCTTGATTAATCCATCAGAATGACTAACACCAACAACTTAGACTGAACCTCCATGCCAAGCCATCCAAACATGTTTCAGAAACCAAACCCCACCACATGCCGAGTTGAGCATTGCAGGAGTCCCTCTGAACTTTGTATCTGAGACAAAGGTATTTGAGTCATTGCAGAACGACTGATGGGAGAAAATATCAATGAAATTTAAGAAAGCTAATCAAAATTGTATATGCTCCGCCTGCTCAAGAGGTTTGGATTCAATGATGATGAGTCGTATCAATTTACAAATTTTATGTGGAGACCTGTTGCTGAATATGCTGATGTTGCTTAACCTCTAACATGCCAGAAGAAAATCCTGGAGCATCTGCAAAACGCGCATGCAGAACCATTTTAACAGCGCTATACTATATGGATGTTATAGCCTGCGGGCTTGAGTCTCGTTGATAGGAGGGAGAGTCATTGTCTCAGGTCTGCTGAAGGAAGGCTTGCCAATTCAGAACGTACAAAATAAATGATCTCCTCCCACAGAGATGCAGAGTCTCATGCCTGCAACTCGTGCAATGCACACCACAGCCCCACTTACGCACCCAGGACAACTTCGGTTCAAACAGCTCAATACCCTGCTTTTATCAGCTTGTTGAACAAGTAGGTTCTGTGATCAACTTTTATAATTACGTTTAAGCCAACCAAAACTATGTGCTGATAGGGAGGGAGAGCCATTGTCCGAAGGGCTTGTTATTTCAGAATGTATTAAATGATCTTCCTCCTGCCAGACGGGAAGTTCCCACCTGCATTTTATGAAGTAATGCGCATCAGTTCACACACTATGACAATTTATTTTCAAACAGCCCATTTTACCTTTTTATCATTTTGTTGAATAGAATCTTTTAGCAGCTTTTAAAGATAAGAGTTAGACAAATTTATGTGCAATATAATAATCTCCATTTTTCTTTGTGTCTTGAACCAATCAATTTAAATGTTTTTTTCTATATATTATTTGTTTAATGTTTTACTACAGTTTGATGTTTTTAATATTGTAAATATCGCGTAATGTGACCTTGGGTCACAATGTGATGATGTTAATAAAATATATACCATATATACCATATATATCATGTCGGGAGGAATGAGCTTCCTCCTTCTCGATGCGTGCCCATCGGTCGGTGGTGGTGGTGCTGCCGGAGTCAACGGCAACGCCATCGCGCCAGGTGCGGGAACCACAGGCGTGGGCATCGGGATCGATACAGGCTCACCGTTCGCGTTAAGGCCCGCATGTCGTCGTCGACTGTTCACAATACAAGTAGCGTATACAACAATGCAATGTTCTTGAGAATATTGGCGAAAATATTGGCGAAAATATGAGTTTGGATTGTACCTGTCTTTATACTACCATCTCTTCAGGTCGCTGGAACAACTAATCACAAAGAGGTGGTTGTCGCATAAACAATGTGCAAAACATTCAACCAATCAACGATGTCCCGAAATCATCAATATGTGCCGTGCTGCACTACTCCCACCACACAAACCGCACCCACGCGCGCGCCAGACGTTCCCAACCAGTAGCTTTTGAGGGAGCAATGAGAGCAAAGTAGTGAGAGTGTTCATTACGACCAACATTGAGGAATAGCATTCAATGCGCGCGCGCCCAGACGTGTCTCTACGCGCGCCCAGACGTGTTAGTGCGCAATGGGCGAATTGTGGTTGAAAAAAAAATAAATAAAAATAAAAAATAACAAATTGAACAACAAATTTCAATCATGAAAAATTTAATCAGTGGCGATCACACAGTTTAGAATCGAGTTTTGCGTGAGTGAGTTTGTAAGGCAAGAAATGATTACAGTGAAATGTGCAAGGGACGATTTTGCACTTTTTGGAGGGCGCACTTGTGGCGGGGGAGCATGACACATTTTTTACTGCCGAAGACGTCATAAAAAAATAAAAAAAATAAATTGAGTGGCCATCAAAAAAATTATGGTGCTCCACCGCCACAAAGCTCACGCCCCCCCCCAAAAAGGGGGTGCTCGTCGCCATTGCTACATTTCACTGTGGTCTGGGTTCTTCCCGTTACAACGAAAAATCACTGCAAAAAAACTCAGATGCTCCACCAAATTGTAGGGGATGCGCCACATACTAATGTTGATGGAGGTATCGGCAGGACTTCTGGCAACCTGCCTACTTTTATTTAGATGCCCGTGAGTATGGCCAAATTTTTTCAGACAGGCACTGGAACGACTAGAGGAGGTGATGGGAGACTCAAGACACGGGGTTTAAAGGTTGAGTCCTAAGGTGCCATTTGTTCCACGAAGTTTCAGAAAAGGAAACCACTGATGATTCAAAGATAGAAAATGTTCTTATTACCGACGATTTGAAAAGGGTTTGCGGAGCCCCAAAGCCGTTACACCGACTGACCGAGTAACGGTGTCAGTTCCTTTCGACTGAGGAATTAAAAGACCCTTTAAACAGTTAAAGACGGTCCTTATCAACGCCCAATTCCTGTCCACGAATGATGATAGTTTCATCTTGGACACAGCATGGGCATTGGTGGTATTGTCACAGATACAGGAGGGGTGCTGAAAGGGTGATCGCATACTTCAGCAGAACATTGACCAAAACTGAAAGATGATATTGTGCGACAAGAAAGAACTTCTTACACTAGTAGCATCAACAAAACATTTTCCATCATTACTTCTATGGTAGAAAGTTTTTTGATGTGGACTGACCGTATGGAGCTTCTAAGATGGCTGATGAATATTAAGAGTCCTGAGGCCAGACAGCAAGGTGGTTGGAGATGATGGGCATATATACATTATTTTGAGATACAGCATCGAGCCGGCAATACACATGGGAATGCAGACGGCTTATGAGATTACTTGCGATTACTGTGAGCAGTGTAACAGAGTCGAGGTAATTCGGCGCGAGAGACAACCCATCACACACAGTATGAAAATATCCCGTACCGAGGTATTGATGAAGCACTAAGGAATCGATGATGGGTGATAATAATGACTGGTGACGAGATGAGTGGGGAATCAGATAAGTTCCCACAAGTCCGGAAGATGGCGTGTGGCCGAGTGACCGTCGACAGAGTACAGCCAGGACTTAGATGAGCAGAGAGACCCACAGGAGAAGTTCTGGAAGGGCAGTTACGGGCCAAAAAGGTGGCCGAGGATACCGTACAGCCATGGACCCTGAAGAGAGAAGTCCAAAGATGGTGAAAGGCTGCGGGACAGTCAGAGATGTGCAGCCGTTTGCCAGAACCTTGCCAGGGCAAGGTGAAAAATGCTCAGAAGAGAAGTGTGGTGATGGTGAGGAATGTATATCGGCCATAGACTTGAGGGAGTCGCAGTTTAAGGGACAAGACGATTGGACAGGTGATCCGGTGGGGAAGGGTCCAGAGATAAGCGACCAGAATGGAAGGAAGTTTCCCCAGGCGATGTAGTAATTAAAAGGACCGTCTAGAGATACAGGAAGGCGTGCTGTACAGAAAAGTGGAGAGTCAGAAAAGGGCGATAGGATAACATGGCAGTTAGTCCTCCCTAAGGATCTCTGGGAAAGACGACACAAGCGACTCCACAGTGACCCAACATCTGAACACTTAGTTAAAACCAAGACGTTAGACAGAGTTCAGCGAAGGTACTACTGGTATGAATGGCGACAAGATGTGAGCCGGCTATGTAGAACGATGTGATGTTTGTGCCACGTAAACCGCCTCCAGAAGAAGCATAGAAGTTGTATGAAACAGAACAATGTTGGTGTTCCCATGGAGAGGATTGCTTTATAGACGTGGTGGGACCATTGCCTTATACAGGTGAACTTAGCAAGTACATACTCGTTGTGGGTGATTATTTCACTAAATGGACACGAGGCTGTCATGATCAAGCTTCATCATCCCATGCGCGATAAGTATGCGTAGCCCAGCGTGCGCGCGCAAAAAGTGCAGCATGTTGAAACAGACGCAATGTCGCGTGATGAGAATGTTTTTGATATTGTTTTGTTATGGAAAATAAAGATAAATAATTATATAAATGTTGAATCTATTTGATATTTATAATCAACTGGAGATCTCTTGAAGTAATACTTTTGTGAATGCGTAGTATCCTCTCCGGACGGCATCACGACGTATCCGTGTATCATCTCCGAACGGCATTACACGAATTCTTTTACTTGCAACTTCACGACAAAGTGAAGCAAGTTAACGTGTGTTGTACGTCTCCAGCTATATCTTAGTAACCCCGACTAAGGATCACAACACAACAGGATGATAGGCTTGATATACAGAGGCGTATGCAATTCCTAACCAAAGAAGCAACAACCTTAGCTACAAGTTGATCAGAAGAATTTATCTGCAGATATGGAGTTCCTTACAACTTCATTCGGACCAAAGGCTGTAATTTTGAATCAAACTTATTTTAAGAAGTTTGCCAATTTGGGCATAGAAAAGAGAGCAGAACGACAGCTGTACACTCCAATCTAATGGTATGATAGAAAGATTCAACCGTACACTAGAGGCAATATTATCAATGTTTGCACCTGCCAGACAATCAACGAGATTGGGACCGATATTTACCCTACGTCATAATGGCATACAGGACATCTGTCACACGAGACTACAGGATGTACGCTGAACGAGATGATGATGGGAAGAGATGTCCAATTACCCGTTGATTTACTGATGGGACAGCAATGACGACACTTGTGATGAACCGATAGAATATGCAGGAAAGTTGCATGATAGGCTAAACCAAGTGCCAATACGCCCAAGAACACTTGAGAATTGCAAGTGACCGGCAGAAGAATTATGACCACACAAAGCTCAGGCAAGAGGATACAACAAGGGAGATGCAGTATGGCTACATAATCCAAAGAGGAGGAAGGGTTTTAGCCCTAAGTTGCAGCGTCCCTGGATGGCCCATACGTGGTTAAGACTGGGTGACGTCACTTGTCGAATACAAAGAGGGACCAGATCAATGCCGAGTGGTTCATTATAATCGTCTAAAATGATCCACCTGATTGAAGTGGATCAATTTACGGAGGAAAGAGAGACGCAAATTACGCCCAGCGACTGACGTAATTACTTTAGATGATGCAGAAGAGATGAATCAGGAGGAATCCTGAAAGAGGTGGAGCTGAAGAAGAAAATTCTACGGCGTAGCCAGCGAAGACGGCGACTACCAGTGAAATTCAAGATGTCTAATAATAACCACCATGAACTGTACCATAAGTTTTAAGCCCGCAACGCGCATGAGTTCAACGTAGGCCTAATTCGGTAAGTTTATAATGACATGTAAGTTGAATTTAATGTTAAATGCACAGTTAATGCATTAAGTACACGTTGTAAAAATGTAGATTTTTCTGTATAAAGTTATTGGTGAATTGAAGTTTATAGATGAAAAATAATGTAGGCTACTTTGTTTTTCGTCAGAGACTATATAAAGTGCATATTATAATTTAGTTGCTGGAAATGAAAAATAACAAATAGGCCCAAGGCAATGTTTAGAAGGTTCTGTATAGGCCTAAATTACATTGTTTTATGTCAGATTGAGATAATTTCTAACGTTAGGGTTACTGTTAAAGTATGAGATAAATAAACATGTTTTTGGAAGCTGTTGACGAAAATGTTCAGGTAAATTGATTTAATTATTAAGAGTTATTGCTAAGTGTTCTGTGATACAAGTTTTAACCATTTGACGCAATTGAAATGAAAGCACATCATTGATGGATCAAAATGCATTTTGGCGTTGTAAATAACGGATTGTCTAATTGATTGAATTAATTTTAATGTTTGCGTAAGATGAGGACGCATTTCATTCTTAAGTGTGGCGAAAATCATATTTCTCCAGAAGCAAATCTGACAGAACAAGAGTTAAACTTAAGCTATAATGTGTTGATTTCTTAATCTAACTTTATTAGAGCCTTAGTAGCCTTGTACACCAGTACTTAAACATGTGAAGTCTTTGGAATGGCCTTATTTGATGTAATAATCTTTATTAAGAATTACTCTAGAATTACACTTAACCTGTGTTGTCAGCGAGCATTTAACCTATTCCATGTTTATTTAGATAAGGTTAACAAACAGGATTGAGGAGCTATATGATTTCTAAAGAACACTTCCAGATTTAATGTCAATCAGATAATGCAAGTCAACGTTAATGATTTATGCAATGTTAAGTTTTGCCATTGTACAGCAATTTCGTATCTGTGAGAATGTATTACATTTTGTACATGAAGACATGCACTTTGACCTTGCACACGGCTGTTTCAAAGCTAAAAAAGTGCGCCCTCTGTTGGTTAGTCTAGATTAGTGCTTGTCGTGCTCATTATGTATGCACGTTTAAGGAATTCAGCGTTAACGCTTCGGAAATGCAATTGACCCGGCTATCGTGACCCCTGAAAAAAATTGTGTTTCTGATCAATTCGTTTCGCATAATGTATTATGTGATTGACTAAAATCATTTTTAGGTTCTTTTATATGTCAGCATAATCTATTTATTCTGAAAAAGGTCACTTAATAGCACTTTTCGAGGTCGTTGAATCGATTAACTGCCACATGTTTCAACAGTTGGGTGCATGCAGACCTAGCTGCGGAGAAAACCATCCACAAAAGCGAGTTTTTCACTATTTTCTGAATTTTTCCTATCAGCAGTGGATGTTTCATCGTTGAAAACAGACATTATTATGCACACTTAATTGGAGCAATGACAAATTTACGAGAATCTTTGATTTAAAAATAAGCATTTTAACCGGCTTCAGACATGTCAGATGTGTTGTAATGCGTTGTTTGATGCATACAGCATGCATAGTAATGTGTACGGTATGGGCGCCAGTGAATGGTACTAGTACTTGGAAACGTTGGGACTAATTTAGCGGGTACCCGGTTTTATGTAAACAAAGTGCTTACGTGAGTTTTTCCTCCATGACTCTTTTGAAATAGTGGTAAATAGTCTGTAACGTTAGGAGAGTGAAGCCTAGGCATGCATACAATTAGTTGAATTTTAAAAAATGATGCTAACATTAGACGAGTTATCAATAGGATGTAATCAGTGTAATATCTAATGTTAGCTCTGTGAAATGAAATAATTGATTAATTTAAACTTGTAAACAAATAGTCTGAATAGTGAACAACAATGTTTAGGGCTGAAAACATTAAAAACATTAGTACAGCTGGACATGTCTACCAATGCATGCAGGTACTTTATAAATTATGTATGTCGCAATATTCTCCGACAAGTCTGAGTTTATAAGCAAAGGTACATTTTAAATAATTTTGGTTGACACTAATAATATTTACAACAACAATCATGACATTTAGGGAAAACTTGTAGCTTTGCATGGTGAAGAAGATAAGTATTAAGACTAATTGCGGTGACACCATGTCATGTGAAATACTCTATTGAGTAGTAATTAGTTCTGAAAAGAACTGAAGGTTACAACTTGACATTTCGATCAGTATGCTCTGATCGTCCTCAGGATTTACTACTCAATAGAGAATTTCACATGGTGTCACCGTAATTAGTCTTACTTAATCAAGAAATTTAACGAATATTATTTATGATACTTTTCAGAATTTGTGATCACACGAAATCATGAAATGGTTTTGAATACAACAAAATAAAACATGCTTATTTTGAGTTTAATTTTCTTTTCACAGCTGATCTTCCGAGATGGAACGCCCTCAATTCTGGTGTGGCGATGGTTTGATCACTGTATTGGGAACATTGCAAACAGTAGGATTAGCTGCAAAGGTAAGAGTTATGTCATGTTAGGAAACAGTCCAGCAATGGGTTAGAAATGAACAGACTTTACAGATATTTTTATTGTTTTAAGTAGCAAACTCTTTGCATATGTAAAACTGTACCATGAACTTGCTGTAAAGGGAAGTTACAACAATGGTGAAATCTAAAACCTGTAAATCAATCATCCTGAGAAATGATTTGGTTTTCATGTTAGAAAAAGAGGAATCGTTGTCAAAACAGGGAAAAATGTAACAGTTTTTGTTTATATTTTACAAGGATGTGTGTTAGTACCAAATACCAATGTTGTACATTCCCTTTATTTTTATATTGCATTTTTAGATACATGGACCCCAAAATGTAAGTAAATAGGCCCTGAACTACTTGACCAATGAAAGTTTTCTAGAGATTTGATGTAACAATGAAAAACCACAAATAATACACGAGGTAGTGCATCCCATGTGTATGTATACATACATGTACATAATTTATGTGTAAAACAATGTTTTTTTCTTATTTTTGACAGATCTTTATGCATGCCCTTATTCCTGGTATTGTGGTGGTGTGATGGCACAGCATGATACTTAACAACTTTTGCAGAGGATCTTTCATTCCGTGAACTTCACGTCCTGCCATGTTGAATTCAGTACATGTATGTACCAGCTTGCCACCGTACGGCACCTCCAGCAGACCAATTTCTACTTTGTACATACATGTAGATGTAGCTTTGGGCAGATGTTGATTCCAGAGAAACTTCAGTAAATTCAGTAAATCAGGAGTACAATGTCTCTGTCAAAATAGCATGGAGTCAAGGAGTTGAACAATTGTAATATCTTGAGTGTAGGAAAAACTGAACAATATCCATACTATTGCGCAGGATATCTGTGTAAAGAGGATGTGAATGATAAATCTGATGTCGCGAACATCTGCAAACATTTGAACTAAACCTGTCCAAAATCAGTGCACTATGACGTTCAAGTTAATCATCATTGCCAAGGCCTGATTTGCATCTAGGGCTCTGCTCTCTTATTTTTCGTCCTTTTTGGAGCTAAACACTGTTCATCAAAGTACATCATTGTTATGATTCAAAAATATTCTTGAAAACATTTCTCTTTTTCTCTCTGTACTCACCCTAGGCCCAATATCAGTTGTACTGCTTAGTTTATAGTTATACCCAGGAACTTGTTTTTGTGTGGGCTTGAGTGAAACAAGCACCTTTGTAGTATCAAAAACGTAAGCACTAATGTGATTAAACTTGCATATAGCCAGGTTAATTTATTATGTATTATTTGAAAATAAAGGGTTTTTATACACTGTTCAGTACCTAGAAAGTTATGTCTGCATAAAGACTGCAGACTATTGTACTGAGGTAAGCAAAAGACAGATATGACATGTGAATATAAAGATTGTACCCATCTCTACCAAACATCTCAAAATTAACATATGACAATGTTGCCAGAGAAAATATTATAGGGCTGTGTGATTCCTTTTTTTAAAAATTACTACTTTTTGTGATAGTAAAAACAAAACAACGCTATGAAAGTTAGGAGAAAAGAAAATTGAAATAAATGTAAGAAGATGTGGAATCCAAAGTACTCCCATGACTTATTTATTGTATGTGTAAAACTGTACCATGAAATTGCTGTAAAGGGAAGTTACAACAATGGTAAATCTTAAAAACCTATAAATTAACCACATCCTGAGAAATGATTTGGCTTTTCATGTTGAGTAGAAAAAGAGGAATCGTTGTCAAAAGCAGGGAAAAAACATGTAACAGCTTTTGTTTATATTGTTTTTACAAGGATTGTGTTAGTACCAAATACCAATGTTGTACATTCCTTTATTTTTATATTGCATTTTAGATACATGGACCCCAAAATGTAGAAGTAAATAGGCCCTGAACCATACTTGACCAATGAAAGATTTTCTAGAGATTTGATGTAACAATGAAAAACTATTCATTAACGTGAATGTATTGCATGTAAAATACATGTACTCTCAAACGTGCGTGTATTGTATATGTACTGTAATTGTTACCGTGCTCAATATTCGCGCTGATTTGTAGTGTATGTGTACATGTACGGTAAGCATACGTACACGCGCGCTATAATACGACTATGCACACACATGATGCAGACTAGTCGCGCACTGTGTAGATTCACGCTAATACCGGACCCGTATTTTAGGACTGAAAAAAGTCGTTTATATTGAAAATTTCCGTCATTGCCCACAACGAATCAAACAAGCTAAAAGATATGAAATATGTAGTTTTCTAAATGAATGCACTTCATTTTCCATTAAAAATTCCAATCAATGAAAAAGTAACTGCATTTTCAACGTTATATAATTCAAGCGATATACTTTTATTAATCCATTTCGCGACGCTTTTACACACACAAATATCCTCAAATGTTTAATTGCATTGAAGAAAAAAATCAACAACGGTAAAAAAAATATATAACTTTTAATGGCTCATCGATATTTACTTTCAAAATGATAATGCTTGGGTTTGTAAGAGTGGAATTTTGGTCGGAAGTTGAGTTTGTTGAACGTTCTTTTTCTGGAACGTGTGTCGCCATGTTAACGAAAGCTAGCTAAGTGACGTCACGTTTCATTATTAGAGTGACGAAAATCAAACAACCGGCCAGTGGATAATTTTTACACGGCATTTGTATTTATAACAGAAAACAGCTGCAAGAGAGAAACTTCACGCAAACTTTTATCAATGAGTTAATTAACGTTAAATTTTTTAACGGACAGTGATCTATGCATGATCAAACCGTGAAGCGCCAATCACGTTTGGTCACACGCACATCTTGTTTACTAGCTTTAACCCAAATTACTTGTGGTCGCACGCTACTGTTTACTAGCCTGACCAATCACGGTCGCAAGCCCATGCGCAGTTACTGTAAATTGCGAGCTGCAGAAATCTTATGCGGCGCGCAGCGCAGCAGCGTTCATTCCCCAGTCTGCTCGTTCGTGACTTGGACCGACCCGGTGAAATAGCGTGCGTAACTGGCGTTACTGTGTGTATATGCGGCTGCTGCTTATGTATGTACGAGTACAGTGCGTTCATGTTACTATTCATCGCCAACTATAGACATGCGTTACAAGTCCTTGACGATCGGTCATGCATAATCTGTCACTGTGAATTACTGATCAAGTTTAGATAGAATCCCCATTAATTACATGAAAGAAATTTGGGAAAGGGGTTAATAAAGGAAGCATATCCGGGTTAAATTTGGTAAACCCTTTTTTTTTCGGGTGAAACCTTTTTTTTTCGGGGTTTAGCCCAACGTCAGTCACCCATCTTGTCGTCCTCATTTTGACTCTGAAAAACTCACCCTCATCATCATCCTCCTCCTCCCCCCCATCATCATACACCATCTTCACTTCCTTTAACCCCAGATTGTGACCTCATAAAGACATCCGCGTTCTGTTTAAGTGGGTTGAAAATTCACCTCTTTTTAGTATGATGGGGCGGCGGGGTTGGCCCCGGGAATTTTATGCATGTAATAGCCCCCTTTTTGGGTTTTTCAAAAAAAAAGTGTGTACATAAAACTGTACAGTATATTTTTTTAGCATCTCGCAATTGGATCAGACAAAACACCTCGAAATACATATGGGATGTGATGTCGGTTTTTTTGTAATTTGATGAGTCATTTCAATTTAAATATCAGATAAAATTTGATTTTTCATAAAAATCTCAAAAAAAGTTTTTAGAATTTGTGGAAAACTTTGTTTAAAACCTTCCCCAAGACGAGCAGGGTTTTTTTTGAACTTTCAAAACCTCGGGAAAAATTAATTTCAAAATTTGGTGTAATTACATGGGAAATATTTCCCAAACACCCATCCATAAAACTTTTTGTTTTATTGGCCAGAATTTTAAAAACATGGACAATCGGGTTCGGGGAATATAATTCTGAAAAATTTTTTGGGCAAAACTGGTAAAAAAATATGAGAGGTAAAACTGGTTTGTGTTCCCTTGGGAAAAGTGCATAAATTATCTCCCCATAATATGCCCTGAAAAATTTCTCCAGACAGACCTAGGCACCACAATTTTGTTGAAGTTACCCCAGCTGAGCTGATCAAAAGAGTGAAGATTTTTTAAAAACTGTCCAACCTTTTCAGTCTTTCAACCCCGAAGCATCAACGGAGATCCAATTCCATTCGACATAAAACCCAACGGGACCCTGGACTTTGGCAAATTTACCAGGGACACAAGATTGTCTTTTAAAACAGGAGGCAGGAGTAAGTTAATGCCAACATAATGGAAAATATTTGTTTTTTAACTTTTAATTAATTTCATCAACTTTGAAAAAAACAGAGAAATGGCCGACAAAAAAATTTTTGCACAGCGTTTTCAGTTTTCAAAGCACTATTATTAAAGAAAAAAAAACCCCTGATCGGCTGAAAAGTTGCACCTTTAATTTATATCAGTGGTTAAAACTGATGTAAATATTGTTCAAACTATTAACATTTGTTTTATTCCCAAAAATAATTTCTCTAATTCTAAATAAAACTAATTGCGGTCCACCATGTGAAATGCTAAATTGCGTGTAATTATTTGGGGAAAAAACGGAGGTAAAACTCTTGGGGAAGTCAGAACATACTGTTTCCCGAAATGTGGGGTTTGTACCTGCCCGGAAAAAACAATTTTAATTTTTAATTTTTTATCCCCCTCACCATGAAAAACTAAGGGTTTTTCCTACTCTAATTCTAATCAACGTGTAACTATATAAGTTTTGAGGCTTTGCATGGGGGAATATCGATAGTTTCGGTTTGCGGTAACCCATGTGTTTATCTCAACAAACCCGGAAGTTGGGGTGCGGGTTCAAAAAAGAACACCCCGCAAAACTCGTATCTAAACCCTTCGTTAAGGAAAAAGGGTTAAAGGGAGCCAATTTTTTGGGAAACTCGTTTACTCTACTGTCCTGGGGAAATATGGTTCAGGAGACCCATGGGGGTTTCCCGGGTTATTCTCGGGGAAGCCCCCATGATCTCTTAAACCATATTTCTAAACAAAACCCTAAAATAAAATTTTTGGAAAACAATAAAGTATACCTATTGGAACATATATTTGTCTTTTTGTCTATTTTTCCCCCCCTTTTCCATTAAAAAAAAAATTCTAAATTGGGGGGGGCACCCCTCCCCTACCTCCTCTTATCATTTATAATCCGAAAAATCCGTGACGTAGACCTAGGAAAAGGCACTGCCTGCGATAAATTTCAGTCAAGTCGTACTCAAAACCACTGAAGTTGATGTTTATTAGATCTTCTTTTCAGCTAAATTTGGTGATATCCCTTTTTTGGGAAATTTGCCTTTGGTGTTTGGGGGGGTGAAACACCAAAAAGGGAAAAGGTGTCAGCCCTTCCCGGCGTTTCCAAGCCCCTAAATACAGGCAATTTGGACGGCGGGGTGTGAAGCTGACCGGGGGCGAAATGGCCCCGGGACCAACGGGCACTCCTTGTATGTAGCGCCCCACGGCCCAACAGGGTTTGACCGGGGCTCAGGGGCCTTTTGGCATGAGTTTTAAAAACCATGCTGCGCCCTGATGCAGTACCAACAATATTTCCCAAAAAAAGTCAAAAAGGAAAAACGCCCGAAAAAAAAAAGGTAGTTTTTGAAGCGAGAAAGTCTCAGGGTAAGTTGCTTTTTTTCCCCCGTGAACTTACATGTTTTTTGCCCCCAAAAAAGGGCTTTTTAAACTTTGGGGTCGATTGTTCCCCACCCCTTAACGCTAAAATGTCGTTTCATTGTGAAGTCACTAAAAGATTCATTGTAAAATTCGAAAATTTTAATTTGGTGTAATTTTTGGATCTTGTTTCAAAATCATCGAGTGCAGAATTTGTTTTGAAAAGGCCCATAACGACGGCTTACACAATTCACCAATGACTCCTGGCCATGTGTATCATGCCATTGATTCGACAGGGCCTTGCGCTTCGTTTTACGGTGGAAACCTACAGTACGGTTTATCTTTGCTATACGGTCATTTTACTATGCAACTTCCAAGTCTTTTGCACATACCCCCAAACATGTTCTTTGCGCACAGTTTTGACCCATAACCCCACGGTTTAACCATGGAGCAACTAAACCGGGAACCCCGGGGTGGCCAACATTAAAACATTTATTCATGGTTTTTGCTCAGGTCTACGTCCCCGAACAGCGCCACCGGGGTTGGGCCTTGGGGAAAATTAGATGGGCAATTTTTGTAAAATCAAATTTAAAAAATAATTAGCCCCAATCCGGACATAAATTAAACGTAAAATCTTTTTTTATTCATATCAATTAAATAAAATAAAAAAAAGAAAATAAATAAGCACAATTTGACTTTTCCCCTAGGACCTTTAAGGCCCGAGATACGAGTTTTGCGTGGGTTTAAAACCTCCCTTCGCGTTAGTTGAGATAAACCCCAAAGGTGTTCCGCAAACCGAAACGATAACCTGTAACAAAATAACGGTATAAACTCACTGCATTAATAAAATAATTTGTCCGTCTTTTTTTAAAATGTTCTATATGTGATGCGATCGGGAAAAAACCCCGTCGGATGTCGGGAACTTTTTGAAGATAAGGGAAATAGTCCCCAATTTTTTTTTTTGACAATTTGATTTTTTTTCCATTTTTTTGTTAATCTAAATTATCTTTTTTTAAAAATATAAAAAAAAAATTCCATCGTTTTATTTTAAAATTTTTTTTATGATGACAGATAATTAAAAAGCCGTCTTTTTTTTTCGTTTCCACGCCATCGTTTTTTAAGGACAGGGGCCCTTTTTTGGAAAACTAAAGGTTATGGGCAACCTGAATCATGAAAAAAAACATTTTTGAAAACAGCACATTTCCCCCCGTTAATTTGATGTATATAAAAAAAATAAATTTCACCAGGGAAAGGTTTTCCCAGATAAATCACATATAATAATGCTACATGCTTTTTTATTCTTTAGCCTTTTGTCAAAAAACAAGTCCCCCAAGCATCTTATAAAAATTTTGGAAATGGTGGCGGTAAAAGGGGCAGGCTTCTCCTCCCCCTTTAAAAATAAGGCTTTTCCTATGGGGGACTGTCAACTTGCAGGGGGCCATGTCCCAAACTACCCCAAAATAGGTAATAACATTGGATTCTTTTACTTATATAAATTGAAAATAAAACAATTGCAAAAATATATAAAATTGAAAAAAAGAACTCGTGTACATATGGGCCCAACAACGTGTAATAACTTTTTTTTTTAAGAACTTTTAAATTGGTTTTATACAGCTTTTCAGACATCTCCCAAAATTTCCCCGGGTCAATGCGTAAACAACAGAAGGAACTGTTTTTTAAAGATTATAAAAAAAGGAATGGTGCCTCTCCCAATTTAAAACCCCCAAGGCTGATGCTATATATAACGTTTTGAAACTCGGCCACCCCCTTTTGTGAGTGAAAAACCTGCAATGGTATTAGACCCTAGATGGCTTGACAGGTAATTGCATTCATAACTGCATGTTCTGGGGAATGAATCCATATTTTTTTTATTTTTCCCTGAAAGGCAGAATACGCATTTTTTTGAAATATGATGAATAGACCTTTATCGGGGGCCCATCTTGAAAAAAAAGCGGGCCCCTAACCCCTTAACAACGAACGTAAACAAGCGACGCCCGGCATATGCGTGGGACTTGTATGCTGCTAACACTACTTTGCCACTGGGTTTTTCTAGTTGTAAATTTAACAAGCTCGTCACGTCCATGATAGAATGGCAGGGTAAAAAAAATTTTTAACCGGGGTTTCCCAGGATTAACTCAGTCTTACATTGAAGAATGGGCGGAAAGGGCGAAAAACCCCAAATCAACTCAGATGAAGGGTTAAAATAATTTTTTGGAAGCTATGTCCATGATGTCAAAAGGGGTGGGTGCACACTTTTTTTTTTAATTATGAATGATTGTTTGGGTGTACGTGTACTTTTCGGCAAATTGCTACATACATTTGTACACCCACAGTCTTAGAAACATTTTGACAGTTTTATTGATTTTTTAAAGTTTAAACCATTTTTAAAAAACCCCAAAAAGGTAAACTCTAAAACACAAGTGATAATTTTGGGTCCACCGTGGGTCATTTTGGGTGGCCTGAACACATTTCCAGCCAATAGGGGGTTGACGGGAAATTGATAAAGATCTTGTCATTGCCCAAGGGAATCATATGACAACTGAAAAAGGTCATTAACTCACTGTATTTTATATTTTAAACATTTTTCCCACCCATTCTCATTCTGTTAAATTAAAGTCTACTTTTGATGTTATTGGTACAAAATGTTAATTTTTTTTCTCATCTCACTTTTTTTTGGTTAAAACGAAAGTAAATTTAAAACTCAAGCTGCTCCCCACCCAGTACATGTAAAAGCAAAATTTTTCCCGCTCTTTAAAGAATAATGTCCACCGTTTTCCCTTTTCTGTAATTTAAAACTCTTCCAAAAATTTCAATCATTGTTGTTTTTGCATATACACTGAATTTCACAGCTACTTTTTTAAATTTGTATTTTATGTTGAATGATGCTCCCCATGAAGCAGTTTTTTTTTTTTTAATCATGAGAAGTTATTTTGTTTTCTTACACCATGATTTTTATTTTCATCTCACATCATTCTCAGGGTTTTCCCTAAACATATAGGCCTATAGTATTATAAGCATGGCAAAAATTTTGGGAAATTTCCCTAATTTTTTAAAGGGTTTTTAAAATTTTCCAAACAGTCCCTACCCTTTGGGTGTTTGTTGACTTCTTGCATCATGTTTTTTTTTTACTTATTATAATTTGAAAATTTTTTCTTTTTTAAAATATCTTGGTTAATTTTAACCCTGTTCTTTTTTATTTCTGTTTTTTTTTTTAAAAACTAACGGGCATCCCCAAAGGGGCACCTCAAGAAAATAAAAAAAAATCTTCAGATGAAAAATCTTTCTTCAACTTTTTTAAACCCCTAACCGTTAAAATCACCCATAGTCCATCCCCCTGGTTTTGCCATTTTTGATGGATTTTAAAGGGAACCTACTATGGCGGTATTTACCCTCAGCCATACCTCAAATGAGCCTGGCCCAAAAGCAAAGGGGTGTTGATTTACCATGTTAGGGTGGAGGATTCTGTTTGTTTTGCAGGCATGAAAATTTTCAACTGACAAATTGATTTCCTCTTGTTTGGTTTCTCACCTGTGCCATTGAAATTTTTTGCTGGGGATTTGAGAGGGTTTCCCTATAAAAAAAGTCCCCTGGGGTCTGGGGTTAACCCAAAGTAAACCTTTTTCATTGTGAAATTTAATTTTTATATAATTTAAAAAATATTGAAAAATAAAAATTTTCTTACTGCGGCTTTTGATTTTAAATCCGGGGTTTTGTTTTTAAAAGAAAATTAAATGAATCTTTTTTTGGGTTTTTTTTAGGGAGTTCATTCTTCATGTTCCATCAAAAATGTAATTGATTACAACTTTTCCCACATTGAAATTTATCCAAATAAATCCCCCTACAAGGGAAAAAACATCAGTAAAAGATCACAAGATGTCAGTGTGCAGCGGAAAAGGGGAAATTTTAACCATGTGATTGGCTCATCTCTTGTTTTCCCCATTGGGAAACTTGGGCTACAAAATGTCCCCGGGTAAAAAGTAAGACATCCCCTCCCTCCTTGGCATTTAAAGGACTACAAAGGGGTTTTAAGTGCAAAAAAAAAGGTTTTTATTTTAAAAAAGACTCCCGGAAAAGTAACAAATAAACAATGTTAAACGACGTTTTAAGTATTGATTGTGTTTTTCCCCTTTTTGCCCGATAAAAATAGGGGAGAATTCTCTCCAACACTGTATCATAATTTATCTCCCAATTGATATAAAATTCAAATCCCTGCAGGTGTTTAAACAACGCGGGGGCAGAAACTGTCTCTTAACCACTAAATATGGTAAATTAAATTGGGGATCAGTTCTTTCATATAAAGTTCCCCAAAACCCCAAAATTTCTATTTTCAATACTTCTTTTTTGATGGTCGTTTAAATTTACCTGAGATACAGCCCAATTAGGTACTGTGTTAACTTTATCCCCAAAACCCGATTTTTGGGGAATTCCTAAAAAGAAAGAATCTGTTAAGGTATTAAAAACTAAAAACTCAGTAAAATGAAAAGGGTGGTATAAAACCCGAAAATTCGGGGGTTACCTTATCAATATTCAAGTCGGTTTGAAAAAAAAATTTGGGCTTCACGGGAAAAGCTTGCATCAGGAAAAACAAATAACGACACAGGAAAGCAGGGGGAAAATTTAGACCCAAGGCTGCGGGGTCATTTTAAAACACCCCGGGGAAAAATAACTTTACGAGACTGGTTTGTCTTAATAAATCATAAGAAAAGACAAATTTTGGGTGACCCCATGTGGAATCTCAATTGAGTAGTATTAGTTCGAAAAAAAACTGGTGGTACAACTCGACTTTCGATCAAAATTCTGATGGTCCTCAGGGAATGAGGACATTCTCCTGGGGGACGATCAGACCTGAGGGGGGCCTCGAATACCACCTTAAAAACCTGCAAATTAGTTCCCTTGTCCTAAATGTCTTTTAACCCTCACCATGAAAAGCCCGGGTTTTCCTAAATCCATCATGCCTTTTTTTTAAATCACCAGATGGGGAGGGGGCCCAATTTTTTAAACTACCGGTTTGGTTTTGCTAGAAATAAAATGTCAATGTCAAAAGGGTAAACTGATGTGAAATACTTGACCCCAAATTTGAAAACGGGCAGTTTAAACACAGTCATGGTATTTTTTGGGGGAAAAAATTCAAATCCGCCAGGTATGAAATGGTGTTTTTTTTGTATTTTGGGAGGAAATTTAACTGGGAAAAAGGGTTCTTTTTTAACTCTGATCCCGGGGTTCCCAATGAAGGCAAAGCTGGTTGGGTTCTACTTTGGAAATATGACCCAAAGTATGGTAAAAATTATTTGTTCCCTTTTCCATTTTTCGAGCGTCCCAAAATTATATTTTACAGAAAAATAAAACCCTATAGAAAAAAGTTTATTTTAAAATTTTTTTAAATTTTTTGTACATAAGGTGGGGATGCTATAAAATTATTAATTAATTACTGACCCATAATGTGACCAGCTCTGCAAAAAGGGGTTTTTTCCCGATGTGTTTGTTTTCTTTTTCCTTAGCAGTATAAAGGGGTTTTTTGAGGCATGTTTGAAAAACCTTTATTTATATTTTACAGATTGAAATTTATAACTCACCAAAACACAGTGACGGGGGCCGAAAAAACCCAGGGGGCCCTTTTTTCCCAAAATTCTTTGGAAAAAATTCCATGTATATCTCATTAAGGGTTTGCCCCTTTTCCCAAAAAACTTGTTCTTTCCCTGCAGTATTAAATTTCTGCTCTGATAAAAAAAAACAAAACAGTATTTTTTAATATAAGGGTTTTCAAAATTTGTGAAAGACAACCCCCTGTCCAAACCCTGATTCATTTTACCTCTAAGTCAATGGAATCACTCCATAAATATATGAAACTTTTTCACTCTACGGATAGCACGCCCCAATGTGTACAGGGTAATCTTGCAATTTTTGTTGAACTAACTGGTGTGAAATTGCCCCTTATCACGAAAAAAATAACAAATTTTGCACCCAATGGACTCAACATTTAATCAATGGGCTTCTTTACCCACCATAATCTGGTCACCTCTGTAAAAAAGATTAAGTATTAGATTTTTGGTTATATCCGGGTTTAAATTGTACCAGGGGAAAAAAAACCTTTTGACACAGCACCGCAGGGGAGTTATTCCCCCAAGCCCCATAAAAGTAGTGGGTTTTGATTTTAGGACTCAATGAAAACCTTTTGGGAACGGGGGTTTTGTATTTTCACTTCAGTGCAATCAAAAAACTCTGGTGTTGGGATATGTATTTTTGAAACATTCTGGCTGTGTTCTTTAAATATTTGAAGGTGGCAAATCTGTTTTTTAAACAAAAAAATACAAAAATTTCCCCCGTGATACAAATTCCCTCATTTAAGAGATACTTTAAAAACAAACCCAAATCTTTAAAAAAGCCCCATTTTGATTCGACATAAGAAAAAAAAAATTGTTCTATCAGAGGCAAGGGCTTTTCAAAACACATACCCTTTTTTCCCATTTTCCCAGAAAACCTTTGTTTCTTTTGTTGGCCCCCATCTAACCCCTTATTCTCAGCATTTGGGGTAAAGATCTCTTAAATACGGATTTAAAAAAGTTTCAGAGTCTTTAAGCCTGTAAAAAAGGTTCAAAAAAATTGGGTCGGGGTGAAATCCGGTCCAACTCCAAATCTCTCTATCTACGTTTCTCCCAAGGTTTTCCCAAGATGACAAAGCCAATTCCCGGCCCAAGTTTCTCATCAGTTGTATTTTTCATAATTGGGTCTTGTTATTTTTCCAAGTGTTGACTCACTCGGGGGCACCCAGTAGATAGGAATCACCCTTTAAATAAAATAACAAAATACAGAATGGAAATTTTTAGGGGAAAGTTATTGGTATTTGAAATGATTTCACTTGCTTCCATTTTTAAAAAAGAATAAATAAATAATGGTATATTGTGATATTGAATATAATTATTGATCCCTTGAAGACCGTTTGGATGTTTTCGAAAAAAGAGATTTGGGTAAAAAAATTTGGTCAAAACCCTCACTTTCAAAGATTTTAAAATTTTTTTGGTATTGCTCAATTACAACTATTTATTATTTAAAATATTTATTTGATAAAATAGAAATTTTGACGTAACATATGGTCCCAAACAGACATTTTAAAATTAAAAAGTTTAACATTTTTAGATATTACAAAAATTTATTGGATAATTCTTTTTTTTCAAAAAATTTTCTATTCTTTTGATTAACATAAAATTATCTTTTGTTCAATCTTAAATTGAAGGAAAAAGGGGGTTTCTCTTATAAATTATTTTTAAATCAGAATGCATGTTTTAAAAAAGTCACAAAAAATTTTTTTTTAGAGGTCAAAACAGTCAATTTAGTAAATTATTTCAGTATTTTTTTGATTGGGAAAAAAAAATAAAAAAAAAACCCCACTTCAGTTTTTTGTTGATTCAGTAAATAAAATACTAACCCATAGTGAAATCAGGGCCATGTTTTTTCTTTGATTGGGGGTTTGTCTTTATTTCAATGTCCAGCTGAAGATCGCCCGGGATTGCTCCTTTTTAATTTTCCCGAAGGCCTGCCAGTTTTTTATGAAAATCATCCATCTTAAAATGGGCTGAACACACTTTAAAACGCATCTGTTATCTGCATGTAAAAAAAAAAAAAAAAAATATTCAATTAGCATTCACAGTAGTGACATTGATTATTAACGAATTTTAAAACAAATATTTTGCTTGAAAATTCGCAAAAAAAATTTTTTAAATCTAGTTTAGTAGTTAGACTTTATCTTACACCAAATTTTTTTCTTTCCCCCCACCCCCTAACTGCCCCTAAAGTAAAAATAAAACATTATCTCAATGCAAAAAACCTACAGTCGGGGCCAACAATTTTGGTTATGTTCACTAAAATTTGTTTAAAAAACCCCAAGCAATGAAAAATACCCCCCGGGGGTGGCCCGAAAAAAAAATACTTAAGTATTCATCAGCCAGTTGGGCCCCATGCGAAACCACCGGCATTACGTTGATTAACGTTAACGTTGACGTGAAAAAAACCCCGAGGGGGTTTTTCATGGTTTATACTGAACAAAACACATACCTCGAAATTTGTACCAACATCACGGGGGAATCTTGGATCCGTTCTTTTCCCTGCTTCTACCCGGGAATGGGAAAATGACAGCTTCTTTTCAGGGTCATATCGCGAGTCTTTGTTTTGGCACACAGCAATATTGGTGCCCATTTTTGGGTTATGCGTTAAAACCTCGCTTTCGTTTTCAAGATGGCCCCCCCTGATGGGGTCTAGGGGTTTGCCGGGTCCCGGGGTACGGGTAACTATTTGGATAACTTTTTTACAATATCATAATCTTTTTTTCCCTTTTGGCGGGCTTTTTTCCTTTAAAAAAATTGCCCCTCTTTGTCGAAAGTTAAAAAATTATGCTAAAAAAGGTTTTTGGGCCCTCATTCATACATCGTGGGCGTATGGGGGAACGTGTGTGGGTCAAATATATTTTGGCTCATTTCCCGGGTTTGGGGAAACCCCCTCAAAATATGCTGAACTCAATTTTTTAAGGGGACAATTGTCAAAGGTTGGGCTATTTTTAAGAGGAAAATTATAGTTTATTCTGATGAATTATATACAAAAGGTATGAATCGGGGTTTTTTAAAAAAAAAAAAATTTCGGGGTTTTAAATTTATTTTTTCCCTACCCAAGAATGTTGTGGTCCCCAGGGAAAAAAAAAGTGATAAAATTGGGACATAAAATATTATATTATGATGATAAAAATTTTTTTTTAAATTAAAAGTAACATTTTCTTTAAATTAATTTTTATCTGATGTTTAAATTCCCCAAAAAGGGTTGGCATACTGGAATTTTTTCAAAAATTATTTCAAAAACGGCCTCAAATTTTTTCTTTCATCGACTCCGGGTGTTTTTTTGGTAAATCTGTGTTACTGGGTTGGAATAATGAAAAAAGTTTTTTCGCCATTGCCCAAAACATAACTTTGCATCATAATATTCATGCCCAAAACCCCCCTCTTTAATGAATAAAGTGTCAGCGGGAAAGTTCAACTGTAATTTTCTAAAAAGTAAGTTAAAATTTACCGCCCCCAAATTGGTGTCCATCCGTATTTCGTTACATTGAAGCAATTCGTAAAAAAAAATATTTTCCCCACCCGTACATTAAAAAAAAGTATGGTACATAATTTAAATGTCTGCACGACCGTTTTGGGTTTCAACTCTTAATTTGTTCTACCGGGGTTTTAAATTTTGGGGGGGGAAAAAAAAGCCGGAAACCCTCCCGTTTTTTGATACGTCGATGTTTTAACCAACTAAAAATTACGTCGAAAACTAAAAAGGGGGGCATTGGTTGTAAAATATTATGGAAATTTTCAACTTTTAAAATTTTGGGAGGGGGGCAAACTTTTTTTAACTTTTAAAAAAGTACTTATTTTGTGGACACAAAACAAAGCTGTAAAACTTTTTTTTCCATCGAATACAATAAATTGGGGCCAGGGGTCTCATGATGCGCCCGATGGCACCAAAAGGAAAGGGCAAACTATCATCGACTGCCCCGCGCAGGGCCGCTGTGTTTCCCCGCGCGCAAACGGTACGCATTGCGCAATTTTTGCGAAAATTTTAAAACGTGGAAAAAAGTGGCCATCCCCGGACATCGCGAACCGAATCATTGTCGAAAATGTGTCGGCATTGCCTCTCCCAAATATTACAAAAATAATATCCCCTGATAATGAAATAAACAACATTTATTTGGGGGGAAATTCTCACTGATTTTGGGAACAAAAATCCCAAAATCGTTTTAGTCTTCGCCAAAATGACATGTCCACGTGTTCGTAAACTGGGAAACAATAGTTTTTTACGGTCTGTGTGGGGCATCGTGGGTTTGAAGGCCAACCATTGTTGTTGATTACACACAAAGGGGAATTTTAAAACCTCCACTTTTCCTTTTTTATATTCAAAAATCTCTTACATCAGCGGGTAAGATTGTATTTTTAGTGTAATGAATAAAAAGTGGGGGTTGAATACTACCCTAACACATTTTTGGCCCTCCCAAAAAAAAAATGGATTAAGGGCTTAAATTTAAAAACCCAAAAAAAATTAACAGGTTTTTTCCCTAGTTCTTTTATTTTGCCTATCTGGTTTTTCCAATCCCCTTTAAATTAAATATTCTGGCCCAAAAACTTTACTATTTTTTATGGGGATGCATTAAAAGTATTAGTATTACCAAGGGCGGGGGATGTCAAAACATTTTTTCCCAAAAAAATCCCCCTCAATTTTCTAGATCAGACCTTTTTTTAAAAGCAGGGAAAAAATTGGAATGTTCAAATTTCCCTATACCATTTTTCCAGGGCACAAAAAATTAGTTGACCTGTAATGGGGCAGATAGATTTTAAAATTTAAAGCACTAAAAAAACCCTATTATAATTAGGAAGGAAATTTTTTGAAACTTTCTGCCCGGATAAATTGATCAGGTCTATAATTTTTTATTTATTACAGAAATGGTCTCGGGTAAAAATAAAATTCTCCCCCCCCAAAAACAGTCTTCAGACAAACTCTGAAGAAAAAGGGAAACCCCCAAAAAATCGAACTTAAAATTGGGGATGCAGAAAGGCAAACGAAAAAAACGCAGTCTGTCTGATAAAAATAAAAAGAATAAAACAGGGTTTAAAAAACCAACAAAGAGTTACAGAAAAAGAAAAAGGAAAAAAATGAAGAGAGGATCAACACTGTAAAAAAAGGACAAAAAAAAACATGTGGCAAGATAAAGGGGCCCCAAAATTTAAAACAACAGCGAGAAAGTGGGAAACCTCAGATAATCCCAAAGGAGCAAACTCTCACCAGCGGAAAAATGAAAAAATGAAAAGAAGAAATAAAAGCGACAAAAAAAGGAAAAAAATTTTGGCATACGAAAAAAAAAGAATGGCTAAAAGGGGAAAGGGAACAGCGGATGCAGTTAGATAAAAATAAACTCATGAAAGAAAAAAGGCTAAAAGAATTGCAGAAAATCAGAATGGAAGGGGTCAGGGTTGCCCAAAACAATTTGAAGATAAAAGGAAAGGGAACAAAAAAAAAACCAAGATCGTCGGCTGCAAAACGGCGGTCTCTTCATCGACACGTGCAGCTATTTAAAAGGGAAACAGAAATTTTTGCCCCCACAGTGGGTTAAAAAAACCCCCGAAAAAAAGGAAGCATTGGATATACCATATTGTTCCAACATCAACCGAAAACGAAAAAAATAAATCTCAGGGTTTTCCCAATTTGGGTTGTTAAGAGAAATCTTGATATGATAAAAAACCAAAAAACCCGGCAAAGACGAGGGGGCGGAAATTTGGGGTGCACTCAGTATTCTTAAAAAAAAAATTTGCAGAAAAAGCATCCAAGCGGTTTGGTGTGGGGTTCCAAAAATAATCACAGAAAGGCCTAACAAGTTTGCTTACCCCCAAAAAGCAGCATTGTAAAAAACAAAAAACTCAAATAGTATCTAATTCTTGCCCACTGCTGAAAAAAAGAAACATTAGAAAAAACACTAAAAAAAAAAAAAAACATCTTGGATCAGCCTGTTGAACAATTGTACCCCAAAATTTGTAAAAGGGGTTTCCAGCACTAAAAGGTTGGCTGACTTCCTTTTTGGCTAAGACCCTTTATATTAACATTTAAGCTTTGAATTTTTCCGGGTTTCCTCTGTGAATATTTTGAAAATGTTCTTTAAAATTAAAAGTCATCACCATTTTTTAAGTATCGGAACAAACCCCTTTGCAAATAAGAACATAGATGAAGCTGTCGATCTAAATTTGCTCAAAGGGTAAAAATATTTTTCCCACTTCAATGCATTAAAAAGAAAATGTAAAAAATTGGGCTACAGCCCTTCCCGGTCTCTTCTGTCGGCGGATGGCACACAAAACGTAACCTGGGCCAGATGGGGGGGCTTACATGGGGAGGATGTAAAAACAAAGGGAAGGATGGTAAAAAAAAAAGCAAAAGTGTGCAAGAAAGGTTCCTAAAAGAAATGATTGGTAAAACTTGACGTGATGTCGATCCTCTTGCACCCCAACAAAAAGTGGAAAAGGGGCGGTTCCCGAAATCTTACACCCAAAAGCTTCCTTTGGTTGTTGCGTTATGGTCATGGACTTTGCCAAAACAAACCTGCCTACTTAAGATGAAGCCCAAGCGGCACCGGGAACTCACAACCAACAACACAAAAACCTATCATTAATCATACTACAATTGCCGTCGAGCATCATGCTAAACCCTGTCACCCACCCCCAGGTTTTCATCGGATGATTTTCATGATCATAATGCAGCCCACGATTTTTAAACCCGTGCAACCCAAAACATAAAGGAAGTTATGAAAGGCACTTTCAAAAGAAAGGTGCTTTTCAGATGCCTTCGATGCGGTAAAAAATCTGGGGCCCTTTTTTCATGGATTGTCGCAATGTCGGAAAACCCGGTTCCTCCCGGAATTACTTCGGTTCCCCCCGGGGAAAGGGGCCCTCTGAGGGGGAAAGTGCTGTAATTAAAAAAAACCCCCCATCGGCGGCAGTATTGGCGCTCACAGCACATGTTTCTTGAAAAAGGGAAATTTTCAATTTTGGGGAAAGAAACCTTGCCCAAAAAAAGATGAATGCATCAACGGAAACAGACAAATGCTCTCTTTTTCAGCGGACCATTTTTTTGGGTCCCCTGGTGATAATCATCAGAAAGCGCAGAGAGGAAAACATTGCCGGGGAACGAAAAAGTTCATAAATCCGGTCCGGCCAGGCGTTGTTGTAAACGTACCTTTTTTTTTTGTCCCATTTTTTGGGCCGGCAGATGGTCATGGTTCGTGCAAAAAAATTATAGCCTTGGGTGGAGGTAGATGTTGGCTTTCCCAATTGATGTTTCAGAAAGCAGTGAAGCAAGTCTGCAACCCTGTCCCTGAAGTTTAAAAATCAATTGCTGTTGAAAAAGGGGCCCCTCAGCATGATGAAAAACCATCCCCCCTCATGTCTTGCAAAACCAAACTTTTGCCTTGCGACCAAAGAAACAACAATCGGGAATGTTAATTTTAATATTTTTTAGATCAGTCCTTCCTTTGTAAAACTATTGATATGCATATAAGTAACATTTGGTTGAACATAAATGCATGAAAAAAGGGCAGATGTAAAGTCAAATAGTGGTTCAGCGAAAGAATGAGCCTACAATGCATGATGAGACACTTTTACTTTTATGAATACATTAACTAAAGACATTATTATTTACTACATTGAAAATTGAAATCAACATTGGGCTTTTTGTATATTGTCGCATTCGGGGGAAAAAAACCTACGGAACGTATGTTGCACAGGTATGTGTTTTTATACGATTTTCAATTAAAATTAAAATTTGCGGTGATAACCTGAATAAAATCTCTTTTTTGGGGAGAAGTGGTGGTTCTAGAAAAACCCAAATTGAAAAAATCTCGATTTTTTGAACAGTATACTCTTCTTTTGGAAGAATCCCGGTTCTCAATTCTGGTTCTGGATCTGGATAAAATATTTTGGCCCCAACCCCCTCGGAACCAAAATTTTTCCCCCAAAAATTTTTACCCAAATTTTGTCAACCCAAAACCCAAATTTCCTCGTGTTTTTCACCATGAAAAGTTTTAAATCTTACTTAGTTATACAGATTGTTATTAATATAATCTAAAAATGTAATGGAGAATAAAAGCCCTTCTCACACGAAAACAAATGCACGATCCTTAATCCCAGGGCCAGTTGTCTGTCAAAAAGTCGTTGGCTTTTCTTGTTGGGTTTTTCTCAACATTTTTCCCCAAATTGGATTTTTTATTTATACAGGCCCTTTGGGAAGAGGGAGCAAACCTTAAAGTGGTATATGAAGGTGGCAGCACACCAGTTTGTGGGGCCCCGAAAGGACGACAATCTGGTCTTTCCCATCAAAAAGATGTTCTTCATATCTTGACACCCCCCACCGTTCTTTCCCCGGCATTTTCCGGGGTACCTAAAATTTCAAATGCTCCCCGGTGTTAAGATGCAGGTTTTCCTTGGGGAAGTTTTTTGGGGGGCTTTGATTGGTTTTTTTAAAAGTTTAAATGTTGTTTCAACCCAATTCAAATTTCCTTTAAAAATCAGCCTGTGTTTTTCAGGCTGCCCGGGAAACCAAAGTTTGAAAAATTTGGAAAAAATACTTTTAGGATCAGGTCTGATGTTCTGGTGCCCACTTCTGGAACTGCTGAAATTGAAACTGATTATTTTTACCATCTCATCCAGGATGTAAATTTTCTTTTAAATTTTAGAGGGTACCCGTCTCTAAAAAAAAATTTTTTCTGAAATACTGAAATTTTGGGAAAAAAGAAAATTAACATGCTGTATCAAAAACTAAGTTCTGTGATTTTTCAAAAAAGAGTAATCTTTCTTTCTGCCCCTTTTAAAAAGAATTCAAATAGTTTAGTAAATACGAGGATTTTTTTAGTGGTATATCTTGGTTTTAAACAGACCCAAAACATTTAAAATTTTTCCCTTACACCAACTTTTATAAGCACTGTATACTCGGTGCTTTCAAGGTTCTTGGAAAAAAATCCCCTGGGCTTCTCAAAGGGGAGACTGAACCCCCAACCCCTTCCCCTTTCAGCGCGGAAACCTTTTTTTTTTTTTTCCCCAGAACTCAAACACTCTTTAAAATTGCATAACATCGTCGGTGTGAGGCAAAATTTTAAAAAATTCTCAAACTACCCCATTCAAATTTCAACATTACCCTCCCGACAAATCATACCAAAAAGTAAAACGTTTACCAATATTTTTGTGATGTTTTCCTTGTTTTATTGACGTTTGGGAAAAGAAAATTGGTTAAACAGAAATAAAAAATTTTTATTCAGGGGGCTTAAAATTTTTAAAATCAATTTGAAATTTCCCGTGATAATAAATGTTGGAAGGTTTTCTTAAACCCTTTAAGTTGTTATTTTAAAAACCCCTGGAAAAACATTGGTAAAAACCAAAAAAAACCTTTAAAACAATTTTAAAAAAAAACAATTAGTTTTTTTTTAAAAGACAAACCCCACCCCAGATCCTTGTCTGCGAAGGTTTTTTGAAATAAATTCAAAGGTGTGGGTTTGGGTTTTCCATTTGCTTTTGTGTACTCTTTTTAAAAATTCTATAGATGTCTTTATGGGGCAATTTCTGCATAAAAAGTGACTTATGGGTATTAAAAATTTTGAAGAACTCCAACTGTTGCAAATTTGAATTTTTAATTTTTTGCCCACTGGAAAATTATCGTTCATGAATTTTTAACGTGGACACGGTGAATAATTGTCGGTGTTACATCCCATAGATTCAGGACAGAATAAAATCAATTGAAAGGGGCAATTTAATTCCCCAAACCCCAATTTCCACAAAAAACTCCCCTTTTCCCTTTTAAGTCCTTTTAATTGAAAACTATTGAAAAAAAATTTAAAAAAATATTTCAGAATAAATTTTTGGTGCCAAAAAACCAAAAGAAACATTTTTTCCAGGGCTTTTTTTTGCTTTGAGGTAAGACGGACCTTAAAAAACATAATATTAAAAAATAAATGGAAAAACTGATTTGAAATGAAAAAATATGAGGTTTTAAAGCTATTATAACATCCCCATTTAAATATGTTTTGGTGTCCATGTTACATCCGTACTGTGGTTTGTTTCCTTCATGTTGACCCAAAAAGGATCTTTTAGTTTTTTAAAATTCCCAAAAGAGACAAAACTTTTGAAGGAAAAAAATAAAATTTCCATAATAAAAACCCGTAAAAAAATTTTAAAAAAAGCACTTTTGAAAAATTTTACCTTCATGTCACATTGTTCCCAACCTGATGGTGACCATATAATTTTGGGTTGTTTACATTTTCTTTCTTGTGATTGGTTTTCAAGTTAAATTGGAATTTTTTTATGAAATATACAAAGTTAATTTAACAGTCCCTGGAAAAGCTTTTTTCCCCCGAAAGGGTTAATTAATTTTTTGTGGAATAAAATTTCCGGTAAAGCCCCCAAAAGACCGTGGGGCGTCCGGTTTGGCTGCTATTCTTGTTTTTCTTTATGGGGACCCAAAAAAATACCAGTCATTATTAAATATAACCTTAAAATTAAAGATCCCCTTGAGGACCGACATTTAAACTTTTAATTTTTTTTTTATTTTTTCCCAAATATGCATTATTAACGAAAAGGGGTTTATCCCCCCCATATTGGGGGTTCAATTCATTTTGGGTGAAAATTTTTTCCTTTCCTAAACCCCCCCATTCTTAACCAATTTTTTTCTGGACACCCCGGTATTACTCCGTTGCGTGTAAAAAATCTCTCTTGGGGCATGGCTGACGATATTGATGCGATGAATTCTTCTGGCTCAAAAATTTATGCCCCTATTAATAATTCTGTTGGAATATAAAACCCTTCAATGAAACAACGGCCCACGGTTTTGAAATGTGTTAAAAATTTGGGGGAAATGTTAGAGGAAATGTGGCTTGGGAAAAAACCCAAGGGGGTTTTTCGAAAGTCGTGACAGGGAACTTTTTAAAATATTGGGTTAAAAAAATAACCAAAGGCAGTTGTCTGGAAATGTTATTCAAAGGTTTTCATTCCCCCTTTAAACAGAAACAAGGTAAACAAATCTTTCCAAAAAATTTTTATAATTCCATAAACACAACGTAAAAATTATTATTTTCCTACACCAAATAACAAATTAAAATTTTCTTCAAACCCAAATCCCAACAAAGAACTTTTAAAAATAGGCTGAAAAGAATACAAAATATTGTTTTATTGAATGGTTTTCTGCATGGCATTTCCCTTTCCTGAATTATTATCCCCAAAGTGACCAAAATAATTTAAAGGGAAAGGTTGTAATAAACAAATCAACTCGTATCCAAAATATCATATTTTTTAAATGTCTCCTCAACTTTTTCCCCCCTTTTTAGATACAAATGACTTTAAATAACACTTTTTTGGGGTACCAGTTGAACCTTTTTATTTTACATTGAATACAAAAGTTATTGCTTTTTTCCCAAAATAAAACCTTCCCAACAAAAAAACCCCAAAGCTCTTTTCAGGGAAACTTAAAAAAAAATTAATATAAAAATATAAAAAAAAGGGGGAGAATATCAAGGCCAACCACCATCTTTTTCCTCATTAACCTTTTAAAGTTTTTGCGTACAATTCAGGTATTTTTTTTACTGTATTCCTTAAACAGTCGGGATGTCAGTCTGATCTTTCCAACTCCCCCGTTAGTGACCTACCTTCATTGAACATGCGCAGTGGCAACTACACTTTAATAAATTCTATATTCCCCGAAGGGGAAAATTTTTTAAAAACTCCCAAAAACTGAAAACCATAAAAATGGGTTTTAAAAAATAGTTTTCACTTTCTGTACCTCTGTAAATTGATAGATCCTTTTTATAACTGATTACAAAAAAAGTAAAAACACCGTCATCTTCACCCGAAGTTTTTCCAAATTTTTTCAACATTTTATTAAAAAAAAAACACCCCTTTTAGTTTCTGGTATGGGCGACAAATTGATCTGGGTCGGATGACTCAAAATTTTGTCTTTTTAAAGTATAAACTCAATGAATTTTTTTTTATTTGTTTGTTTTAATTTTCCCGTAAAACAATTATAAACTGTCACCAAAATGCAGAAGCGGGGAAAAAATCTGAACCTCAGAGAAGGGAAAGCATTCTGCCCTTCCCAAAAAACCGAAGATCTTCCCCGTTCTTCCAAAATATGTATCATCTGCCGCAGAGACAAAATGAGTAACCAACAATGACCCATCCCAAATTGTGCTTGGGTTTATGGTGGGGTCTACTCAAAGGGTGCCAGGCTGAAAAAAAACCTTTTCCTTTTTAAGGCAAAAAATTGTGTGTGCCCTGCACTGAACACATGTAAGGCGTGTTTTTGTTATCTGTCCCCTGCTCCAATCGATGAAACATGCAGATAAAACGTTTGGGTTAGAAAGGGGTTCATTATGGCAATGCGGAGAAATTGGTTACTAAAACTTTAAAAATAAGTTTATTGTTAACAATTCTTCCCCTATTTTAAGAATATTTAAGGGTTTTGTTTTTGTACACAATTTTATAAAATATATTTGGGAAATTTTAACATTATTTTTTTTTAGTTCCCAATTTTCCACCTTGGTTTTCATTTATAAAGGGGTTTTTTATTCTTTTTAAACTCTGTCACTGGAAAAATTTTCCTTTTTAAATTTTTTTTAAAACATTCTCTGAAAAAGTCAAAAAAACTAAAATTCTAGATTTTTTTTTCTTTAAAAATTTTAATTAATGTCTGTAAATGTACTATTGTGATTTGGATATTGGACCATGTACAATTTTTAAAATTTAAAATCATCATTTTTTTGTTAAAATTTTAAATTCCCTTGCAATCATATTGTTTTTTTAAAATGTTCATATTTTTACCCCTTGAAAAAATTTCCCAAAAAATTTTTAAATTCAACATTACAATTTGTTTTCTCCGAAATGGAAAGACTTTAAACTTTAACTAATCTCAAATGTTTTATAAAACCCAAAAAAATTACATGTACATTTGAATAGGGTGTGCGTTTTTGGGAATTTTTTGGGAAAAGGATACCCCCAAAACAAAATTTTTGGATAACTGGATACCCCTTTTTATTTTTTGGCTTTTCCCGGTGGTGCACAAATACATGTTTCTGAAATGGGAAAAAATTTACCTTTTTACAGAGAATAAAATCTTTAAAACGATTTTTCTTTACTGTGTCGTTTTATTAAACAAATTAGGCAAACAATAAGTTGTTTAAACAACCCCCCATTGAACCTTTTCCCTTTAACGATTCGATACAATTTTATCCAATTGGAAAAGTGTATGGAAAAATTCTTTAAAATCCAAAAGGGTTTATTGATGTAATTTTCTTGAATTTAAAAAATTGTCTTAAAAAATTTAAAAATTACATTGTTCAAGGTATTTAAATTTTTGTTCCCTCCTCTCAGATTTAAGTCCCAATTTTAAAAAATCGTTTACAGGTAAAAAGGAACCGGGGGAAACCTTTTGGTCAGGTATCGGATACCCCGCACAACCCTACATTAAATTTGGGTTTTGGGTCATTACCAAATTTTTTTACTCTCACATGATCCCGAAAAGGGGAAATTAACCTAAAAAGTTATGCTTATTTTTGCTCAACATTTATCATTATAAAATCAACAATTTAATACATTGGATATAACATTGGCATTCAGTTGGTAGCAAACATTAATCACCAGTTGAGGGGGAATAACACTGCACCTTTCCCAAAATTGGGAACAGGAGATTTGTAATGTGATGTAAATTAAATTTTTAATCAGTGCCATTAAAAATTTCCTTTTTTTAAATTTTTTATACATCTTTTTTTTTACAGTAGATTTGGTATTTTACGAAACAATCTGTTCTTTGAAATATTTGTTTCAAAAACTACCACTTAAAAAAAACAACTATTTAAAACTTGTAGCTTTGCATGGTGAAAAAAGGATAAGTAAAAACTAATTTCGGTATTTTTTGAAATTCTCAATTGAGTAGTAATTTGTTCTGCAAAAAAAACTAGGTTTGACTCGACATTTTTAATCAAATCTCTGATTGTCTTGGTTAAACCGGGAATGTTTGAAATAATATTTGATTAATTTTTTGGGAACAAGATCATTAAAAAATGTTCTCTGCCCCCCAATAATTATTGTAAACAAGTATATTGCACTGGGGGTTTTACATTTTTTAAAGACTTCATTACTTATTTTTATAATTTATATGAAATAAATGAAAAATTTAAAATTTGTCAACTATAAAAACCTTTTTTTAATTTATTGCTTCTTTTCTTTTTTTTTACAACATATAGGTAAAAATTTTTGAAAAACCCACTTGTGTGGGTTTTTTGGGGGAAGTGGGAGTTCAGCCCAAATTAAATTAAACATTATTCAGTGCATGTGTTTTTAAAATGGTAGATTAAAAATCAAAAAAATTTATTTTTAAAAAAATAAAAAAAATTAACATACAAAATAAACCCTTTTTTTAACTTTTCATCACTGAGTGAAAAATAACCATGTTTTCTATACATGGGTTTATACCATTATAAGAAAAGCATAAACATTTTTGGGCCGGGGGGCTGTTTTTTTTTTTTCCCTTTTTCCTGGATTTTTAAAACTATTTTTTGACGAGAATCCCCTGGGGAAATTGGAACCGTAAATGGGGAGATAATTGGTTCTTTATAAAATTAAAAAAATTATTTCCAAAAACTATCCCCATTTCCAGCCAAATAAACAAAAATCCTTTCTGAAAAAGGGTTTTTTATCCCATCTATATGATGGGGGTTTTTTTCGTATTGCCTTAAAATTTGAAACTGTCGTCATGGATACGTCCCAATTTTTTATAACACAATCTTTTGGTGTTCTAAAAGGACACAATCACATTGCAAAAAGGGGTTCCGGGGGCCCCAGAATGTTGTCCCTCGCACTGAAGTGTTGTCGTCGCACTAGAAATGTTGTCGCGTCCCTATAAGGGGTTTAAACGCGTTGAAAGTGTTGTCGCGTCGCCTGGGGCGTGTTGTGGCCCCCTAAAAGTTAAGGGCAGTATCGTTCCCGATCAACAGGACAGGGAAACTGGAAAAATTTGTCTTAATTAACTCATCAGGGGACCCCCCTTTTTAAACACAGAATTTAAATCGTTTACCCCTTTCTGCGGGGAATCGGAGTATTTTTTTTGATTCCATGCCCTGGAATATCATCCATTCAACGGGGGATGGGGAAACAAAAAATTTTTTTTGAAAAGGGGCCCGGCAAAAAAAAAAAAGTAAACCATTTTTTCCTTTGCTGGGAAAAATGGCCGTAATTTAAAATTTACTTTCAAACTTCCTTTCCCGGGGGCCCCTTAAAATTTGCTCTGATCCATGACGATACTCCCCCCTTTTAAAAATAAGTGTTCCCGTTTCCCGGGGGCCGGTCGCCCTTTTAAAAAAAATTTTGAAAATATGGGCAAACAAAAGGGGGCGCGTTTTGTCCCCACAAAATGGGGAAATTCCCCCCCTCCGGGAAAACCTTCTGTTGATGCTACTTTAAAACAAAATGTTTTTTAGAAAAACAACCCAAAAATTCCCAAAAAGTTCATTTTTAAAAATTTGGTTTTTTTTAATAACAATATTGTTTATGTGTTGGGAAAACCTTTGGTAATACTTTTACTAGTTTTAATTTAAAAATAAATATCACATTTTTATAAATGGATAATGTTTTTTTTTTTGCGAGCTCTGTTCCAAACACACTAACTTAAATTCCCCTTCCTTTGTGTAAATTTATTTTTCATTGGTTCCCCTAAAAATGAGCTGTGGGGTTTTTGTCCCCCAAACTTGGGATTTTCCCCCAAAAAAACAAAATAATTTAACGTTTCTTTTTTAAAATTTTCATCATTGTTTGGGTTTCATAAACTTATCTAATGTCCCTTGGGGCATCTTTTTTACTAAAAATAACAATCAGAATAAATTTGGGAAAATTATGAAAATTAAAATTGATTTGGGGAAGGGGGGAACAACATTACAATAAGTTAAAGGACATCTCTCTCCAAAGCTTGAAATCCACTTGAAAGTATGGAAAATCCCTCTTTTTAGAAAACCCTCTCCCAAAAAAATAAAATGGGGCCTACTGGACATTTAATTTCCCCCGCAAATTTAGTTTGTCTACTTGCTGTTTGAAACCCAATATTTCTTTCTTTTGGAACATTTTTTTATGTACCCATTTAATTCAAAACGGAAAATTTTTCACTTCAGGGCCCCTACGCACCCTTAACAAAACCCTGTTCCTGGTGACGGGCCCCCCTTGGGGGCCCCCGGGGGGCGTCTTTGCGCCCCTCATGTTGGGTTTATTCTTAAAAAATAACTGCGGTTGGTTTCTGTGAAATAATGAATATTCAAACAAAATTTAATAAATTTTCAAAATTTTTCCCTTTGTACCTTTTGTAAACCCCAGACCAAAGTTGATCCCTGCATTCTAACACAGGGTTTTTGCGCGCGTGCAATCTTCACGGACTGCATGTGATTGGCTAATCAGCGGAGGGGCACCGGTTCCCCGTGATCATCAAAAAAATTGCTTAAAACCCCCGCGTTATGAATTGCTTAGCCAAAAGTGTATTTTAACTCATTAAAATTTGTCACTGAGCCCCTGCTTACTTTTTTGGGTTTTTGTTTTAAACCCAAAGTTGATTTTTCTAAAGTTTTAACCCTACAAAAAATTTTAAAGTTCCTCATTTTTTTATGATCATCCGGGAGTGTTCCCCTTATTTTTTAAACCCAAAAAATCTTAATGTTAAATGCTTTTCATTTGCATTGATTTTCCGAACTAAAAATCCTCAAAAAAGGGGTTTTTTTAAAAAATTTTTCAAAAATTAATAAATTCTTTAGTTATTTGGGCTTGGGGGGTTGTTTTTGGGAATATGAACATAAATATCATAATTAAGAACTCAGTTATGGGGAAAAAAAGGACCAATTTATATTAAAATCCCTCTACCCTTTAAAAAAATGGGCAAAATTTGCTCTTTGAATATTCTTTTTTTATTTAAACAACCATCCCAAACCATTTTATTGATGCCAATTTAGTTCTTACAAAAAAAACTTCATGTAACATGCCATTGAAACAAGCTTTTAACTGCAACTTTTTTTTCCCGCTGAATTTTCATTCAAAATTCTGTCAATTTTGCATGATTAATTTTAACCATTTCATTCAGAGCTGTGTAGAAAATTCAATTTGTCATTTGGTTTTTAATTTTTAAAATTCCCCTGCAATATTTTAAAATATTCTAAAAGATTTTGGGGGAAAAGAAGTTGTGTTGTATGGAAATAATTTTCTCTAAAATATGTAAATTTAATATTTAACCCCTTTTTAATGGGAAAGGTAAATTTTTCAACTTCCAATTACCATGACATGGGTTTACTTCTTTTGGGATCCCTTTTTCCCCGAAAGGTACATATCGATATGGGTGAGATGCCAACTTTACCTGGGGCTTTTAAAAAATTTCCCCAACTAAAGGGCTACTTATACTATATAAAATTGGGAATTTAATTATCCATTTTCCAATTTAAAAACCCCTGGGAAATTTTTTTTAATGCATTCAAAATGGGAAATTTTTTTTTAAAGTAGTCGTGTTTTTTTCCACAATCGTGTTTTGCCACAGCTTTTACCTGATTTTAATATCTCACCATTGGGGGATTATATCATTTTTTGCCTGTACTTTTGGGGCTTTTCAGGTCCGGGGTTAGGAAAACATAACATTTAAAAACGGTTTAAAAAAATTCCTTCATTAAGTAATCATGCTCCTTTTTTTCCAAAAAGTCCCAAATGACAATTTCTCTTAAAAAATTGTCCTTTCACCCGGAAAGTTTCAAAATTTTATTACAATATTTTTATATTTTCCCGGGTTTGGGGCCCAAAAAAGGGGTTTTTTTTTAAAATGATCTGATTTTGTTGCTCAACGTTTTTTGGAATGGGGCTCGTATCAGGGGCCCCGATGTCAAAAGGGCCCTGACAAAATGGTTTTACCCGTTTTTAAAAAAAAATATATTTTTTAAAAAAAATTTGGGGGAAAAAGGACTTTTCTAATGATTTTTTTTAACATCTTTTAAAATTGAATTCAAGTCTAATTGTCTATTAGTGTCATTTAGTGAGATATTGGGGGACAACTTTTCGTTTCACATGCAATTTGTCACAACTAAAAAACAGAAAGTTTGTTTGGGTTTAGGGTTTTTTCCAAAACATTAAAAAAATAGTCCCACAATATGAACCTTGATTGAAAAAACTTTCAATTTGGTTTTATTTTTTTTTAAAAAAACCCCCCCATTAAAAAAAATTATTAATTTTGTGAAAAAAAATAAAGTATTGAAAATGTATAACGTTAGTTGTTGGGCATGGTAGGTCTTATTGTATTGGTGGTCCCCACACCCCTTCAATATAATGCCTCCATGCCCCAAATTCGTTAATAAATATTTTCAATATTTTGGGTTTTTTAAATTTCCAAAAAAATTAATAATTCGTTTGATAAAATTGTTCCCATAAAATTATGGACTCTTTTTTTAAAAAAGGGTTAGATTTTTTTTTTTTAAATTAATGTTACCCCACTAACTCAGTCACTAAAATAAGAATCTGTTCTGACTTCCCTTTTTAATTATTAATATTAAATACATACTTTTTGTGCATTTGGTATAAAAAAAAACCCATATTGTCAAACTACTAATCAACTCCTTAAAAAACTCACCCATATCAAATTTCCTCAACATGTCAACAAAGCCTTTGATATGGGGCGGGTTTTGTTGGGGGGAGACGACTGTGAAAAAAAAGTCAACGGAAGGGGATACCTCACCCTACATGTGTGGGGGTTTTTAAAAAAAGCCCTTTTACAAAAATCACCAACTTTGTTTTTTTAAAGAAATTTTTCCCCCTGTCCTCACCTTTTTTAAAACCATATTAAAAACACTAATCAGGTATCTTTCCCGATGACTTCGTGTTCTTTAGAAAATTTATTCAGTAGAAAAAGTGGGAATTTTTTTGTTACCTTTTTCAGCCCCTTCCCAAAAACGTTATAAATATATTTTATGATCCCGCGCCACCAAAATGATCAATTAAAGTTTTGAGAAAATTTTACCAAAAAATCAAATAAAAAAAATTGAAATGTCGATTGGGTTTTCCCGGCAATTTAATTTTTTTTCAATTTGTTAAAAACTAACAGAAAAAGGGAATAAAAAAAAATTATGCAAATTGGGGGTAATTGTTTTAGTTTGAAAAATACCGGATTTGTCAGGACCCTTTTTTTAAAAATTCGTTAATTCGGGGGCCCTTCTTTAATTTTTCCCTTTGGGAAAAAACCCCTGTCTGGGCTACTGCTTTCATGTCGACTGCTGGGGCCAACTTTTCCATGAAAAACAGCCAGTAGAGGCGCCCTTTAAAATATCCCAAAAAATAGCCCTTGCGGCAAGTTAATCATTCGTAGGGGTTTAAAATGTGGTCCCCGGGCTGCATTATGTATCGTGCTGTTTCACAAAATTTGCCCCCGACGCCGGTTGAAATTAACTTCCCACCGTTCTGGATCCACTTTTGAAAGGTGATTATATGGGTTCCCCCAAAATTTTCAAATAAACGGTGACCTTTTTAATGAAATTTACTAATTAATTATCTGTAATGGCCTGGGAAATTTAAATGATATTAAAAGCTGATTTGTTTCAATATGATTTATGTAAAAAATGACACGGATATTAGTTAAAACCCAAAAAATTGTGTTGGAACCGAAATTCACTTTTTTAGTGCATGTCTTTTTTTACAAAGTACAAAACTTTCCTTTTTAAATAAAAGTCATGGGGACGTCACAAAGGTATTTTGGGCCAAAAGGGACATCTTTTATCCTATAAATGTTAACTGAAAAAAGTTTGATGATCAATTTATTCTTGAGCTATGGGTTTAAAAAGATTTACTAATTAAATATTCATGTATTCTTAATTAAATTTAAATTAAAAAATCTTTAAATAAAATTTTAAAAATACGTCAATCAAGTGTATGATGACACCATTTCAGTGTAACAAAACAGCCTGCGTGTGAAAAAATTTTACTTTCTAGCCTTTGTTGTTTTTTTAATTTATATTTTCAGGTTCAATTTGCACCAAAAAAATTTTATTTTAAAAAACACCCCTTCCCAAGCAGAAATTTATGGTTTTTAAAATTAAATGGTTTTCCCCCTACAAATCATTCATTTATCCCAACTGCACCGGTGGAATAACCCTCTGTTTGGGTAAGCCTGGTTTTCGGGGGTAGGGCAGTTTTAATTTTCCGCTTTGTTGCACACAAAATTGTTTCGTCTGCCCAGTGCAACGGGGTTTTGGGTTTAAAAAATTTTTTAAATTTTGGGGGCGCCCTTCCCTTTTTTGAGTGTTCGACCCCCCCCCCTTTCCCCAAAGGGGACAGCTTAACAAAAATTTGTATGTCAAAAAGATGATGTGGGGGAATTTTTAACAAAAAAAAAACAAAAAAACTAGGGAATCATTCCAAGTGGGAGATTGGGGAAAAAATTTAAATTTTAAATTTAATTTTAAGTATGTGGTTGTACATTAAACTTATCTTGTTTTCCTGTGATCTTAACTAGACTTTGTTTTGGGCCTTTTCCCGTAGACTGTAGTTTGTCACTTTAACAAATCTATCCGCATGCAGTCTGGATGCTACTCTATCCCAAATCAGTCAGAACAATGAGATCTATAATTTCTTTTTTGTCTGTAATTGCCCGATTAAACAGTGTTTTTCCACGTTGGGAAGTGTTTCCAACATTTTTATGTTAGTGATGACATCTGAAAAGGCCCTGGTTTTAAAATATTTAAGCAATATTGTTGGATTTAATTTGTTGTAAAAATTTTGGGTAATATTTAAATAGCATTAATGTTGGGTTAATTAGGGCACATGGGGTTAAAAATATTTGAAACCCCGTACAAACTTTTTGAGATCATAAACAGAATTGAAATGGAATTGGAAATGATTGCATTTAAAGACAAACATTTTCAAATTAATTACGGGTTTGTTTTAAATGGGGCCCAAATGTCAGAATTTTCTTTTTAGCAAACAATATTAATATGACAAGCCAGTTACTGATGTTGCCCGAATGACAAAAACAACAGCCATGTATATATAGTTTCTTATTATAGCAAATTTTATCTAAGGACTTGAACAAATGGGTCTAACGGGACTGAGTTATATGTGTGACATGACTCCCCAAATACCATTCATTACCAAACATTGAGTGATGAGGCACAAAAAAAAACAATAAATAAATATTTACAAAACATAATAATTTAATCGGTTAAACACTGAAGGATTTTGTGTTTATTCTAGTCTTTTATGGGGGGCTCCCCCCGGGACCTCGATGGTGCAACATGGCGGGGGCAGGCGGTTTGACTTTTTTTTGTCGGTAGTAAAACAAAGGGGAAAAATTGACTTTTTTTTTACATATGATTTACTTGTTCCAGTTTACATAAAAATGTCAGACGTAAAAAATCCCATGTAAAAAAAAAAGCGAAACTGACCTTGATTTATGAATAGAACGATGTTCTTGGAGAAAATTTTTGAAACACGTTTTTCTGGAAAGTCAATCCCAAAAATCACGGGGGGGGTCAGGCCGCGTCGGAACCAACCTCGTGTGATATGCGCGCATGCTCACGATCAATATCGGGCTGGTTTAAATTTTTTAGTTTAAGTCAGTAGGGTCGTTATTGGGAGTGACATTCGCGAAAAACCTTTTAAGGGGTTTTCCAAAACGTACGGATACGGATACGGGTATGATATTGGAAAGCTTCGGCCCTTCGGTGCCCATATCCTTTTCGGGCCCATTCACCATTTCATTCGGCCGATTCACCCTTCATTCTGCTATTCACCCTTTCATTCGGTCCCCATCATTTTATTTTTCCCAATCATCATTTCTTCGGGTAGTCTTCATTCTTAGTCGTCATTTTATTCGGCCATTCACCATTTAATTTGCCCAATCATCATTTCATTTTGCTAAAAATTTTTCATTCGGCTATTCACCATTTCATTTGCCCCCTTTCATTTTGGGTGTCTTCATTTCGTTCGGCTTTTTATCATTTTATTCGGCTGTCACCATTTCAAATTGGCTTTCCCTTTTCATTGCCACCAAAAATCAAGCTAGCCCGGGGTTCCTTCGGATTCAGCTGCGGTTTTTTTTCACGGGTTTAACCCGGGTCGGGTCGGTTTAAAAATGGATAGATGTAAATTTTAAAACCCGATCAGGTTGGTCCAGGGGCGTGAATCCCTCAATACGGTTCGTTCCACACGGCCGGGCGCGGGGGAAATCAATTTGCGCCCGGGCCCCTGTCGTTAAAAGCGTAAACCATAACCAAACCCCACGATATGCCCTGGGGGAAATGTCATCTCCATAATTCGTTAACAAAAGTTAACAAAAATAACATTAAATGGGGCAAATTTTTATAACTTTTTGACGAGTTGGTCCAAAAAACCCCATTGCTTGGGAATCCCTCCTTGAAAAAATTTAAATATCCCCACATCCTTTTTATGTTTTCCAACTCCCCTCTTTCTGCTTGGAAAAAAGAAACTTCAAACCCCCTTTTCTGAGTGAGAGGCGAAAGTAGCCGGTACTACTTTTAACCCAACTGAAAGGGGATCTACTAAAAAGCCACTATTTATTTCCCGTGCATGTATTGTGCAAAGGGGTTTAAACTTTTTTTGTTATTAATTTTGGGGGGTGGTTTTAAAACTTTTTTTAAGGGTTTACCTATTAATGTGGGAGAAAGTTGAGGTAGCAACCATGAAGATATTTATTTAGGTTTGAAAAGGTTCCCGTCATCACCCAAAACTTTTTGTTTTCCATGGTGCTACAGAAAGCAAAAACACTAACCCGATTGTTTCCCCCTTTTATTTTCCTACCAGAACATTTTTTAGACACACTATGCAATTTAAAGAAACAAACCACCCAAAAGATACGTTTAAAAATTTTTTTTTTTAAAAAATAAAAAAATATCTCAACTTCAGATAATTGACTTTCTCTCTGTAAAGCGAAAAAATCAAAATAAATAACACGATTATCATCCCAAAAAATCCCAAAGTTTACAAACCACAGTGCGACATAAACCCACATCATGGTCATGACTTTATTTTTTTTAAAATTTTCCTTTTTAGTTTTCCCAAAAACCAAGGAGGTATAAAAAGGCTGAACGAGAGACAGATCTGGTTTTTAAAGTTAATTTAGGTTTTAGCAATGAAACCCAAATTTGGGCCCCAAAATGGTCGAATACCCCGAGACTTGCGGTCTGTGTCCCGTTATCATTTTTAAAAAAACATCAAGACCCAAAAGGGAAAAACCAAAACGAATCTTTAAAAACAAAAAATTTTTAAAAACTATTTAGATCAAAAAATAATTGTTTGAACCATGGTGGAAAAAAGCAATAAATGGACACATTGCGATAACGGGAAAAAATGCTCCCTTGATTAGATTTTTTTTTTGAGATGAATGGGGGTTTTAAAATCCCTCCAATTAAACCCCAAAATTTTCCCCTTTTTCAATGTTCTATGGGACAAGTGAGCAAAATATTTACTAAAATATTAAATGGTGTGTCCCGGACGGCCAATTTGTGGCGATAACTTGCCTCATATTTCTACCCCCTGCATAAACTCAGCCGAACATTTTATAAACTTTGGGGGGAAAAAAATATGAAAATGTTTTAAATGGGGGTTTTAGGGATTTGGAACCAACGAAAAAACCCCTTTAAACATTAAATTACATTTTAAAAAATTAAATTTAACTATAAAAAGGGGAAACACTTGGTGAGCGATAGGGCTGCCTTGTTTTAAAGCTACTCCCACCGGTTGAGCGCAATGCTATTTTTGAATTTTCAGAGGGGCAACGTTACAAAATTTCCTTTCAGATGCTTGATAAAATTTTTTAGTCAATTTGGGGCCTTCCGTGGCTGGGATCGAAAGTAAAGGCCGTTTTGAATTTTGGGGGCTACGGCTGTGGCTGCGTCGGGATGCCTGCAGCCAAAAAGGGGCCCGAGCAACAACTCATATACAATTTCAACCCCGGTGGGCCAAAAAAAGCTTCAAAAAAACCCCCGGGGGGGCGGGGAACGTGCCGTGTGTTGGGGGTCTTTCGCGGGGCCCACTAAAATTGCAGTGGAAAAAAAAATTTCACTCGCAACAACAATTTTTAAATTTCCCTAACAAGAAAGTTTAGATTTTTTTATTTTGAACCCAAAAAAAATAACTTGGATTAATTTATACTCACCCCCAAAATTTTTTAGTAATTTATTATTAAAAATAATATAAAAATTACAATGTTTTTTGGGGGTTTTTGGCTGCCAGGTCCCCCAAAAAGCCACAATTTTTTTTGTTTTCCCCCATACTCATAATATTCTTCATTAAAAAATTATATTAATTATAAAAAAAAATAAATATTTTTTTGGGTGACAGGGTTTATTTTTTCTGTTACATGTAGGGCCTTTTGTATATTTATATTTATGCCCCTCGTTTTGGAAAGGGACTCGGAACAAGCTCACTGATCTAGTTAACACGTGCCCTGCAATCCCCATGCATACGCGTAAAATTTTTTTTTGGTCCCAACGACCAACCTTTTCCCTCATCCCTACAACCCAAAAATAAATATTCTTACGCGGTATATGCAATGCCCATAGCGCGTAAAAATTTTCTTATTGGTCGAACGAGAACATATACATTGTCATACAACCAATACAAAAAATTCGTTAAGCGATTTGGATCATGTCACTCCCCAATGTTAACCCTTAACATAAGGGCCCTTCGGGGTTTTAAATGCTGCTCCCCCATGTACATTGAATTGCGGGGGCCTGGCGTGAGTCGTGGCTCTGGCCGGCTGCGCTGCATTATTGGGAAATCTCACGCATATTCAAACATTGGGGTCCAGTGATTTTTTTTTTCCCCTGATCTGATCCTTCACGTACGTGGGGTAACGTTGACTTAAATTTTTTTTTTTGTGTGGAAAAGGAAAGTGCCGAGCCCATCGCGCTGGCATGATCTTAAAAAAACACAACGGGCCCTGGGGATAAAAGGGCACGGCAAAAATTTGGCCCCTGATATTGGGTTTCATTGCAAGGGGCATCACGGGCCCCTAAAAGGGGGAACGACAGCAATGGGCCCTCGTGAAATTCAAACCTGCATTATTGTCCAGCGCCTGTCTTCATGATTTCAAAGCTAACGACACGGAAAAACATTTGCGGCCCTTTTCGAAAACCTAGACCCGGACGTCTTGTCTAACTCTCAACCAAGTTTTGGTTTCACAATGAATTAGCAAAGCGCAAAAGCAACGCTTTTTTAAAACCCCTTTATATCAACCCCTTACGCGAAATAATGGATATTTCAATCCCCCCAAAAAATTTTTTTTGCATTCCAAATCCCCTTGTCCCCAAATTTATTTTCCAAGGGGGAAATTTTTTTGTTCTAATTTAATTCAAAAAAGTCCCCAAAAAAAAAAGGACATTTTTTAGGGGTGGCAATTTTTAATTACCGAAAAAAAATTCCCCCATGCCCCCTCCCCCCCCGTCAAACAATAAAAGCTTTGGCCTATTTTGCTACAGCGCCGTATGACTTTGCACGCGGGTTTAAAACCCCTACCAGCCTATGCTCGCCTTTTAGTGTGGGTGCGTACGCGGGGATATTTAAAAACCACCCGAAAAAAAAAATGGGGCAATGTTGCTCACTATTTTTTGTTCAACTTCGTTAAAACTAATGACCAACATAAATAAATATTAAAAGACCTTTATTGACGACTAGAATCTTTATTTTTTAAAAATTAGACTCTTTTGCAAAACCCCAATAAGTAAATCAACCTTAGTAAATATCCATTTTGCACGCAACGCTGGCATTTTTTCCCCCTTGAGGGTTCCGTTTCCGTACGTTCTCAGCCCCATACTTGGTCCTTTTTTTAGGGGTTAAACAATGAAACTAAAAATAACTTTTTTTCAAAAGAATGAAAAAACAAAATGGAATCCGAAAACTAATGCCTTCTATTGATATTTTTTTTCCCAAAAATCACAGCCAGCCGGTGTACATTTCAGTTACCCAGGAAGGGTGTCTAATCTGATAAAATTTTTTGACACAGTAAACCCCTTTAAAAAAATTTCATTGAAAAAGGGTGTGTGATTTCGGGGTTTGGGGCCCTCCCAAAATCGGGAAAGTTTCAAGGAGCTATCCCAAAGGTTTAAAATATATAAAGGCATATACCGGCGATAATGGGGAAAATTCTAGGTCCCTTTTAATTTAAATAATTTAAACGTATCAAGCCCAAAAACCCCATTTCCCCCCAATTTTTAAAAGTCATCTTTATAATTATTTTAAAAAAAATTAACAAAAAATTTAAAATTAAAGGGGGGTGGGTTTTTTTAACCCGACGAGTTGGTCATAATTAAAATGACGCTGAATATTTTAATTTTCCCTTATATAAATAAAAATTCCCAATACAAGTTTTTGACCAACTCATCAAAAAAATTAAAACAATTTTTGCCCCTTTAAAGTTAATTTTTTTTAACGAATTATGGAATGACTTTCACCTTAGGGCATATCGTGGTTTTTGGGGTTATAAGATTACCCTTTTTAAAGACGGGGGTGGGCCAATCATCATTTCATTTCCCCGGGGCCGGGAGAACCCGGGGTGCAGTATTCACACCCCTGGACCAACCTGATTTGTGGGTTTAAATTTACATCTATCCAGTTTTTTAAATGACCCGATCCCGGGTTTAAAACCCTGAGAAAACCCCAGCTGAATCCGGTTTGAATCACGGTTGAATCCGCAGCTGAATCCGCGGTTTGCGAAAACTTGGTGGAAAAAAATGGTGAATAGCCGAATGAAATGATGACCCCCGAATGAAAATGAAAAACCGAAGAAATGAAGACTAGCCGAATGGGAAAAGATGATTGGGCAAATGTAATGGTGAATAGCCGAATGAAAAGAAAAAATAGCCAAAAGAAATGATGACTGGGCAAATGAAATGGTGAATGGCCGAATGAAATGACGACTAGCCGAATGAAATGACGAAAAGGCGAACGAAATGAAGACTAGCCGAATGAAATGATGATGGGCAAATGAAATGATGAGTAGCCGAATGAAATGGTGATATAGCAGAATGAAATGGTGAATCGGCCGAATAAATGGTGAATCGGCCGAATGAAGGATATGGGCACAGAAGGCAGCTGTAGCGTTCCATAATGATAACCGTATCCGTTCACGTTGGACGCGATTTTTTTCGCAATCAGAGAGTATGTGTCACTGAGGGCGCATGTAAAGAGTTTCAACAAGCATGACGAAAACTGGAGACCCTGTCTCACTGCATTTTTCACTTTTGCTAACACATTTCTATCTAATATCATGGATGATACCATTAAAAGCAATACCGTGGGAGATGTTTTAATCTAGGACAAAAATACAACTAAAATTCTGCAAAACAGTACATAATGAGTTTTTACATGACTGGATATCCTAAGTTTTAAGCATGTATATGACAAAACACAATAAAGGGGCCACTTTCCTACCGTATTGTTTCAATGGTTGTAATTTGTTTTTAATATCTGAAACCACCATTTTTTTTTTCAACATTTGAATAGACATGCATGCTTATCCTAAAGATAATTTGAGTTATTACTTTTTTTATTTACGCTAAAATTTCCATCAACAAATGGATGGAAAGGTGAGGTAACTTTTCCGTCAATTTTTATGGAAATTTTAGGGTAAAAATAAAATAAATAAAAATAAGAAAATAAAATTAAAAAACTCAAATTAGTTCTAGTATAAGCTTGCATGTCCATTCACATGTTGAAACACTTGTTGGTCGGTTTCAGGTATTTAAAAATAAATAACAACCATTGGAAAAACTGCTAACGTGACGGAATCAAAGTGGCCCCCTTTATTGTGTTTATGCATTTTAACAATTAACATCTTCAACAGATCTTTAACAATCACGAGAATAAATTAATTTGCAATAGATTTAACATTAATCAGATTCAAGATTCAGTGAAACTGATATGCAGATAAATGTGAAAACAGCTTATCATCATCATCATCATCATCATCATTTCGACCGCAGTCGACTCATCATTATCAATAGATAGTTTTCTTGGCTGATAACCTGGACGGGCGCCACTCTATCGTGAGGTGTTGCTGGATGGCCGTTGGCTCATAAAAGCTCATCCGCCTTGGAGATGAATCTTGTTTTTAGTTTCATCAGGGTGTCCAGCCACCCTCCTCACACCATTCTCCTCCTGAGAGAAATGGTGGGGTAGAACAGTTTAGTCCGACTGCCCGACCCGAAACAGGTTGTACTGGCTTACGGGATACCAGTAGCAGGTTAGGTAACTAACCTGACCTGACCTGACAAAAATTGAGGATATCCAGTCAGTAAAAACTCATTATGTAAGGTCATTTGTAAATAGCTTATAATTCCATCATACCCAAATATAGAGTCAAGTGTGTTTGTCAGTGTTTACATATATTCTATTTTTGAAATAGATCACCAGCTGGTTATCCATTTCGAGAGTATTTAAAGTGTTGTGAAAATAGCAACTGACCGAATAACTCTTAAAGATGAATACAGAAAATGAGCTTGCTGTTGCCGCAAGCTTGCAGCAATCTTAACGAGCTTGCCGCAAGCTGTATGTGACCCGCTCGGAAAATGAGTCACAAGTTGCAAATTTGAAAATTGCATTATGGAGATATGCCATTTTAGTAATCAATAATTGCATAATTAGCACAATTGGATTCTTAGGAAAAGCATTCGAAAGGAAAACAAATGACAGAAATTAAACAACCTACTCACACAAAAAATCATTGATTTTAATATGTTATTTACGTCAATTTCAATTAATAAAATATTAAAGCCACACAGAAATTTCAATTTTCAAGTTTGTGACTTGTGACTCATTTTCACAGAGCGGGTCACATATATGCTTGCACTTATTTCTGCAAGGTTGCAACTAAATGCAAGCTAAATGTCAAAAGTAAATGTCATTTTCAGGTCTGATACTTTTAAGGCAATGCAATTTTCCCATGGTAAAGGAAAATCTAAATATGGTATGAGGGGTATAGTATGAGGAAAATGTAAATATGGGAACATTTCAAAGGGCACCAAGGCAATGACAAGGGCATATAGAGTCAATGGCTTATGTTGCCTCCATAAGCATCATCAGGCCTGTATGTTATGTTAACTGCTCCACAGATTTATCTTTCATATTGTCCATCCTTTTGTCCATTATTTTTTGCCACTTAGCGCGTTCGTTCATGACCTTTGTTCTGATAGTGGACCAGTCAGCTTCATCTTGTTTTCTCCAAGAAAGCTTCTACTTGGTGTTTCCTGTGTTATTAAAGATGCAAGAGATAACAATGACTATTGATACACAGATGTTACATGAAAACTTTCAATCTATTATTTAAGTGTGCATTTGAGGACAAGTCTGATATCTTCCAGATACACTCTGGTTCTGGCATTAATGAAACATTCAAATAACCTGTGGTAAAATATGTCAGTATCAATAACCAACATTGTTTTGTGGTATCATCTTCTAAACCCTTGCTTATATGAAAATATTAATTGCACAAAACATCCACAGATCTAGATTATGATATCCTTTTATGAAATGGCCTCTCTTCAGTGAAATAGCCATTTCAGCAGATCATAGCTATCAAGCCTGAATGTAAATTTCTTTAAATCTCAGTTTAAATACTCGCTCAGTTTTCCTTAACATTCATTTATTCGGATGAAGCAGTAATTCTATGAAATTTTACATATATTTAAGAGGTATGTCCAACCCTTTATGAATTGATACATTATATACAAACATTTCATCAAGGGGACACTTCATTTTACACATGTCGTGGCCGAGCGGTCTAGCTTACCGACTCAAGTTCTGGTGTTAGCAGCAGAATGTGGGTTCGAAAACCCGGCTGAAACTTGTGTCCTGAGCAAGACACTTAACCATAATTGCTTCTCTCTACCCAGGGGATAAATGGGTACCTGTGAGGGCAGAGTTGGTTGATTAGCCCTATATGCGCTGTAATGGCAGCAATTGAGCTGTATACTCCCCAGGGAGCTGAGATGGTTTCAGGAATGATTTATGAGCCTTATGAGCAGGGGTAATAATATGCGCCTTGAGCACCACTCAGTTGGTGGATACGTGCGCTATATAAGTCCACACATTATTATTATTATGTTTAAATTCAGAACTCATGCTTACTTGGTATGGTCTGTGTTGAATTTCCTTTAATTATTGATGTAAAGTATTCAACTACTTTTTTTTCATCCTCTTTTGGCCACGAAATATATTTCTTTCTTCCTGCAATGTTGATAATAAGGTGAGAAATAGGGTTACTTAAATAAATCAAGACATTTATAAATTTATGATACCAGTAATGACTAAATATCTCATCAGTAGAACATAATTTTATACAACTGTGTTAATTAATTCTACCTTTTTCCTAGACTGCCTTAAATAACTTAGTACAGCATCAAGTAATCCTGATTTTGGGGTTAAATTTCATGAAAATATACCTTACATGAAGCTGATGATATAAATAATCTCCTAGAAATAATTGTCTTTAAATGCTGTCATTTTAAAGAGATGCGATAATTTTCATAACGAAACATGAACAGGAAAATCCCAAATACATCTTCACCATTTGTTTTTGGAAATTTCTTAGCATTCTAGTTTAGTGCATATTTTGATTACAAGACGCCAACAGTAGAAGCTTCACCTAACATTACTGATGCTGTACCTAATCTTTAACCCATTGAGACACTATCGAGTGCAAGCGGCTTGTGCCCATATTGGCCGCATAAGGCTACAGTGTTTGACATAGTCCCAGTCATGGGTCTTGGAGATTTAACATTTTCTCCTGTTTCCTTTGGTAAAGTGCTATCATCTATATGTAAAATGAAAAGAAATTGCTGGTTCAAATTTTTGGGGAGATAACACTGGAAAACAAATCTGCACTTAACATTTCCTGGCATTGTGGCACTAATAATCCTAATTCACTTATATACATTACCTTTCTTGTGACAGCAGCCATACATGTATCTGAAAAAGAAAAATGATTGAAATAAAACGCACAGGAGCAATACTTTAATTAATAGCATAAATTCTCATGCAGCTTGGTCACAACTACAGTTTAATAGCAGATGTATAAATAATTTAATAGACTTTAACTATCAAATTAAGAACTGATTTAGAATCAATAATTTGTATAGTGCAAATTATCTAAAATGAAAATCGAAGAGCTTTCGAAGAAACGTATATTAAAAAATATTTTTGATGAAAGTATTTTCGATGATCACTTGTTAGCGGGTAACTGTGTATAAAGTACTGATACTAAAAACACATTTGCCAAATTAATTAACTAGATTTATAACACAACCTCACACGTTCAAGAAAATGTTTGATTTTGGTTTTACTTGGAATATTGAAATGATCACCCACATACTAACCATCCAGAGCAGGTTGTGTTTCTGGGACTGGATCATCTGCAACACAGGAAAGTTGACAGAGCATCCTCCTTGGTCTCACAGGTAATCAGTACATCATTAATGGAAATTTTTACAACTAATTTGCCACTGTCACTTTTGCTTGTTATCATTGTGAATAATGGAAGTCGATTCATTGTCGTCAGGGTGAGGGCATCTATCAGTTGACATTAGTTTTATAATATTTAACAAAACAATCATCATAACAGCAGGTGCTGGCTCTGGGACTACATGTAGATCATCACACAGGTATTTTGTTGGACAAAGTATCTTCTTGGTCCATTCAGTAAAAGTAAAATACAGGTTTGTAAAACTTTCTTGAAGCTCATTCACTATTATGTAATGTCGATTCATTGTCGTCAGGAAGACTGTTTAAGTGAACTTAATTTCACGGTCTAATAAATGGTTCAAAATAATACTCTAATAACTACAGCAGATGCCGACTCTGGGTTATACACCCATCTGCAACACAAGGCACATTGTTTGACATGAACATCTTGATCTAAATAAAGTAGTGACAATATTTTTATAATATTTAAAGACCATACAAAATGGTAAATATTTTCAACCCTATTTTAAAAAGTAAGTAATTCTAAGTAGGAATTAACCAAAAATAAGACTTTCGTTATTTTTCTCTAACCCTTCAAAAAACCTATGAAAATGTACTTCGCCACTACCGCAGAATGACAGGCCGAAACAAAAGCCGTCGGGACACTTCACTGAGCCTATTTGATGATACATTTACATGAGGCGAACGCTACGACTGTTTACTCGGTAAGTTTTGTACACATAGCATATCACATCGCGTACAGCTGCAAAAATAAGTTTACCAACTACGACTTCGAAAGTGTTTTGAAAATTTTCCAAAAGTAGTACTGACCAATTGTGTTGTTCCTCATTGTCATTTGATGGAGATTATACTGATGCCAAAGTTTGTGATATAAGTGACATAGAATCGTATCAATTGAGCCCGAATGGACGAAATCTGACGAATCCAGGCGAAAATGGCGAAGCTGAAGGAAGATCTCGAGTCCGGCATAAGCGCACATAATGGTACCCTATTTGTATTGCTTTTATGAACAAATCTTCTAAGAGCAAACAAAGTTTTGAATGTCCAGTATTTGATTCGTTGAATTTTGTTATCAGGAAAGTTAATCTCACTGCAAAAGTGTCCAAATTGTTCTTGTTTTGTGCCGATAAAAATCATCCTTTGGTGATCTTCCGGTGCTGTCAACCCTACTAATAGTTTGACAATGACCCGGCCCCGGTATGTATACGTATGTCCACACTGCACTGGAAACTATGAGCACAGACGCACACAATACATGAGTTGCAGGTAATCCCATACAGCCATAGTACATGTACATGTGGCCACAGGCAACGCGGCAGACAGACCGTTGTTAAGACAGCTCCTTTCGAGCTCACGTAAAAGTACGTCATAAAACAGGAAAATGTTTGCTGCCGCCACGGGCCGCAAATGTCCAACAACTTTGCGGTTCAATCGCTGGAATGTTGGCTGAAAATCATGAATTTCTGATTTGTTTTAATGTTTTGGAATAGCATATAAATAACTAAATACATAAATTTTGAGTAAAAAATCAAGGCACTTTTGTGGACTTTAACAAAACAATCATCACCAACATCAGGTGCTGACTCTAGGGCTAGATTATCTATAACACAGGGCAATTTATTGGACATAGAATCTTCTTGATTTATGAAAAATAAACCAGTAAATGCAGGTTGTTATACAACTTTCTTGACAATACTGAATCATTGTCGTCAGGTAGACTGTTTATGAACTTTGGTCCAAACAGTTCAAAATAATACTCACTGATAACTACAGCAGATGCCGACTCTGGAGTTATACCCCATCTACAACACAAGGCACATTGTTTGACGGGAACATCTTGGCCTGTAAATATGAAAATATGTAAAAGCATAGGTGTTTTTAATTTTTATCACTGACAGGATGATAAACTTGTCATTCTTCAGCAAACACATCTGCTGATATAAAATAAAATATGGAAACAAAAGCAATTCAAACTTTTCTAGAATTCATCTAACATATTTCACAAAAACTCAGTTTTCATCTGAAATAATGAAAATATTGTGATACAACAATCAATTTGATATAATTAGCATAGCATGTTTTAATAGTTTTGTGTTCACAAAAAATATTGTATAGGGGATTTCAAAGAATAGAATTACACTAGTAAAATGAGTGCACCTATATCAAAGAATATGTAGAAATATTAAATGGACAACATGCAAAGATATTTACAAACATAAATGATCACTTATAATTACCAGCATCAATAAGCTGTAACTGCTTCCCAACTTTGATGACCTCCATAATTGCAGGGGTGCCTGGTAGATATTGGCATTGGTGAGGCTTGAATGCCCCATATGCTAAAAACAGTTCTCAGTCGATTCAGGCAACTCCAAAGCAGATATAGTGTGCTTATTCTGTGTCTGTTTTAGTCGCCGTCAGTCTAGACTTACAATTGACTCCAGCATCATCGCATATCTTGCTTAGTGCCTGCCAGCCTGTGACATGAGTCACTGAGCCATTAACACGCAAAAATTATGTGTGTCATTCGTACTCCTGCTGATTTTCTGACTTCGTCATTCCAATTTCTTTAGTGCTTCAATGGTGTCAGAAGGAAACAAGACTGGTACCAGATGGTTTGTTTCCTTACCTGTCTGGTAAGTGACTTTTAGGTTGTCAAGAGGCATTTCTAGAGGATCTTCAAGACGTTCTATTCTCTGTTTGTCAATCCACATGTTGGTTTCAGCCTCTTTCCATTCAGCGGTTTCAGACGTGAAGGTTCTCCACCCTGCGTGCATTGAAGAGTCGTCTCGCAACAGTTAAATCCTTAGGGTGTTAAATTGTGAGAATCCCAGATGAAATATGGATCAAATCATTTCATTCACCTTTCCTATTGTGTACTTTTATTTTCTTGACGTCACTCTCAAATGGCAACTCTCAGGCTTTCTCAACTTTGTCTGCCTGTTCTTGTGGATCTGATATACAGCATCATAAACAAAACTCATAATTAAGACAGGACAGCAGAAAATTTGTCTATCTCAGCGGCTGCTTCATCTCTTCCACCTACAAGATGGGTGGCCTTGATAATCTTGAGCTTTTTTGATCAGGTAGTGAGGGCTGCTTTCAGGCCACTTTTCAGTTCTGCAGAGTCCACATGAGTTGTGACACCTGTATAGCTTCACGAAGCACTTCAAAGTTCTTGCGGTGAAACATGTCTGCAGCAGTATTGCTGTCTAGTGGTATGGTTGAGTGAACTTTGTGCTGTTCCTGAAAAATAAGGTACAGGCTGGATAATCGCCTCATGTCTGGCATAACTGACTTGCGGACCTCGGTTGTCTTGTCCTTTTTACTTTGTCCTTTTTGCCAAAGCCTATTTCCAACAGTCACTATGACAGGGTCTGTTCTTGAAATTTCCAATTTCAGTTTCACGAATTTGCATGGATATCTCTTCTGAAACTATCTGAAGTGCTCATTCGAGACTCACTCAACATCAAGGGCAGTGGAACTGAACAAGCTTCTGAATGGAGTCACCCTGACACCTCTGTTTGTGTTTTTAAAGCACTTCTTCGAATAAAGCCACTGCAGATGCACAAATTACCAATTGGTCTTCTGATGCAGTGATCCTTTTCCCCTTATAAACGGTAAATCTTTTCATTTGCTTTATTAACTTGTAGGATCCCTTTCCTTTAAATACATCAAACACAGATTTTTTCTCTTGGAAGCTTCATTGCTTCGACACTCTTTTATGGATTTATGGGCCTTTTTTTTGTGTCTTGACAGCTTCTCCACAAAACAAAAAAAAAAGGGCAGTTTTTTTGGGCTTCAAATATTTTTCTGGTTTTGTAGAGGGGATCTTATCCCACGCTACCCAATCGAAAGACTGAAAGCGGTATTATTAAAACAGGGGGAATTTGGTTATTTTTTACTGGTAATAATCCCCTTGATAGAAAAAATTTCCCTGAACCCCAAAAATAGAAAATCAACTTTAGATTTTTTTTTACCATCTTATCGGCCCAAACACGGTGATACTTTTTTAATTTTTAAACCCTTTAAATATGTATAAGGATTTTTTTTTGTGATTTGGACTTGACTCAACTTTTTGGACGCGTGATTTGGACTTGACCCACATGACCGGGACCCCCGACACTGATGGGGACGGGGGATTTGGACTCGAGGTTTAAGGATTGAATACAAGGCTGTTATTTGACCATAAAATAGTGATCACATGGTCTAGAAATATGTTTTGTTCGAAATTTTGTACGCCTTCTTTTTAATTTACCCAGTTTACGCCATGGAAGACTTTTACCCCGTAGTCATATAAGATTTCTTCCCCTGGAGAATTCCTTGGGGCAAACAAACAAAAAACGGGACCATCATTCATGGGGACTTTCATTTTTTGCATTTTGCTCTTTCTGAAGTCACCATGATTTTTAGGCGCCCCAGTTTAAATGTGAGGGTGTTTAGCATCTAACTAAAAATAATTCTGAAACCATCATTTTTTAACACTTTCAAAAAGTTTTGGCCCTTTGATAAGAAGTATTCATTGGCCCCGATTTTTTTAAAAGATACAGGGCAACAGTTTAAACTTTTAATACAAATTCAAACTATAGTCGTTTTTGGGTTTGGGTAATATTCTTCATGAACATCTCCCGATAGTGGCCATTCTCATGTTTTGATCAATACAGTTTTGAACTTTCCTTTGGTATCTTCCTTTTCAAAGGTTTTTCCCCTTGTTGATTTTAACTTAATATACCCCCAAATAACAACAATGAAATAAAAATTTTTGGGTTTTGAAAAATTTAATTTGATGAAGGGGTTCCATTGTGCATACTTTTTTACCATATGTTTTAAAATACCAAATTGTTATCAAACCTGAGTTTAAAAGGGAGGACAAATTTAATGTTCATCATCTTCCAAAATATTTAAATGAAACTGTCAACATATTGTAAGTCAAAAAAAAATGTCCATAAAGAGATGCCTGCAACCCTGTCATTGTTGAATCCAACCCACTCATTAAATTTCCAAAAGTATGGGAAAATCCGAAAAAAAAATACACTTTGATTTGTCCAAATGCAAAGAGACAACTTAAAAGTAAAAAAAAATTAAATTAAATTTTTATTAGAATTTTATTACAGTGTTTGCCTGTTTCACATGATTCAATACTTACCATGGGAAAATATCTATCTTTTCGCCTCAATATTAAGGCTAACTAACCAATTTGGGGTCAAGGATTCCCCTTTTGGAACATTTATACATAACCTGACATCCAAATAAAAACATACCAAAGGTGTTGTCCTTTTAAAAGGAAAAAGGACGAAATACACTTTCCTTTCCACTTCTTTTCTCCCTTCATCTTTGGGGAGTTTTCCCCCATATATGACAATGGTCTCCCCGCGCAATTGGCTCTTGCAAAAACCCATCCCCGAAATATTTAAATCGAACCAAATTTTTTGTCGGTAACATATATTGCAGATTGCACGAATTGTCCAAATTTAAACTAATATTAAAAAGTGATGATTTATTTAAAATAATCCATGCTTTTTAGAATTTTTTTATGGACATAAGATTAAGTGTTTATTCAACTTTCAAACTGTGTTTTGGCAATTTTTTCAATCAGTGATGTATTTTTCTTGGGGGGGCCAAAATTAAAAAAATTTTTTTGACTTTTCCAAAAAATTATTAAATTTGGGCTTAGTCAAATTTTGGGAAAAAATGAGAAACGGGCATTGTCAAAAAGAAATTTTGAAACTTTAAATGATTCCAACTCAAAGTTTGAAAAACAAGTTTTTTTTTGATTTTTTAAGTACAATTTTTTCAAAACTAAATGAAAAAAATATCAAAATTTTAGTTCAATTAAAAAAAAAATCTGTGTTTTTTTTCTCAGTAAAACAAAAATTGAGATTTTGTAGCTTTGACCAAGGGGATCAGAACGGTTTGGTCTCATAATATTTTTTCCCGCAATTTTGCTATCCAAAATCCCGCGTACAACCCCACACACAAGACATGTGAATCTAGAGATGTAGTGACCAAAAAAAAAAGGCAGGGCAAAAAACAGTTCCCGAGGGATGGGGTTTTCCCATGTTGGACATCAACATATATGTTAAAAAAACAAAGGTAGCCTTTTAAATTTTCCAAAAGGTGAGTAAATAGTGGAAAAATTCCTGGTTCAAACATACAGATCAAAAAGTACCAAAAATTTTAAGTTACACTAATTGACCAATAGCATGGTTTGCAATTTTAAACCTTTTTTTGCTGATGATGATGGCTTTTTAATAAACTCAGCCGGGGATTCTTCACAAGGGCTTCCCGCCCCACTGGGTTGGGGCAACGTCTTGGCTTGAGGGAAAAAAATACATATGGTTAATTCGGATAAGAGTTCCACATCCTAATTTTCAAAGCATTTTTTACTTGTAAATCATTTTTCTTTAAAATAGATTAACCAAGCTTTCAGAAACAGTTGATGCTTTTCCTTTTACTGCACTTGGGAATTTTTATCAAAGGGGTTTAAAAATGGAAAACGCAAGGCATTTTCCCCGTTTTGTGATGGAAAATTTGAGTTCCCCAGAGGGTTTTTAGCTTCAAAGATAATTATTATTGGTTGACTATGGGCGGATACCTTCCCCAACCAACTACAAATTTTAACCCAAAAAATGAAAATGACAGTCTTGTAAGATTTTTAAAAATCATGTTGGAATGTCCGTCTGTCAAAAACATTAAAAAGTTGTTTATTTTTTTTCATGAAAAGAAATTTTGGTTCAAATTAAAATTCCCATCTTCATCAAGGTGACCACACCTAGAAAGTTACAAATACTTTCGATGTTTAGTTGATCTGATATTCCATCTCAAAATCGTCCCATCTGTCCAATTCCCCGACTTTTTTATTTTGTCCGTCTGTCATTTTGTTTTATCTTTAGGTTTGAAAAGGTAAACTATAGACTGTTTTACATTTTAATACTCATGTCCTTCTTTAAAATAATATAATTTATAAATTTATCAATAAAAACGTAAACTAAGTATTAATTATAAAATACCCATGTAGTGTGCATGCATTTAAGTATCTGCACATAATGACTGCACATAAGTACTGCACAACCAATCAACTGTGAGAGGTACATGTATCTACTCATAAGAGTAGAGGACTCAAACTTCTGCAGTACATGGTTAGAAAGAGAAAACCTCATAACAGTTTACCCAAGTTGCATTGTTCGAAGAAGAAACAGGAAAATGAATTGATTTTAATACAAAAGTGCCAAAATTTAAATGTAAATGTTTGACTTTCACTCAGATTGTAAAGCTGAATCTAGTGCATAATATTAGTGATATCTTTTGCACATACAGATGTACTTGTTAAATGCCAAAATAATAAGATATTAAAAAATAGTGCCTTTGAAGTGAAATATTGATTAATTAGTTGACCAATGAAACACACAAATCAAAATTAGCTTAAATTCAGGTGTGAATGAATGTGCTCTAATTTAATGTCTCTTAAAGGGTACTCTTTAATTAATTGTTGTTGAAGTAACATTATTATTAATTTGTAGTATTAGTTGTTGATTCAAAATAAATTCCAAAATTACATTTGATCATCGTAAGACTAGTTTAAATGATGCTTTATTAGTGAGCAAAATGTCCCGCCTGTCACGTCCGTCTGTCACAACTTTATTAATGAGCCTGGTGTTTCCAGTTCCATGTTTTGCATAACTAAGTCATAATGTTTACTGATTATTTGTATAAAGTGATTAACTTTAAAAGAAAAACATTAAATTCATAGAACAGATAGCTTTTCCAATGAAAGTCGTTTTCAAAAATTGAGTGTAATTTCCATCCAGGCTGTCACGCTGATTTTACTTTGTCACTATACAGCCACTAGTGAATCTCTAGTTTCATGGAGTGTTTTTAATTTGAAATATAGAGTGTTTCTTTGACTTTATACATAACTTAGAAGGTTACACTCATGATTGTTGGCAGGCCTTTGAAAACAAATAGGTAGTGTAAATCTGTCCCGTCTGTCATGCCTGGAATTAACCATATGATCTTATACACCACGTTCATTTAGAATTTAAGCTTTGCCTCTAGACAAAGATTTCAAACTTACAATATTAATTCCTTAGGGGTGATTTTGTTTTTGTTTTATCCCTGGAGAACCCGGATATGCCTGTGTTGTATGTTTTACACGATTTGATTTAAAGTGAAAAGTCCTGCACAACCTACCATACTAACACTTCTGCTGTAATTTTTGAAATTCAGACATGTCTGTGAAGAACAAA